>JBAMBO010004045.1:0-419996 GCA_037044535.1 Lordiphosa magnipectinata
TTTTTTTGTCTTTAACATGGAGAATCAATTTCCGTTGTTTAGTGTAATTTGCATGCTTTGCCCATATAAATTTCATAAATATTAAGCATACGCCTTCTATTTGGCAGGCATTTGATGGGAAGAAGGCGTTGTAAAATTGCATTTTTGTTAACCATTTGAAGGCAACTAATAAATTTGTTGCTTACTTTAGTGTAGATAAGTAATGTATGATAGGAATGCAACTTTGAATAAAAAGAAAACTAAATACAGGATGTTTTTTCTTCAATTAAATGCAAAATTGTATTTCTCAGAAGATGACTTAAAGCAGTGTTTGTCAAGAAGAGCGAGGCCAAAATATGAGTGCGCGCTGGAAACCGAAAATAAAGCGACGCAAACCAGCTTTTACCTACTTCACTCGACCGCTGGTCAGCGACTGAAAAGCTGTTTGCTCTTTTGGCACTAGCCTCGGCTTGAGTTCGGCTTTTTTAATCGGTAAATAAAGAAATGTGTTCGGCCCCGGTTCGGGCCAGGCGAGACAATCGCTGACTTAAGGATATGATCTGATTCCTCAGCTAAATTTTTAACAAAATTGCTATCAGCCCTGAGCAGTTGACTTGACGAGTATTAGATGGGAAGGAGTCTTTGAAAACTGGGGAACATCTCGGATTTCTACTCGAATTCGAAGCAAGTCACGGCTTCATATTGCACGTTCTCTTAACTTCTGTTTGGTCGATGATCTGATTCCTCAGCTAAATTTTTAACAGAATTGTTATCATCCCTGAGCAGTTGACTTGACGAGTATCAGAGGAGCTTAAAGAAGTCTTTGAAAACTCGGACTTCTACTCAAATCGGCTCCATATTACTAATTTATTTAACTTCCTTTTTGACCTTTGTACATTCATTTGTGATTCCTTTGAATTTGGTCCCGGATTTCACTTTGTCGAAATTGTTTATATATAACAGTGAACTCCAATGATGCAATGGTATCCTTAACGACTAAACTGAGTAGCTTAGCTAAGATTTTTGGTATTTTAAATGTTTTGATGTGGAAAATCTAACAAAAGGGCGCTAGCTAAAAAATCAATAAGTATTTTGATCTGTGCAAGCAGTAAAGAATCTATCTCATATTAACAACCCATAAAGTCAAATGTTTTATATAGATTCCAATTTTAGCAAAATATCATCTAAATACAATGATGGTCACCGAAACCCCCCAGGGGTCGAAGACATTTCGCTGTTAACACATACACAAGCCGAAAGCATGCCGAAGCTGAGGAGAAGAGAGCAAAAAGCCTTTCAGTCGCTGGCTAGCCTTTGATGCAGTCAGGTCGAAGCAAATTTACAGCTCTTTATTTTCGCACACCAATACACTCCCACTTTATGGCCACGCTCTCGTTGGCCAACGCTGATCTAAATACAGCGATGGCCTGTACGGAGCTGGATGGAGCATACTATGAAAAAGGGCGGAGAACAACATCGCAAGGCAGGCTATGAAATGGATGTCGCTGCACGGATTCCTTCGGAAACCAGGCAGAACTCAAAATTGTAGCGGAAAGCATCGGGGAAAAGCTGAGGGGAGAGTTTGTTTGAAGAGAAGAGTGTTTGATGCCCCATGTCCCACACGGGATTGAAAGTAGAAGAAGAGACAGCAATGTGTGATCAAAATCTATTAAAAGGGCGATACAACAACAAACAAATTAGCCATCTATTGCGTCGCAGAGTCGCGGTAGTTGTATATTGTTGTTTCTATTAAATTGAGTTTTAAGAGGAATAATGAGGCAGGCGTTAAGAACTTAACGTGCCCGTCATTGTTATGTTCTTTCTAATAAATAGAATAAAAACTTAAAACAGGGTGTCTAACAGTTATAATAAGTAGAAACATTCAGTGCAAGGCGTCTGGTGGACATATTAGATACTAAATACAGAGATTTAGGGCCGATTTCTCTTCTTTCAGATAGCTGCCATGTGCCAGATAAGCTCACAATTTACTCTACTATTTGTAAGTTTATGTGACGATGAGAAATCGGCCCTTAGACATCTAAAAGTAATGAAAACAGAAACATTAACCAAATACAGGGTGTCTAACAACCATATAATCCTTCCAAAAACAACCTCATAGCGTTTGCTATCACAAAAATATTAAAATTCATCCAAACACAACTCAATACAGGGTGTCTAATAGCTATAAATATTTAAAAATCAACTTATCAGATTAGTTGATAACAGCTACACAATTATCTGACACATTCCTCTCACCCAAAGTCAATTTTATAGAGCGTTTCTTTCGAAGTAATAAAACAAAAACCTAAAACAGGGTGTCTAACAGTTATGATTAATATTCAATAATAAATAGAAACAGTACAGAGTGTCTGTTGTGCATATTAGATACTAAATACACAGATTCAGACACTTAAAATTAATAAAAACAGAAACATTAACCAAATACAGGGTGTCTAGCAACCACCTTATACTTCCAAAAACAGCCCCAAAGCGTTTGCTATTACAAAAATATTCTAATTCACCCCAACCTTTCCCAATACAGGGTGTCTGCTGGCTATAAGTATTTGAAAATCAGACAGAGATCGGTTCATCTGATTAGTTGATAACAGCTACTCAATTATCTTACACATTCCTCTCACCCAAAGTCAATTGAAAAGTTCAATTAACATTTTACAACACACAATTTGTTATTTTTTTTTTTTTTTTGTGGGTGGGCCCCCAGCCTCACACTAAGGTCGTTCAGTGCCTTCCAAACTGTAAACCCCAGTTTCAATTAAGCTTAATTAAATGCAATTTGCTGTCAAACGAAAAGAATTTTTCAGCAACAATTTACAACAGAGAGATGAGAGAGCACAACAAACTTAACGAATCGACGTCAAACGCGGCACGACAACAACTGAAAAAAGGCCTAGAGGGCCCCCTCCCAAAAACCCCAAAACACAATAATGTAAAAAAAAAAAGAGAGAGAAAGACTGCGCCGATATATGGGGCCTCCTCGTGTATGTGTACAATGAACCATGCCAAAAAAAAAATTATAATAAAATTATTTATAGTATAAGCCGCAAAAAAAAACCAAGAATTTAATTTAAATGTCTGAAAATTCGGCTGAAAAAACAGTAGAGGAAGAAAACAGAAGTCGAGTTGTCATTCGGAAGCAGTTTGGTTAAAGCGTAAACAGAGAAAAACAAATGTACAGAAAGCCATAAAGAGAAAACAATAAAATTGTAAGACAAATTGAGTAACAAGTGACGATAGATGGCTGAAAGGGGGAGGAGAAGTAGCAGCCCTAAACAGTTTTTAATGTTTTACTTCTCTTACTTGTCACTTTTTTTTTCATCTTTCCTTTTTCTTTACAGAGTTGAAAGGTGCGCTCCAGGGTCATTGTGCCGCTGCCGTGAAAAAGTTGGAACTGCTTTTATTTTGACAACTTGAACGAAGGGGGGGGACGACGACTTTGTGTGACAGGAGAATACCGAATGATGGAGAAATATTAATGGGAAACATGGAAATGTGTAACAGCTGTTTAGTCTGGGCAATTGGACAGGCGTGTGTACACAAATTTTGCCTTTGAAGTCATAATGAGTAATAATACAAGGAAATTGAATTGATGTGTGTGACGAAAGCTACTCCTATTACCCCTACACTTAGAAAAAAAGAGACCAATCACTTTGTACTTGAATCAAGTACAAAGCGTGTTTATGGTATGGTTAGTTCGAAAATATCATGATTTATGCAACTCCGAAAATGTTTACAATTTGAATTATTTAAAAATCAATTTTATTGTAAGTAACAATAGGTTGAAATGGTCTTAAGTACAACCCGAGTTAGTCTCAAAATAAGTGCAAAATAAGCTTCATTAAAGTCTGACAACTTGAAACATAACCATAACCATCTCATAAAATAAATTTCATAAAATAAGTTCATAAAATAGGCACAAAATGTTTTTGGATAAAGCACATTCAATTCTATAACTTTTCTTAATTTGATCTTGAAACTTGGTCTCTGTATTAAATCAAATAAGGTTGTAAAATCCAAAGGAAATGAAATACCATGATGGTATTTCTGTAGGTCAGAAATCTACTCTTGCTCCATAAGCAAAGTTTTAAAACCAGTAGGGAATTCTAAGAACAGATTTAACACTTTTTGTAGCTTTTTGCATTGTAAGTCTAGTTCGTCCTCAATCCGAGATATTTTGTTTTTGAATTAAGAAAATTGTAAGTACGAAAAATTCTTAATTCAAGTACGTTTGTTATCATTTTAATAAGTGTTTAAATTACTTCAGTCGAAATAGCAAAACTCCCAAAATTTTTACTTTACACAGCTTCGACTTTTTTTAACTAATCAATATGATCTATTGGATTCCCAGCCCCCGGGGCATTGATGAAAACGAAATGGCTGACAGTCTTGCAAAAGCCGGAACCGCACTAAGCCAAGAAGCAACACTAAACATAGCTATCTCCGTACAGTCGCTATACAGCAAGATGGAAGAGATAGCGGAGAAAGAAGCAGAGGAAAAGTGGAAGAACACAACCAGCAGCAGAATCTCAAAAATCCTGTGCAAGACAAGAGACAAAAAACTCACGCACTATATGCTACAGCTCCAAAGAAGAGACTGTAGATTGCTTATAGGCATACTAACTGGTCACTGCCTAGCAGCTGCTCATGCGAAAAAGCTAGGGATCACGACAACGGACATCTGCAAGAAATGTAAGGAACCGGGAGTCGTCGAAACTCTGGAACACCTCATCTGCAGCTGCCCAGCAATCGCTAAGACAAGATTAAGACATCTGCACTCCCAAAGTCTCACCTCTCTTAAAGAGGCGGCAAGGAAGTCTCCCAAACAAATAATGGCATTTGCCAAAACGTCAAAGATCCTCTTGGATTTCTAATGGTACCCAGAAAAATCACCCGGCCTCACTAAGGACCGTAAGGTCTATATGTGGCCCCTACAAAGGGCCAGCCGGAACTACCTACCTACAAATGATCTCTTGCTTCTGCTTCTGCTTTTGAGAAAAACAGAAGCCGCAGTGGAAGGCAGCAGCACAAAACGGTTATTGAGAAAAAGCGAAAAGTACTAGCAGCATTTTCATCATTTTTGATTGGGATGCTGCCTAAGTCGAAGCAACAGCATGTGTGTGCTTCTGCTAGTTGACGGCAGCGCTGTCGCCACAAAATTTACTCGGAATTATCAAGACCACCAAAATTTAACGCAACGAAACAACCTTGTTGCTGTTGTTATTACCTTTAACCAAGCCAAAACGAGTAACTGTAAAAGTTTTAAATTGTTTGTTGAGAGAAATAACGCGTCGGGCAAAAATCAAAATGCAAAAGCAGAAAAGAGATGTGAGAGACTTCTGTCGCGCTTCGCTGCCGTCGACTTCTGAAAGCGAACACAAGCTGCTGCTTTGACTTACGCCACTAAACAAAAGCAGAATCGAAATCAAAAATGATGAAGCGACGACTGCTGCTGCTGTACGCTTTTTATCAGTAATAGTTTTGTGATGCTGGCTTCAGTTTTTCTCAAAAGCAGAGACACAATCAGAAGCAGACGAAATGAAACTTATTGCAGTTTTTTAAACACTGATTTTAATAACATTTACATGCGTTTTTCGATTCTAGAATGTTACTTACTTAATTTAGGTACATCCACACTTGAAATTTTAAGTACAAAACGTTTTAAATTCTATTCCGATCGACCTAGTACTCTGTCAGTCTTTTTTATCGAGTGTATGTACAGTTTTAGAAGAATAGTTGCTCAATCGCAATGTTTTTTGTTCGATTTGCTGACCTAGGTTGGCAAAATGGCATTAACCCTTAAATAAAATAGGGCAATACTTCTGCATTCAACTGAAATAGGTGTTTGGACCTTTTTATAGGACTTTTTATAGGAAAGTTAACTTTGTTGAATTGTTTGTTAATTGTGATGGATAACTCTTTCATCTCTTCACTAAGCAATCTTAAGTAAGTAAATCAGCGATGAATTCACAGCGTCCATTGCGCCCTCTTAGCTGGGCCCTAGTGCCCACCGCTGATGTAAATGCTCAGACAATGTTGATAAGGAAATCAAAGAGATCTTTATGAAACAAAATTCAAATGGAGAGAGCAACAAAATCTGCTTGTCAGTGAGCATGAAAATCGATAGCCGACGGCTCTTTTGATGTTCTGTGCTCGACTGGCGTTTGTGTGAAAAACACTAGGGACTTCTTTTGCTCGGTCGCTGCCGATGCAGCAATCAAAAGCGAGCTTTAAAGCTCGCTGTTTGAATGTGCTTAGCCCATTGGCAAGTTTTATCTGGTGACTACCAACTACTATTGCAGTGTCTGATGTTCTGTCGACGACTCACTGCCGACACTTCCAACTAAACTTTATATAAGCGATTGGCACTCCTGGCCTGCAGGGACCGAAGACATTTCGATATTCACACGGACACGCGCCGAATGCATGCCAAGGATTGTGCCAAGAGAGCAAACAGCTTTTCAGTCGCTAGACAGCAATCGTTGAAGTAGGTTAGAGCTGGAAGACAAAACTATGTAACTTTGATTGTGCTGAATATGAAATACACTCGCAAATTCTCAATCCAACTCATACTTTTCGGTAGAATTTATATCTAAAATCTATATCTGAAATCTATATCCCTGTCACATTACATAACAGACAAGTTAAACTTGCTCTGTTAAGAAAAAGAAACACTTGGTTAAGTTGTAAAAGCGATACATTGCTTTTAGATATTAAGTTTACATAGCACATTTCATACCCATTCATTCTGGTAATTTTTTTACAACTTCATTTCCCCACGCAACCAAAAACAGCAGTCAATTTATATTACACCTAACAATTACTTGCTTCATTTCAAGCCTTTTTTCCCCCCATCCGTTAACAGCTCATAAATAACAAAAGGCTATTGAAAAATAAAACTAAACACTTCGACATTATAATCAGCATTAGCTTTGACCGCAAAAAAGAAAAAGAGATCTCAAGCACTTGCAACATATTGCTTCCATTTGTTACATTTATCAAATGAGTTCCACTTTACACAGTACACAAATCGAGCATCCGTTTTGAGCGTTATCTTAGGGAGCGGATGATGACTTATACAATGACCTCCAAGATTAGAGTGTGGAAAAATTTAATTGAATACCCCCCAAAGTGAAGAATACTTGCACAAAATATGGAAACTCGTATAAAATTGCATAATGAACAGTTTTGGTGCATGTCCAATTTAGGTTTTCTTTTATTTTCTAGCTGCAGGGGGTCACAACTCACATGAAACCCTGGGAATAACTTGCTCTGTCTCTCTTTAACTAGAGCAATCGCATTAACGTATTAGAAACTTAAGACCTTTGGCCATAGATGATGTTCTCTCTTTTTTCACTTTCGTTGACACATATTTTTTCTAGTCAAAAAGGCTAATCATCAATTTTTGGGTACACACATTCATTCATCAACTAATTTCTCATTTTTTTGTTTAATATTTTTCTTGGCTGCTGATCTCATTTGACGCAACTAAGAAAACAAAAACAAAATATATAAAATTTATTTCTGTTTAGAGTAGAGCAGATGTTTGCAATTTGCCAAGAATGAAATTATATGGCAAAAAAAAAAACAAAAATAAGAATGAGTTCTTCAAACTTTGAAACTATTTTCAGCTTTATTTTCTTTCATTTTTGTTGAAAGGTAAATATGTCAAGGAGATTTGTAAACATTTTATGATAATGGTTTGTAGTCTATGCCTGCTAAACAAGTGTAGAGCGCGTGTCATGGTATTTTTCGCGACACAAAGTCCGTGTTTACACGGTAAAGTTTGCTTCCATTTTCAAAACTGCTTGTAGATTTACATGAGGAAGTTTGACACGTAATGTTTTAGTTCAACCTATCCAAAACGACCCAAAAATGCCTAGGAATGAGGCAAAAGTGACTTATTTACACTTTATTTACACAATTACTCTTTACATTATCAATACGTTCGGTCTCTGACCATTTATATACACACGTCAGTCTCGGTCAGCGTCCATCTTCTACTACTCCACAATCTACTAACGCCTCATTCTATGCTCGCATCATCCATCCAGTGTGACCATCCTCTCAACCAATTAGCACAAGTTTGGTATTGTTATTAGAGTGTTTCAGACTAGTTCATCCAGAGGCCCAAAGTTGGTTCATTACATTAATATTTTACACTATACCGTTAAACTTCAGGCCCAGCTAGGCCATGAAGCCTTGAATGCATTAACTGTCCCTCTACACCTCTTCCCTTCTAGTGATTTTTATGCCATTTTGTTTTATAGTGTACATTTTTTGACACCTCATGCGTGATTTGTAACATGTGGCACGCTAAAAATGCTCAGTAAGGTTTGCCATTTTACCTTTAATAGACTTACAAACGAACGGAACTTGCAAATCATTGAATTTTATTATCAGAATTCGTAATCTGTGAGAAATGTGTTTTTTATCGAAAATGTCTTTAGCGACAAAGCTCATTTTTGGCTCAGTGCGAACGTCAACAAACAGAATGGCCGTTTTTGGTCTAAAGGGCAGCCAAAGGCAGTTCAAGTGCTGCCAATGCACCCTGAAAAATGCACTGTTTGTTGCGGTTTGTGGGCCGCGGGCATCATTGGACCGTACTTTTTCCAAAAGTAATCAAAATAGCAACGCTACAGTCAGTGTAGCAAAGTACCGTGCCATGATTATCGACTTTGCACAAAATGGAAGAATTGGACTTGGTTTCAACAGAACGGTGCCACATGCCAAACGGCACGCAAAGCCATGGACCAATTGAGAGGCGAGTGTGGTGAGCAATTAATATTACATTTTGAACTAATCCATTGGCCGCCAAGATCATGGGATTTGACTTCACTAAACTTTTATGTGGGGCTACGTGAAGCCTCTCGTGTAAAGGGATAAGTCAGACACCATTGCAGCACTGGAAGACAACATTACAGCTGCCATTGGTGAGATACCGGAGCTTATGGATGGACCACACCTCAACATTTAATTGAAACAAATTTTCAAAAAACAAACGTTTTAAATGCGGTCTAATAGCCTTGTTCCACTGCCACATATATGTACATCAATGTGGACACATCCCACCCAGCATTTGGAAGATAATTTTAACAACAATCACCTTGGTGAGACTTTTTCGAGCCCATTTGATGATTAAAAAAAGATGAGTTTCATGTGCGATTTGAGAAAGACTCGAAAATGACTCATGCATGTGCTTAAAATGTGATTCATTAAAAAACGACTCGAAAAGGACTCGAAAATGAGTCGAAACTGATCAGAAAAACGGGGTATAAACGACTCTTCATGAAGAGTCGCGGCCAGGGTACCATTTTCTCCCGACAAAAGTATAATTTATGATCAGAAAGCAAGCGCATTTATGACTATTTTAATAAGACTGAGGACTCGGAAAAGGCTCGAGTGTGATCAAAAATGTTATAAAATGCTGGCTGGGATGTACATCACTTCATGATGTTGGCATTCACCCCGAACCAACTGAGTATTTTTGAGAAATTTTACATAAGCTTCTCAACAAGCTATTCAACATAAAGTACTCAATTTTTTAATCGATATGTCGATGATTCCACCACTATCATCACCATAATATATTACATTTGTGTGCAATATGAATTTTAAAATAATGAAAAAATCTTTTTCGTGATCCCAGATTACCTCTGGAAAGAAAACATGGGAGCATTTCTGTCTGAGCCAGTCAGGGCAAATGGTCACAGAATAAATGCCAACGGCTTGGGAAATCACTCAACTATCTTTGTTTAAAGCAGCGGTGGCCCCGCAATTTGCGTTTGGAAGAAGTCCAACAACAACAACAGAACAAAAGCAACCCTAATCAGCGAGTCTCGGTCGCGCCAACTGCACTTGCAGTTGCGGGTCGTCTGTAATTGCGGTCTGGGGCCGGTATGAAAATCTTTTAAAACTTTGATTTATATAATTTGTACGTGCTGCAAGGGAACAAAAACTTTGGGGAAGCCGAAGATAGCCTTCTTCCATTTTTTTTTAACCTGCGAGGCATTATCGAATGGTGTGCCAATTATGCCTGTACGTCGTACAATTCGTCATCGTCGTCGTTTTCCAGGTCGCGGAAATGATGGAGCATTATTATACTCTGTACCGAAGTACATAGAGTATATTAAGTTTGTGCAAAAGTATGTAACAGGGAGAAGGAATCATTTCCGACCCTATAAAGTATATATATTCTTGATCAGCATCAACAGCCGAGTCGATATAGCCATGTCCGTCCGTCCGTCCGTCCGTCCGTATGAACGAAGAGATCTCAGAGATGGTAAGAGATAGAGGTTTGACATGTATGGGGCATATATTTCTTATACTTGCAGGCAGATCAAGTTTATTTTCAATTTTTGTCACGCCCACTCCCGCCCCCGCAATTTGGAAAAAACGTCATATCTCCTACAGTTTAGATAGATCGTTCGTACCTTCTAGAGATACCTTGTAAACAAAATTATTTATCGATTTGCTGAAGGAATGATAAAGATCGGATGAACGATACTCAAGCTATGAGCAAAAAACGGCCAGTAAACACCCAGCACCACCCCACCCACCACCGCAGCATTCTATTGAACGGCAATCTTAGTAGAGAGAGAGAGAGAGAGAGAGAGAGAGAGAGAGAGAGAGAGAGAGAGAGAGTGAAACTTAGAGATGAGCGCGAATAACTCGTGAGCAAATGCGAGCTGAGACGTTAAGGGTACAGAGTATGTTATAGTCGGGCTTGACCGACTTTCTTTCTTGTTTTATTTTGATTTTGTAGCACTTTTAGCAAAAATGCACAATCCATTTCCATATATCTTCACAAAATTTTCACATTAATTATAATTGAAACAAAGTAGATCAGCTGGCTGTCACTCAAATTGTAACATTAACTTTACATTGATGGAGTTTTTAGCAGTGGAACACAAAAATTTGTTAATGTACATATGTAGCAGTGGAACAGGGCTATAAGACAAACGACTCAATGTGAAGTACACATATGATTTCGTGAGTTCTGGTGCGTTTAAGTTTTCAAGCTATAACGTTCACGTCGACGGCACCTTTACCAGCTACTGGCTACAGTTTTAAATTAAAAGAACTCTTTCGTTCTTCTCAGTTTAGAGCCGCAAACCGGATACTGTCTGTCGGCTTTTAAAATTTGACTCGTAGCTCAGAGCCGAGTGTTACTGCTCTCAGCCGAGAGCTGAGTTCTGCTGCTCTCCAGCTTACGATCCTCTGCTCTCAGCTCAGAGCCAAGAGCTGCGAGCCTTTTGCTGCTTCTGGCTCTCAGCTAAGAGCCCAGAGCTGAGAGTTATGAGCTGAGAGTTATAAGCTGAATATTCCGAATCCTGCATGCAACTCAAAAGAGTAAGAGAAGCTCGTCTCTATTCCAGTGCCGGCCAATTGGAGAAGACAACAAAGTGTGCTTATGTTGGTGAGTAAGAGAGCTCTCTCCAGACTACAGCCGTTTTACTTGCAATTCAGTGTTCACCGATTCACACAATCATGATTTGGGCTCGCGTTTGCGCAAAAACACGACTGACTTCGGCTCCTGGTAGCTATGGCTGGCCGGCTTTGCTCTATTCCGTTGGTTTGCTTTAAGACTAGGCCGGCTCATGATCCTTGGTTCCCAGCTGAGAGCTGTGAGTAAAGAGCTGTGATCCCAGAGCTGAGCTCCCGCAGATAGACAACCGAAAAACAAAACAAAGAGCAAACGAGCCGTTCCGAATCATTTGACAATGAATACAAGGTAGTGCCATCACTTGCTCCATTTCGGATGCGCATAACTTTGTCAGTCTGTGACGTCATTTGACATTAATTTTAGGTGGGGAATTTACATTTTTTAGTTTTAGCTTGATTTAGTTTAATTGTTTATATAATTTCAATTCATTTTCATTTTGGTTACCGAAGCATAATTTTGAAAAAATGTTAAACACTAAATTGTGAGTCTGTGAAGACATATTGGAATTTTTTGTTTGAAAAGCGAATCATTGCACTACCTTCTATTTTTTTTTTTGTATCATGATTCCGAATCCTGCATAAAAGTCAAGAGAGTAAAAGAAGCTTGATTCTTGTTGGGTTGCTTTATGACAAAACTTCACTTAACACTAGAAAACTTGTTGATTTGAATACACAATAAGTCCAATAGCCAAACTTAATTATGGTTTATATTGGAGGTAGTGAGCTGCAGCTTAAGTAGTGTAAATCTTAAAATGAATTAAAAGTAAAGGCAAATAACTTCAAGTAAATGTCGAAATATGCTGCTGATGGTATGATAAAGTAGCTATACAGACAACTGGCTTTATCTAATAAGTTGAGCACAAAGAGCACTTCCCTTTTTTTTTTAATTTTATTAAAAACCACTCACATCATTTGTTTCTAACATTTCTTAAGCCAGCTGCAACAGTTGCATAAATTTTTGTAAAAAATAAAAGCAAGTCTCTCCCGACTGTATAGCAAAAACCACAACAGTTCAACAACTAAAACAAAGGTCGACTGAAACAAATGACATCCAACTGTGGCTTATTTATAGCAAATGGACATTATTGACATGCTATACTAGAATCATACTCATTGAATGAGTTGGGGTGGCCGACTACTAGTAATAGCGTCATGCAAACAAATGAACCCTGAACTTTTCCCACAATTGAAATTAGACTGTTAATGCAATTATTTTATAAAATCCCACAACTTTAGAATTGGGTTTGCTTACTTGTTCATTAAGATTATCGCAAATCTCTGCACTCAATGCCCCGTTCATTTTGTTGCCTTGTCCTGTTCCTCCTCCTCCGGCGCTACCACCTTCTCCACTTCCTTCGAAATCACAGAGTAATTTATTTTTGAAATTTTTCAAATTTTCTAGTTTGAAACCGTTGGTGTTTGTGTTGTTGGTTTTGTTATTAAATTTACTTGTTAAGGTTTCCAAATTGTAGATTTTATTATTGTTATTATTATTGTTGTCGTTATTGCTGTTGTTGTTGTTGTTGTTATTATTGTTGGTTTCCAATTTATTCTCAATGTAGACCAACGAATTGGGTTCCGAATTGGATGGCACTATATCCTCAAAGTCCGCAGGATTCAGACTTAAGAATGTTTCTTGATCGATCAATATGGGCTGCTTGCCAAATCCTTGATAATCTCCCACTCCACCCAAGCTGTAGGGATTACTAAGAGGATTCTGGGTGGAGCTGGTATTGAAATTTAAATTCAAATCATCTAGACTATCGGTTGAAAGTTTACGATTTGCTTGACCGCCAATTTTGACACTGTTATTGTTGTTGTTAAGAGCGTTGTTCTTTGCAGTTGTGGTGGGTCCGACGAATTCGAATTGACCCGCCCACATATCATAGGCTAAGTCAATGCTATCGGGTTGGCTGGCAGGTTGACTATTCATGATTTTATATTTGTTCAACGGATTTTTATTTGCCAAGTTTTTCTTTAAGTTTCGGGGGAGTGGCACTTTGAGGGCGTTAAGTTTTTTAAATTTGTTTTTCGTTGTTTTTAGTTTGATGTGTAGGAAGACGACACTTTTTTTTGGGTGTGTTTGATTTAAATTTCAAGGCACTTTTTGTTGTTTTTGTTGATATGTTTAGTGAGTTGCTGGCAATCATAATTTATTCGGCACTTTTCTATGCATTTTAAGGCTTAGTGTACACTAAAATGGGACATTATTGAATATTAATTTATTTTCACATTTTTTGTACAAGATTGATAACAATTTAAAGCTGCGGTGGTTCCCTTTCGTTGCTTTTTCTATAAAAGCTTTTTATCCAACCAAACGTTTTGCAAAAGTCCGTAGTTCTGTTTCCAGAGTTGATTAAATTGTAATGTTCGGTTCATGGTACAGTGTAAGAGACCCACAAAAAAAATTCAATTTGTCATATTTTTGAATATATTCACTTGAAATAGTATTGCTTTTTAAGCCAGAAACAAAAATTTGGCGCATGCTTTACCAAGGGCGAAGGCAGTTTTCAATAAAAAAGAAATTTACTTCTCTATATCTCCCTCTGCTCTGTAAACTCAACTCCTTTGGAAACGCCCTTAACACAATCAGCTGTTTCTATTTGTGGTACTTTAATATTCGATAACATATCGATAGTAAATGTAGACTTTTAGCGAGTAAGAGAATGTAGTTGGAGAATGTTGTTACAGTGTTTACCACTCGTTGTAAATGTTTGTGCATCTAGCGGAGCTTGTTTAATGTGTCCAGAATTAGGCACTGCCAGCTAAAACGAAGAGTGAAACCTAAAAGTCCGCCTCATTCATTTCCGACTGTTCAATTATCGATCGTTTCGCTTGGACTTGTGGTTTCTTTCTGTCATTCTCGGTTTGCAAAAAGTAAAAGAGAGCAATTTCATTCGGAATTGAGAACACGAAAACGAAATCGAAGCGGAAGTTCGTTCGATTTACTTTTTAAAAAGTAGTGGAATTGAGAACAGAACGGAACATTTGAATAAACTTGCTGTGAGCTCAAACGATCAAACTGGCTTGTTTGACAAACATCGATGTCTTCGATGATTTGAAAAAAACATCGATTTAAAACATCGATGTTTCTGATAGTAATAATACATATAAGTTAAAAATAATATTTTTATATTTTTTTATGCGCTCTTCCACCTACTTTCAACGACCTGCGACTGTTTAAGCTTTGAATTAGCTATTGCGCTTGACTTGAAGTAAGCGACAATGCGCTTGCACTTGGTCAAAATACCTTTAAGACATGACCATTTTAAAGCATCCTGTACGAGTAAGTTAAACGATGATCAAGGTTTCGTAACTCACATGCTTTCTTCATAGTTGCGTCATTGTCAGTTACAACTGTTACAACTTTCTCGCGTCAATATACTTAGCAGAGTTTCTGATATGTTTGCCATATGATTTGTGAATGTTAAAAGTTACTTCGTAGACAGAACTATCGACTGTAATTCAAAATTGTTTTTTATAAAATGGCAAGTAACTCTTATATACCCTTCTGTGGCCCTGGACGTCCACAATCTGTGGTTAGCCGACATAGTTTTATTCAAAATTGTCATTATGTGGGCTTATTTCTTCATATTTTTGATCCTCCGACTGGGCAAGTCCAACACCACAACAAGCTCTCTAATTTATTTCTATTTAATTGAAAACATTTATATTATGAATTACAAATTTTAATAAGTTCTCTTACAACTTCCTCGCTTCCATGGTAGAAAAGTAAAAACATCGATGTAGAAAAAAACATCGATGTTTGCCACTTCTTCCAAACATCGATACATCGCTAAAAACATCGATGTTTTGCCCTGCTCTATTACACACACATGCTCGCTGCTGATTTTTAGTTAATCAAACCAATTAAACCTTGTTGACGCTCTGATTTTTATCATGTTCGTCTTCATTCTGTTCAATTCGGATGTTTGTTCGTTCGGCTCAATAACAATTGAGCGAGAATCATCTAGTATGAGTTTTTGAATGGGGCTGAGACAGCGCTGCTAACAGTGACACAGAGAGAGCTAGCTCCGGAGTTTTAAGCAGGGCCAGCCAAATGGAGAGAACAGAAAAAAAGTGCTTGCTTATATTCCCATCTAGCATTTGGCAGATCATTTTAACAAGAATCAACTTGATGATTCTTTTTCAAGAACTTTTGATGATTATGAAGAGACTAATTTCATTTTTGATTTAAGGAAGACTCGAAAATAACTTTGCTCATTATGCGATTCATTAAATAAAAAAATAGAGGAAAGCTAACTTCGGCTCGGCCGAAGTTTATATACCCTTGTAGGTTGTATAATTTATAAAATTAAGGTTTTAAATGATTTTCGTCGAACATACTTAGCTGAGTTATTTCCCAAACTCGGCTATAGATGGTGCCATTACTTTGACCATTTGCTTGTCAGTTTGTTATATGGCAGCTATACGATATATTCATTCGATTTTTATCAAACTTCCCAAAAATGTGTGGAAACTGATAATATTCATAATAAGAAAGTAAAAAGACGTTACCATTGCAAACCAAAAAGTTTTTCTCACTAGAACTACTTTTTCGACCGATCGTTCCTATGGCAGCTATATGCTATAGCGATCCGATTTGGATTAAACTAAGCAGAATTGTGTGGTAGCATATAATATTGATCAGTAACAAGTTTGGGAGCGATAGCATTAAAAACAAAAAAGTTTTTCATACTAAGACTTTTTCTCTGAATTAACTTTTGTATGACAGCTATACCATATAGTAGTCCGATTTTCAGCAAACTTGATGGAATAGTGTAAAAGCATAGAAAACTTAGAAATAAGAGGATTGGGGGCGTTTGCCCTGAAAACAAAAAAGTTTTTCTTACTAAAATTAGTTTTTCAACCGATCGTTCCTATGGCAAGCTATATGAAGTATAGTCGTCCCATCCGGCCGGTTCCGACAAATGTACAGCGTATTTGTACCAAAAAACTTCGTGCGCAGTTTGGTTACGATAGCTTTAAAACTGACGGAGGAGATAGCATAGAGAACAGACGGACAGACGGACGGACAGACGGACATGGCTATATCGACTCGGCTCGTTGATGCTGATCAAGAATATATATACTTTAATAGGTGTCGGAAACGATTCCTTCTCTGCTGTTACATACATTTTGCACAAACTTAATATACTCTATGTACCTTCGGTACAGAGTATAAAAAGACAGCTGAAAAAAGACTTGCAAATGACTCGAAACTGATCAGGATAACGGGGATAAACGACTCTTAATGAAGAGTACCAGCTGGTATTAAGTTAATTTAATTCAACGCAGACTTTTGTACACTTTGTTTACACTTCCAAACATGTTCGATCATCCGACTCACATTCAACCGCTCGATACGTTTGCCGGTATGAAGTTGATTTCATTAAACGCAGAGTTTAGTTGATTGATTAAATGTGAGTGCACATCTTGTGTATGATGCAATCAAGAAAAGAATGATTGTTGCAGTTCGCTGTTGTCTATAAAGAATTTAAATGTGTTGTTGAATAAATCGAATATCGAATCATTTTGTTATTGAGTACGGGATACAATTTTATGACTAATTCTGCAAGTCCTTATAGAAGTTTCAATATAGTTTTCTTATTTTGAAACCATAGGACAGATTTTTGAAAATCTATCATTTCTGTTCAACCGAAACTTATATTTTGGTTCGAAAGAGGTTTAAGTTAAGCTATTTTTCAAACGTGGTTCGGTTCACAGTACAAAAAATTTAGAAATTCCGGCTTCAAACCGGTTTATAAGATTTAACTGTTTAATACAACGTCTCAGTTGTCAGTTTTGTGCACTTGCAAGTGATTATATAGTTCCCTTAGGAACAAACTAATCCACTTTTAAAAGATTCTGCTAAGACTTATTGAAAACGGCTGACTAATCATTAACAAATTGCCACAATGTCACAAGTTAAGCGATTAATAGAAAAGATTGAGACTAACTTTGTTAATCAGTTATTAGTGTAAAGTGTTCTATAAGTTTTACATGTTACATTTTTTGATTGATTTATTTATTTATTTGTTTGTTTGTTCTAAATTTTGTAAATGAATTAAAATCACAAATAAATGTTGTTCCCTCTTAAGCACACGAATGAGTACTGTCTTTTTATTTTCGCATCCCTCCCAAAAAGAGCTCGCTTTTCGCAGAAAATAAATTCTAATTTATTATGTCAGCCACTTAAGACCATTTGACATAAGCAATTGTGCAGCTTCTTCTACAATTTTATATCTTTTTTTTGTTTGTTGTTGTTGTGAATCATGCGAATTTATTATAAACACAAAACCATGACACATTTTCCTCAGTCATTTCTTATATTGAATCATCAGCGTTCGGCATCTTTGGGAAGAATGGAAAAACTTTGCAGCGAAAGAAACCAAAAAAAAAAAAAATATCAAAATGAGATCCCCAAGAGTACACGAAGACCTCAGGCTAGATTATGCAAGAATTGCATGCTCCACTACACAGGCAAAGAGCGGCCGCTTCTTTATCTACACGAAGTTCATCAATTCAAGTAGGAAATTAAACTCAGGCAAAAGAAAACTAAACTCAGTCGTGTAGAAAGAGTAGGAAGAAAGAAAACTTAGTCCAGGTCTTCTTGGATCTGGCTGTTCTTTTGTTTGTTTGTCTGTTTGGTAAGCGGCAAGCGCATTTCCTGCCTTCTTTTTTTTTTTTGTTTTTTTTTAATGCCATTTTCTTTTTTCTTTGTTTCGATTTGCTGTGTGGCCCCCTGAAGCTTCAGATTCCTAACGAGTCTGAACAATTACCTTTCAATTTGTTAAGAATTGTGCTAAAGGCCACTGAGAAGATTTTAATCTTTCTAGAAATTAATAACAATTTTGGTTGAACTTTTAGCAAGTTCAAGAAACTGTTTTAAGTCAAAATTTGGGAAGAAATGACAGAAGTTTTGTATGTAGAATGGGTTTGAATTAGGCAAAATTGTACTTCTAATTGTGGGAGTCATGTTTGAAACCAGGAAACAAGCAATTAGTGAAAACTAAAAGAAGAAATTATAATTTGGGAAAAATGAAAGCATAAACATTGTCAAAGTAGCTATACAATGTACCTGAAATTTGGAAATTGAATTGTAAAGCATCAAAATCAAGGCTTTAGTTCAAAACTGATCCTACTTTAATCTAAGACCACTCTCTATTGTATCAAAATTGATTTTTTTAAGCTTTCAACTTTAATGTTTAGCATGTGTGGGCGTTTGCACGACAATCTCCATTAAAATCATTCTCTTTATGATTTTCATGAAAATGCCACATACCGAAAGCATTCTCAAGGCGCCTCATTAAATGAAATTTTCAAATCGTGAGCAATGGGAAAAATGCCACAAATTCATGTGATGAGAAAAGATGCATAATAATGTTGTTAGCCTTGTTGTAGTTGTTTCAACTATATACTTTTGGTTTTCCTTTCATCACTTTCAGTTTTCAGCAATTTGAAATTGTTTTTTCTAGAAAAAACCAAAAAAAAAACAAGTTGTCCAATTGAAGACTTTATGTAGTAGTTTGTTGTCACCGGACTAGCCAAGCTGGTGAAAGTGGTTGTGTTGTGATTGCAATCGTCCATTGACAAAATGTGCTATTAGATATCAATGAAATTTTTCGACCAAAAGTAATTTAAGCCACACATACTTCAAATCCTCCAACCGAATACAATACCTCAACATTTTGTTCCAGTTTCCTAGGCTAACCTCATTCATTTTCTGTTGCATTTTCGCCACCGCCCACTCTGTTAGCCCTTTTTTTTTTCTTTATTTGTGCAAAAAGAGAACAGAAACTGAAATTAAAACAACAACATGCTAACCTCATTTCCCAACTTGACGTTGTTTGTAGGCTGTCAGACCGACAGCTGTTTGCTGTCACACTGATCTCTCACCTTGCCTTTTTGCATAATTTTCTACAAAATTGCCAAGAAATCAACTGTGTTTGGTAATCACAACTAACTGTGCTCTCTACATTCTTTGCTTGGGGTGGTAGGTAGGGGGGGAAAACTCTCCTGAAGATTGTTTTAAGTCAGCAGAGCGTAAAATGATTTTGTTTAGTCTTCAAGGCAAACGAACAATTAGAATCTAAGGCAAGTTTTTTTTTTCTTCTTATTTTGCATGTCCAGGCGTTTCCTCTTTCTCTCTTTCTGTCTCATTCTGTGCTGACCATCCCATAAAGTTTCTAATTACTAAGTATGCACCGCTTGGCTAGGTTCTTGTTCTTATTCTTGACTCAAAAGTTTGAGTTTTGGTTGTAGTAAAACAATTCTGGCATTAAATTAACAACAAGCTGGTGCCAGCTTATCAATTTAAAACTTTTTATAATAGGTAACAACGCCCTTGTCGCAGCACAAATAAAGGTCAATCGGCGGGGTCTTTATTGATACTGATAAGAAACCAAAATGTTGAATATGTTTGGGTTTTTATAAAGTTGAAGGATTTGTTGTAGACAAAATAAAAAATAGAAAATGTATTCGATTTTAACAATTAGATTTATATCTATATAGGGTATAAATGTCAGATAATGGTAAACTTAGAATCATTACAAATCTGATTGTTGCTCCTTCTACAAGATAACCTGGGTTCAACCAAGTTGGCAAGCAAACAACTTGGTTTTGTGTATAACTTCGGTGTTTTTAGTCGTATCTTATTGCAATGGTGGCTCTTTCTTTTATAGTTTCTGAAATCGGCGCGTTCATATAGCGAGATTGTTACATACTATTGCACAATTTCAGTGTATAATAACGTACACAGAAAATAAATGGCAATATAAATTTAATCCTTTTATTCTAAGTTTAAGCCTCCTAACAAATCAGAATATTTTACTCAATGCAAGCTTTTAAGGCATTGCCCAAGCCTTATGCTTACTTCAATCCCCTTCGAGATCACATTTTTATAAATTAGGAAGCGAGAGCGGAAAAATATAAGTAGCATTTTAGACATGTGCCAACAATCGTGAACGATGGTGCAGTGCGATAAGATGCCAATCCATTCGTGTTCAACACATGACCGTGGGTTCGATTTCCAGACCAGACAAAGTTGAGAACAAAAATGATTAAATTTCTTTGTTTTTCAGAAGTTTTAAATAAACAAAAACTGGTGTGGGTCAGAGAACTGCAAAAATCTGTTTTTTCTTGATTGGCTCATACACAGAAATTCTTACTCACATTTAATCAATCAACAAAACTCAGAGCTGAATATATTGAACTCACAACGCAATCGTATCGAGCGGCGTTATGTGATCCAACGTGTATGTTCATATTTATTCATCGAACAGAACTCAGTGCTGAATATATTCAGCTCATACCGGCAGTCGCATCGAGCGGTTGAGCTAGAGTTTTTTGAACGGACGTTTATGTGTTCGATCGAACAAAACTCAGCATTGACCGGCCACCGCGTTGAGCGAGAGGTTTTACTCTTTCCATCTCTCTCTTTTTCATAGCTGTCAGCAGCGCCGTCACTGCCAATGCGTCTCTGCAAGAGTTTATTCATACGAGTTGATTTTCGCTCACTCTAAACAATCGTCGTTGAGCCAAACGAACAATCAGCCGAACTGATTGGAATGAAGTCGAACATGATTAGAATCAGAGTGCCAACCATTGGTGCTGCGAACTGGTTGAGTATGCAAGTTTGATGAATAGAGCGCGAAGTCAGTTTATTCGGGTGTTGAATAATGTGTGAGCGTTTTGCAATCGAACGAAGCCGTTGTCTGGTGTGGGTCTTGAAGGGTATAAGAATATCCTATAGAATATGGAGACAGAAAAGAAAGCAAGCTATCTTTCTTGGATCAAATCAATACTACATATTGAGCTTAAATGAATCTCGAACATGCTTAAAACGATACTGATTCGGTAATAAATTGAGCTCGAATTTTAATTGAATTTTTATGAAATTACCGCGGGATAAATGTAATCTATTCAGGATTACAAATGACGACAAAAGACATCGTCATATCCACACTGACTCAAAATCAGTCTTTTCCAGTACAACGTAATGCCAATTGGACAGCAACAACAGCAATGCCAGATATTTGCAACTTGAAGTCGAATTCTGCAGATATAGCTTGGACGCGAAACCCGATGGACAGGCCGAGTATGTTTCCCCCACTGGATAGGCAACGGAACTCGATGTGGACTCGCGCCTGCAAAAGGCTAAAGGTGCCTTTGGGATGCTGTCAGCTGAATTGGCGATGCTCGTCATATCCACACTGGCTTAAAATGAGCCTTTTAAGTGGAAAATTTCAACTTCCATAGTGTCAAAACTACAAAAATCGGTAAACCGTTGCCGGCGACGCATATTCTGGCCTGGCAGAATACGTAATTCCGAGCTACTCAGACGAACGAATATGGAGAGTGTCGACACGATAATACGCAGAATGAAATGGAGCTGCATAGGACACACATTGCAGAAAAATGAGGACAACATCGCAAGGAAGGCAATGGAGTGAAACCCGTTGGACGGATTCGGGCGGACACCAGGCGGACCCAAAGAAACTTGGAGGAGGAGGACTGTCGGTAGAGAGAGGGAAATCATAGGGAAAAGTTGGGGAGAACTCAAAGCGACGGCTAACAACAGAGTTCGCTGGAAAAGAGTAGTTGATGCCCTATGTCCCACTCGAGATTGAAACTAGAAGCGGAGAGAGGATTACAATAATTTGGGTTCAAATCAATCTTTGGCTCAAGAATATACGGGATTATCCTGTTTCATTACCGCTTGCGATTTCTTTTTTTTAGTGGCTGTTTAAGTAAGAAAGCAGCTAAACAACTGAACGAAAGAGAAAAGAGAAAGAACGATTGAGCGAATAACTGAACCAAAAGAATTAAATAATGTTTACACAGGAAAAAAAATTCGATATATCCTGACTAAAATCCATACCAAACCATGTCAAAAGTCGGTTAACCCCGGATTTTCTCAAACCAAGTACGAGAGGATTGACTTGAGTATAAATTTTTCATTCCCGAAATTTTTGTCTTGATCCCGATTTCAGCTCGGGAAACTTTAGCTCGATATAAGATTGATTTTATCTTGTTATTCGAGCTCTATTTGATCCCTCAGTCGGATCCAATCAAGAAGGTACGACATTGATTTAAGCTCGATTTTCGTACTTGATTTGTTCCCGAACTTGGCTTGTTGCAAGAATACCCGTGATTAAATTGAGCTCGATATTCAACTATATTCATTGCGAATAATGCTGCCTTTACATTTGTCATATATCTCTAAAGAGACTCTCTGACGATAGTGTAATAGCAAGGCATATATCTCTAAATAGTTGGTTGTCAAACTTCTCTAAAGAGAATCTCTTATCAAATTGAACCTGTCAAATAACATCAAAAAAGCCAACATTTTCCAAATATTTAGAGATATATCATTGCTATTACACTATCGTCAGAAAGTCTCTTTAGAGATATATGACAAGTGTAAAGGCAGCTTTAGGATTGCTGCAAAAATGCCTGAGATTGACACGAGCCCCCAAAAAAAAAGCATTCCACATGAACATGCTACTTTTTTGACAACCTTTTTGATTTTCAAACTAGCAAGTTCTAGCCAGCTCGAGGTCATTAGTTGTTTTCATACAACTGTAATGGAGGCTGGTCGCTGTCTTGGCCCCTCGACTGCAATTCAAAAGCTACCTTCTCATGTCTAAAGTGCTATAACTGATTGAGAATTTCAAGGCCACATATATGCAAGAAACACTCGCCATAAAAAACGCCAAGTTGACAGAACAAAAGAAAATTTGTATACTTAGCCTGACTGTATTAGTGAGAGAGACTTTCTCTGGAACTTGCGTTCGGTTTCATTTCACTTAGACATTGGAATTCCGTACTTACTTCAATCTGAGTCACAATTTTCAAGTAGGATCCGTACTTGAGATGAGCATTTTCGGATTGAAACAAGCCTTTTAGGATTGTTTCCATCCTTTTGTAATTGTTTCAAGTAGAATCAAGTACGACTCTTACTTTAAATTTCAATCCGAAGGTAGAGAACAAGTCAATTTTTTTAGAGTTTTAGTTCAGTTTAGTGTGCAACTCATTATTGTTCACTTACTCATGAGCAACTTAACGCTTATTCTAGTTGATTGAACTCTCAAGTTGACCAATAACATGTCGCTTTTTTGTTCAAGAAAGCGATTGATTATATGGATGCCATACGATACATTTCGATAATAATAAAAATAAAGTCGAAAATCGGAGAAAATTTATGTCAAGCCCCGAATGGCATAGTATCTTTCTAAAAACGTAAATTTTTAGTTTGAAATTGTGTAATCACAGTATTTTAAATCCATTAAAACCATTTCCGGTACGTCTATTTATTTATTTATTAGACATAAGCACCTCGAGCCGACCTCGAGCCGGAAACATACATCTATTAGACATAAGTTTTGAGTCACTGCACTCGCGTCCAGTAGGTTTTAAGAATCTCTTCAGGATTTCATAGGAAGCATTGATTAATATGAGGACACTAAAACCCCTCATGTGATTCCAAAATAGCTGGATTGAGCGACAGGCGTTTTCTTAAGTCAAATGTCTAGGTATGGTCAATAATTCGCAAGGAGTGCTTAAAACTTCAGACTCAGGATTCAATATAGAACTAGACTTATAGGAAATGTAAATTAACTGAAGTACCTGAAGTTGTTCTTAAGATTGACGAACGCTTAGATCACAGCACATTTTATACATATTTTTGAAGTTTAAGAAGTCATTAATGACATTTAAAAACCACAGCTGAAGAACTTTATGCCCAAGTACACTATGTGTCACTTCAATATCAACATATAAAAAATATTAATGCCTAATACATTAGCCTTATAAATACTTAAAAACTGTTTATTAACCCCTCAAATCAAAAAAATCAATTAATTAAATTCTTTAACAAACTTGTTTCTCAAACAAAACCATTTCCCTAGGCAATCATCAATTAAAGTAGTATACTTTCGTTTTTTTTTTTTATTTGTCATCTTCATGGCATATTCCATTCGCTTTAACAATTTGCTGCTTCATATGCTGGTACAACAAAAGTTAAACCAAATGAGGAAAATATCATTAGCTCTCAAAAGAAAATAAAAGAAAAATTAATTTCAACAATATTTGCATACAATTGCCTTTTATGCCCTACCGGGAGTTTGGTGGGGCTAACTCATTAAATGCAAAATTTTTCCTCTTCACATTTTCCATGCACACAAACAACAAAACCTAAAGCCCAAGGCGGACTTTGAAAAATTTCAAATCAATTTTTTCATTGCTTTTACATTTTCAGGGAATTTTCAATTTGCGCATGACTTGGTCAAAATATTAAAGGTAATTATGTGGAAAATTTGTTCACAAAACAAACACTTAAGAATACCGTTCACAAAAATATTCGGCCAAAGCACGCGAAAAGCTAAAAGTAAACTAAATAAGAAATTCAGGGGCAATATAGCATCAGCTATAGCGCACATAAAAACTGAGAGAATCAGAGAGGAAGCGAGCGAGTGTGAGCAAGATCTTTAAAAATAGGAATAAAAATAATCAACAAACAAAAGATCGACTCTCTGTTATTTTTTTTTTTTTGCGCCATATGTGAACTGCGGCCTCTGGGGGCATTTATTCTCCCCCCATTAACGGACAACGCATAATTATGAGGAATTTACACTCTCCCCCAGCGCAAGTGAATAAGCAGGGACACGAAAGAATTTATGTGTACGGTAGAGCTCCTCCCTAGGCCCAGCGGATGATGATGTCATCCACAGATTTATTCATTTTCCCTTATGGTACTTAAAAAGACCTTTTGCTTATTGGTTTTTATGTTGTTTTTTTTTTTTTTTAGTTCCGGTTTGTCTCTGCTTTTTTCTTTTTTTTTCCCTTGCCCCGTCCCGTTAGATTTATATGCCAACTAATTGACTCGGCTAATGAAAATTTTTCCAACAAAAATTAACGGTATGAGGAAAATGGTGAATGGAGGAAAAATTATTTGAATGAACTTGAAATGTTTTGGTATGCATGATGCGCTTCGGGGGGAAGATTTTGGGAATGCTTTATTCGTCCAAAGAAGGCAACGGAAAACGATTAAAGGCAGTGGAAAAACTTTTTATGGGTATTTAAAAAAACAGACGGTTTCAATTTTGAGTTTTTCTTTAATTGCTTTCCAAAATCTGACATATAAAAAACTTTCACTGCTTTAAAATCTTGACTTTTCACTCAATATCGTATAGATAATTCCATATTTTTGGACGATATTTGAGAATTTTTATTTAAGCCTCATAAATATTGACCGTACTGATAAGCTCAACTGATTTCAAATAGTTCTAACAAATAATGAAGTGATAAATGACTCAATAGGATCGTCATTTTGTACTTGTTGTAGGAAAGATCAGTCCTAAATTGTTATAAGTTAAGTAAACAAGAGTATCAGGTCTGTTGCCGTTTTCAGATTCGATCAAATCGTGCGGAATCGAAATTGTTAAATGTTCCCGCTTCCAAAAACAGACTGTTTTATTCCTCTTTTAGCTTGTTAAAACAACTTTAATATTCATTCGTATCCTGATCAGTGGTGTCAAAACTCACACAATCAAGCATTGCGCTATGTGTGCGTATGCAGCTGAGAACACGAATTAAACGTGTTTGACATTATCAACATGAGCAACAAGCAAACAAATGAAATGCCTCGTGAGAGAACAAAAAGCCGATCACGCACATACGTAAGAGAGCCAGCCGCCGAGCTTGCTATTTATAGAACACAACGTATTCTCTCTCATCTCTATACGTGAGATCGGCAATGCGTTCCTTTCCCATTAGGATCAGGCTTTTGGCATTTGGGACACCACTGCTTTAGATGGCAAAACGTTTTGGTCGAATTCTTTAATCGTTTCTTAGAAATCACAACTGTTACCGATTCCGATGAATCGATCGGTCAGGCCTGTATAAGTTTTATATAGTTTAACTATTCCTATTTATATGAAATGTAGAGCCGAACTAAATTTTTATTTCATCTGAGAATAGGCCTTAATGCTTTGCACTTTACAAATATTATTCAAACATATAAAATCCAATTCAGATTTTCATATTAAATAAATCGAATGCGGTACAAGATTCATTAAAATCTATTTGGGATGCAAAGTTTTTCATATCTTTTAAACGATTTTCAGATACATTGGATAAAAATCTAAGATCAATTAAATATAATATGGATATTAATAAAATCCAAATGGATACCAGAATTATTCAATGGATCGTCAACAAATATCCGTTTTTTGCTGTGCACATGTTTCCTTTTCTACTAATCGCTTAAGTTATTTTTCCGATTTTCAATTTGACGTACTCAATATATTACGTTGTAAACCGATTTTTCAATCAATTCTACATATTACCAAAATGTGAAAACGTCAAATCATGTCAAAACCTAAAGCCAGAACAAGCTTTATAGTCTAATTCAGCGATTGTCAAAAAGAGCAAGGTCAAAAAGTGCTCTGCTTCTGGGGAGTGTGCGAAAATAAAGCGATGCAAAACAGCTCTGACAGAATAAGCTGTTTGCTCTTTTGGCACAAGCCTTAACATGCGTTCGGCTCTTGTCGGTTTGAATTGCTACATGTGTTCGGCCCCTGCGGGCCAGGCGTGTCAATCCCTGGTCCAGTTTCAGCATTTCTACTGGAAAGATCGCTTAGAGATGGCACTTGCAAGTAGTAGTTTAGAGTGTTTCTGCATAAGTTTCCCAGGGTTCCGCCAGAAAATGTGTAAATGCTTTTTATCAAAGCTCCTCGGGAAATATATGCCCGCGAAAAGGATTGTCTTGTAACGCTGACTGCGACTGTCTTTCAGAGATTCAGTAAGGAATGATTTCGGCATGCGAATCACTGAATGTGTTTGTTCCCCAGGGACTATGGCAGGAGAACTCTGAAGAGAATTCGAAATGGAATTGGATGGTGGAATCTTTTTAATGGGATGAAAGAACTATCTCTGACATTTACTTTTTAAAGATAATTCAAATGCTGGAATAAGTGATCCGAATGGAACATTTACGGTGTAGTCGCGGTCGACATTTGAATGAAATTATCTTTAAAAAGTAAATGCCAGAACTATCGTTCTTTCAAACGCATATTAAAGATTCCACCATCCAATTCCATTTCTTGTGTTTTATTTGTAATTTAAAAAAAAAACTTCTTAATGGATCACCCGTTATAAGAAAAATCGGCCAAAATTCAATTTTTGAAATTGAAGTTAGCTTCTAATAGTTTTAAAAGTTACGAAATCTTTTAACTCTAAGGGACGATTTCTCATCTTCTTGATATGTCACATAAACTTACAAATAGCAGAGTACATTTTCATCTTATCTGACACATGGCAGCTATCTGGAAGAAGAGAAATCGGCCCTAAATCGATTTATATCTCAGCTGAAAGCATTTCTACACTATTTTGAACCCTTTTAGTTCGTACAATTAGATAACACAAGGTAACAAAATTGAACTTTTTTCGATATGTTAAAGGTATGATGGTTATTCTAGAGGATTTTCGTAACTTAACACGAATCTGTTTTCGTAAATGGCCCATCACATGAAGACTTTTATATGTTTGAGCTTAAAATGCATATTTTGACTTTTTTTTAGGCGCCTTTTGTGGGGAAGCCATTAATTTATTTGGTTTCTCTTTGATATTATGGAAAATTATTACTCTTTAACTTCGAAATAAACTATCCCAAACAGTTCTACGATTTTTTTAAGCGAAGTTATAGCATTTTAAATAGGAAATAACAAAAATTACTAATAATTTGTACAAAATTTGAATGTACATTTTCAACAACACCCATTGCATACGTATGGGCTGTACAAAATAATGTCACATCTAGCACATGTATTCAAAATGGCATAGCTTCGCTTAAGAAAATCGCAGAATTGTTTGGGACAATTTATTTTAAAGCTGATAAATAGTACTATATGATATTATAAAAAACAGTCAAAACAAAAGTATAGATCCCTCACAAAACGCTCCTAAAAAGGTTCAAAATATGCTTTATAAGCAACTTTAAGTTCAAATTACCAAAAATCTAGACGTGATGGACCAACAGATTCGTGTTGAACACATGAAAATCATCTAAAATCATCCCCAACCCTTCAAAATAATGGACCCTGTTGCCTAGTGTAATAAATATACATATAATTTCATACATGGATCAAGCAGGTTCAAATCAGAAGTCAGAATAAAAATTTTTAATTGAAGTAAAAAAATTTCTAGACCGATTTGAACGTATAATTTACAATATTGATTGCTTTCTTCGCTTAGCTACTCAGACTGCAACCCCTCGCCTATAAAAATGAAATTAAGCAGGTATTAAGCTCGTTTTTACGAACAAATTTTTAGAAAATTCAAGACCGAAACACTTTTTTTTATAATTTGTTCTATTTTTTTTACTAGAGTACATAAAATACACGATCTTAAGCATTAATTTAGGGCTTTTCCCACTGTCCATTCAGTTATCTTCTCTTCGATTTAGTCAAGGCCTCGCCCTAAGCAAGTGAAACTTTCGTTTTATGTTATTTTTAATGAAATTTGTTAATATTTTTAGTTTTGAATTCATTTTATTTTATGGAATTTTTATCATAAATTTGCTACTGATCATTTATCATTTTTCATATCACATTTAATTTCATTTTCTTTCCATTTTTTTTTCTTATTCAACCGCACTTTTCCATTTGAGATCAATCAAGCAATCTGGAACGCTTCAATTGTCCCGGAGGGGAATTATAATTTTTGATTAGCCGATTGGTCGAGACACGTAAGATTCGATTTTCACAACAGTCACTAATTTCTTTTTTTTCTTTTTTTTTGCCATATTAAATAATCGTTTAATCAGGGGGGCGAGCGAGCACCTGACATCAAAACTGATAAACGAATCGATAAAGAAAAACCTTTACATTTTGGTTACATTTTGGCACTTTTTTTTTTTGTTTGGCACTTTTCCTTTTTGTAACGTAAATTTATTGCTGCAAATTAATTTAGCACCCACCAGACACTAGCAGCAGCTGCATTCCCAATTTGCATTTTCCACCCGTCCAAAGTAAAACAAAAACAAACACGCACGAGAGATTGAGAGAGACAGAGAGCGAGAAAGAGAGCGGCCAACTGCCGAACCCCAAAGCGAAGTTCCGTTCCGTTGTTCCACAGTTCGTTTTGTGTTGTGCACGCGGCAAGAGTTAAATGCAATCTGAGGCAAACGAACTGGCAAACTGAGGGAGCCCAAAGCAAAGCAAAGCCAAGCAAAAGCAAACGCAAACGTTGGCGTCGCTCGCTGCTGACGTCGTGCTGCTAGCACTGGGAGCAGCAGTGTCTTACAGTTGGGGAGCCCAAAAACAAAAATAATGCGACTAATGCGACTTAGCCATAGCTGTAGGGAAAAGTGTACGTACAGAAAGAATTGTAAGAATGCTCAATTGAAAGTCAAATTGAAGCTCACACATATTGTGATTGAACCTCAAAAGTACCAATTTGTTAACTTAGATTTCTGCAAAAGCAAATTAAACTCACTAATGCAGAAGCAACTTCTTGATTCTGATCTGGGCCGGCCAAGACCATTGACCAGTGCCCAAAGACACTCGTGCTTTTCACACAGACGCAAGACGAACTTATGAGTGTGTGAATAGGTGAGCAGAGAAAATCAAGTAAATTGGCTGTTGTCTCTTGTGCGCACCAACACAAGCACATTTTTCTGTCGTCTCCGAGATATCAGAAGAGCGCTAAGAATGGAAATTGTTAATTCAAGTATAAAATTTGTATAGCGAATTTGTTTAATCCCAGAGATTTTAAAGTATACTTTCCCATATTGATTTTCTTCGCTCAGCTACTTATCCTTAAAACGCAAAAGCCTATAAAAATCTAATTGAAAACGAATTAAGCTCGATTTTAAGAACGAATTTTTTTTGACAAAGTGGATTTAACTCAACTTTCTCAACGAGATTTACAAACAATTCAAGAAACTAATTGAAAATATACAAGTTATTCTTTCGTAACCCCCATCAGAACCAATAACCGTTTCAAGTCATGTACATGTACCTGCACAGGCAGCTTTATACAATTTTTTTTCGAAATCGAAATGGCTTTCATTTCAGTACAAATTGTATATCCAGCTTAAGTTTCGGAAGAGACCCTTGAACACAAATATTTAAACCACCAGAATTCTGTTCTTTTACGGGAACTATTTCTAGTTCATGTGCATTGATTTATTGATTTTTACATAATTGCCTCAAACTCTTACAGAGCTCCACAATCTTCAATAAGTATATTCTTCGAGGTCTTGCCATTAGTTGAACCAAAAGATTCAATTTTTGATACGATTTCCATACCCTCAATAACTTTGCCAAAGACCACATGCTTATTATCCAACCATGTAGTCTTTCCGGTACAAATGAAGAATTGCGATCCATTGGTATTGGCGCCAGCATTGGCCATCGATAGTATCCCGGGACCAGAGTGCTTCAGATCAAAATTCTCATCGGGAAACTTGTTGCCATAAATTGAACGACCGCCAGTGCCATTTTGATTAGTGAAATCTCCTCCTTGGCACATAAAATTTGGTATAACACGATGAAATGGACAGCCCTTATAGCCGTAGCCCTTCTCCCCGGTGCACAGGGCACGGAAATTCTCCGCCGTTTTGGGTACAACATCGGAACGTAACTCCATGATGACACGTCCCAGTTTCTCCTCACCGGCCGTGATGTCAAAGAAAACACGTGGCAACGTTGACATCTTTGCTTGATTTGCGAAAAAGCGTCGGAGAGCCAGAGCTACATGGGGTGGAAGTTTTTAAATTTAAAAGTGGGGAAAAAAAAACAAGTTTATGCTTACCGAATGAAAAAATGCCCAAAGATTTCGAAATATAGGAAATAATATCAGGAGAGCTCTTTACTGTTGAAAGGTTTGATTTGCAATGAACATTTTGAGGAAAACTATTTGGTAAGTAGCCTAACTTGAAGTGAACGAAAATCCAAGGCCTACTCAGTAAGATTTTTTGTCAACTGAGAGCTTGCTGTCACTTGGTTTTGAACAATTAATACTTGCTAATAAAAAAGAATTCGACTACATATCAACTACAAAAAGCGAACCATAAATCACAAATTTCAATTTATCTTAATTGCTGCTAATTATTTCTCGAAATTTATGTTACGAATACAAAGAATCGTTAAAATCAAAGGTACAAGTTGCGCTTCTTACAATCTCTTTGCTTGTGTTTCTAATAATAAACAGCAAAATTGTATAGCTTTTATAGCTGGCAAAGGCGACCAGTTTTGCAGTCACACACTCTACCCACGGCAGCACATCAGGTCAAAAATTGACTGTTCAGTTGGTGTGTTGGACCTATAGAATTTCAACCGATTTACATACAGTTTATATTGAAAGAACATATCGTATAATGAAGCTTACATAATTCTTAATGCCCGAATTAACATTTTTTATATATTGTATTTGTTCTATGACCAATGGTTAAACAATCAATGATCAATGACCATAATCATATTAAGTACTTAATTTTCTGTTGTGAAATATAAGATTTCAGACCTTTTAGCTATATACTAAGTTCATTTCGGCACCAACATTAAGTGCCAAGAGCACCAAAATTAAACAACATGACTCTACAACAACAAACAGTTTTTCCTCAATTATGAACTTATCTTCTATTGCGTCGCAGAGTCGCGGTGCTTGTATTTTGATGTTCGCATTTATTGGAATTGTGTGAGAAAGACCGGCACGGGCTGTTTAAGAAATAGAAATAAGACATAGCCCATTTCCACTTGAAACAAGCTTGGGAAAATCTATAATATACACAGAATATTTTAAGATTAAGTTCAAAGAATTCTTAAATTTCTTAAAGAAAGTTCAGTGTATTAAATCTACTAAATTAAAGATCAGAAGGCATAACCATATCCTCCTCAAACACAAAGATGTGTAACGACCATACAAGTTAGTGCCAGGCAAAATTCTTAGAGTGGATTATCTATGTGGGCCCATGACTTTCGTGTGCTGAACTCGAATCTGTTTTCGAAAACATCGCGTAGAGACTTTTATTAGTTTGAGCTTGAAATTGCTTATATTGCATATTGTGACCCTTTTTAAGCGCGTTTCGTGGGGAAGCCAATTATTTTATTTTGTTTCTCTTTGGTGCATTTTGGGCGATCGAGACTCGCTAATAACGTTTGTTTATTCTGTTGTTGTTGTTGTTGGGTTGATCCCAAACTCAAATTTCATGCCCACCGCTGCTTTATTGTTTTGGACTCTTTGTACTCCATCGAAGAAAAGTTTTCACTTTTTTAAAAATTATGAAAATTAGAGAATTTTCTATATTTGATATCAGACATAGCTTTAGCCTAGTATAGAGCCTAAAAGAGTTCAGTAAATAAATCAGTGTTGTGTGAAAAATGTTTTTCGTGCAGATCGAGCTACATATAGTGTGCATCATCGACCTTCCGAGACCACTATTCGCAAAACCATCGACAAATTTGAGTCTCAGTGTACGTTATTGGATAATACCACATCCAGCCCTTAGTGAGGTACTGTAGCTGCAGACCGTTACCTATCGACTCGACGTCAATCTCAACATTTTGGTTTTCTGCATTCGACAACTTGGCAAATTTTACGCAAGGGTCTTGGTTTGAAGGCTTACAAAGTACAACTTTTTCAAGAATTGAAGTCGCCAGACTTGAATTTTTCAATTTTCTCAATTTTAATTTTAATTTATTATGTTTGACATTCCTTGCACTAAGCTCTTGAGAATCCATATTATGGTGCAATTTGCGCTTAAATTTCAGTCAATGGGCTCTGCAACAGCTCAATGAAAATCCGCTTTTTCGCGAGGCACATTTCTGGCTAAATGGATACGTCAACAAACAAAATTGGCGAAGAGGACGGAGTCGACTGGGATTGTACGAACTTCCGACTCCATAAAACGAGTCAAGTGTCCTCTGGGTAGCCACGGACTCCGGTTCGTGGTGAGCTAATTGTGAGATGGCGAATCAAGAAGCCGAATTGGCCTGTGTGCGTCTTTGGTAAGTAGGCTGAGAAATCGCTGAAGCTTGATTACTATAGGGGCTGGACTATAAGATGGCACGCCCATCACTAGGATAGGGGAGTAGGGCCAGCGACCCAACTCTCTGAGCAAACCCTAGCTACCGAAACATTAACTTTTGATGCCCTATGTCCCACTCGGGATTGGAACTAGAAGGAAGCATGTCGGCGATATTTGGTTTCAGCAAGATGGCACACACAGCTCGCGAAACAATAGCTTTATTGAGAAATTATTTAGGTGAGCAGTTAATTTCGCGTTTCGGAACTGTCAACTGGCCGCCTAGATCATGTGATATCACACCACTGGACTTTCTCCTGTGATGTCAACGGTCTTCGTCGATAAGCCAGCTACGATTCGAGACTTGGAAGCCAACATTACGCGAGTAATTCGCGAGATACCCATAACAAGGCTGGAAAGAGTGATCCAAAATTGGACCATCCTAAAGGACCATTTCAGGCGTAGTCGCGGTCAACATTTGAATGAAATTATCTTTAAAAAATAGAGGAAAGCTAACTTCGGCTCGACCGAAGTTTATACACCCTTGTAGCTTGATGGCGCCACTACTTTGAGCATTTGTTTCCCGGTTTGTTATATGGCAGCTATACGATATATTCATCCGATTTTGACCGAAATCCCCAAAATTGTGTGGAAACTGATAATATTCACAACTGAAAGGTATAAAGACGCTACCATTGAAAACAAAAAAGTTTTTCTCACTAGAACTACTTTTTCGACCGATAGTTCCTATGGCAGCTATATGCTATAGTCATCCGATTTAAATCAAACTTAATTGAATTGTGTAGTAGCATACAATATTGATTAGTGACAAGTTTGGGTGCGATAGCATTGAAAACAAAAGAGTTTTTCCTACATAGATTTTTTCTCAGACATATCTTTTGTATGGCAGCTATACTATATAGTTGTCCGATTTTCATAAAACTTAGTGGAACTCTGTAGAAGCATAGAAAACTTATAAATACGAGGTTTGGGGACGTTTGCGTTGAAGACAAAAAAGTTTTTCTCACTAAAACTACTTTTTCGACCGATGGTTCCGATGGCAGCAATATGATATAGTCATCAGATTTGGATCAAACTCGTTAAAATTGTGTGGAAACCGATAATATTCATAGCTGAAAAGCTTAAAGACGCTACCATTGAAAACAAAAAAGTTTTTTTCACTAGAACTACTTTTTCGACCGATCCTTCCTATGGCAGCTATATGCTATAGCGATCCGATTTGAATCAAACTTGGCAATTGTGTGGTTGCATATAATACTGATCAGCAACAAGTTTGAGAGCGATAGCTATGAAAACAAACAATTTTTTCCTACTAAGACTTTTTGTCAGAATTAACTTTTGTATGCTATACTATATAGTTGTCCGATTTTCATCTAACTTGGTGGAATGTTGTAAAAGCATAGAAAAATAATAAATACTCAGAACGACAGAAAATTCCTTTCTTCACAGTATTTAATATGCTTTGATGCTCATACGCTGTTCGAAAGTGTTTCTATTTATGTGAAATACTGTGACGAAAGGAATTTTCTGTCGTTTTTACAAGTACACCAAAGTAACTGGTTAAAGAACTTTTATTCTTATTTCTGTGCTTTTAATGGACTTTTTCATTTAAGAATTTAAGTAAACTTAGAACGTAAGTAAACTCAAACTGGAAGTTTTGTGGTATATATGTAGTAAAAATGACATGAGGTAGCCTCTGCTAACTCGCAGAAGACAGGCAAAGACTGCTGATGATTGAATCGTGGTGATTCATGAAATAGTTAAAGAGTCAACCAGCCTTCTCTGTGGTGTGTGTGTGTCTTGTCTTAGAAAAGTTATGAGCAAAAACATAACTTATTGACCTGGAGCCTGCTAAAAGTTCTATGATTGACATTCAAAGGGGTCACCAATTTTAAGCTTTTAAAGATGGATGCGTTTCGATTATAAAACGTGCAACAGCAGCGTTTTATAAGCGTTTTGCTTATATGGACGAGACCTGTCCGATAAACCAAACCTGAGAAATACAGTTTTTAAAAAATCCTTTTTTTTTCCATTTTTCCGTTTTTGACGATTTTTGAAATTGTTTATAAAATTAACAAAAAAAATTTTTTTACAAAACCGCAAATTACGTTTTGGTGGGCATGTCGAGATCTAATTTCGGATTCTTTTGATTGAAATCAAAAATGGTGCGTTTTTTAACTGTTCGGTTTATAAAAGAATGACCCTTATATTTAAGGTATGCGGAATGAAATACGAACATTTTTATAAAGGCTGTCACAAAGTTCTAAGCAGAAATCAAATTATTAGAAAAGTATCGATACTATTTCAGCATGCATTACACCAAGGATGAGCTTTCTAAATAACGGACAGTAACAATTATGTAATTGAATGCAGCAGAGCGTCGAAAACTAATTTGCATATATTGCACCAACCACCCAAAGCAGACGAAAAATTAAATATTTCATTATTTTTCGGCAATGGGATTCAAGATGATTTTTATTTATTAAGTAATATCGGATGTAAAGACTGGAAAACAAATGGAGAAAAAACTTGTATCCGGTGAAAAATACAACTTATAGCCAAATCAAAGGCTGAAATTGTGGGTCGCACAGCCAAATCAAATCATGTGCTGGTAAAAAGTTATAATTTAAGTGACAAAACTATAAAAAAAATATAATAAAAGAAGTCTTGCGGTATTTTAATTGAATTTTCAATTGTTCATAAAATTGGTTATAATAATGCGATTTAAGTCAAATATGCGCCGTTTTGTTCGATGACGAGTTCCCAACGAGATGCCAACTTCATAATGCCCCTCTTATAGAAGCTCGCTTCCCTATTGGCAAAAAACTCGGAGAGCCAATTTTCACAGGACTCTCTTGTGGCCAACTTCCGACTACCAAGCTCGTTCGCCATGGACAGAAATAGGTGGTAATCACTTGGTGCGAGATCCGGACTATACGGTGGATGCAAAAGAACCTCCCATCCGAGCTCCCGGAGCTTCTGGCGCGTCACCAAAGATGTGTGTGGCCTGGCGTTGTCCTGATGGAAGACAATTCGGCCTCTGTTGATCAAAGATGGCCTCTTCTGCATGAGTGCTGCATTCAAGCGGTCCAGTTGTTGGCAGTACAGGTCCGAATTGAGCGTTTGGCCATAGGGGAGCAGCTCATAGTGGATGATTCCCTGCCAATCCAACCAAACACACAGAAGAACCTTCCTGGCCGTCAATCCAGGCTTGGCCACCGTCTGGGCAGCTTCACCGCTTTTCGACCACGACCGTTTGCGCTTCACGTTGTCGTAAGTGACCCACTTTTCATCGCCAGTCACCATCCGCTTCAAAAACGGGTCGATTTTGTTGCGATTCAGAAGCGATTCGCATGCATCCATACGGGCAAAAATGTTTCTTTGCGTCAAGTCGTGTGGCACCCATACATCGAGCTTCTTTTTGAATCCAAGCTTCTTCAAATGGTTTATAACGGTTTGATGACTCATGCCCAGCTCTTGGCCGATGCTACGGCTGCTACTATGCCGGTCTCTTTCGATCAATTCAGCGATTTTATCGCAATTTTCGACGACAGGCCTTCCGGACCGTGGCGCATCTTCGATCACCTCTGCACCAGAACGAAAACGTTGAAACCATCGTTGTGCGGTGGAAATGGAAACTGTATCGGGTCCATAAACTGCACAAATTTTATTGGCAGCATGAGATGCATTTTTGCCTTTATCGTAGTAGTACTGTAAAATATGCCGTATTTTCTCTTTATTTTGCTCCACGTTTGCGACGCTATAACTCACGAACGACTAAAAACAAACAACAATAAATCAAACACGTGTTAGCGCGTGAAAAGAGCTTTCCAAAAAGCTCTAGCGTGAACCGATGCGACGAATACAACTAGAACTACGCGCTTGCAAAGACAAGCTTGCGGAAATACCGCAAGACTTTTTTGACAACCTTATATTTAAGACATGGGAGTAATCAAATGTTATAAAAAAAACTGTGCCTACTGTTTCTGAACAGCAAAGAAAGACCATTAATCATCGGCTAAGAGCACTTTAAAGAAATTTGTTCTCTTCAAACTCGTCAAAATAGACTTATTTCACAGAAGAGGGCCACAAGTGGACACCCATGCACTATTTCAAGCTTCCCAACACTAAACCACCTGTAAATGTAACTCAAATCACAAAAAACCAAGTATCCTACGAAGGTTTTACTGCGGCTGTCCATAAGTGAACGTAGCATCAGCAAACCCGTCGTTTTCAAAGCAGGATTAGCTGCTAATACGACAATTAACAAAGACCAATGACACACCTGCTCACTATGCCAAAAAAAAACACTGGAGGCACTTGATATATTAAATATACAATATGTATCCAAGTTGCGAAACCCTCCAATGTACCCTAATTAAAGACAATTGAAAAGTTTTTGTCCAATCTGATAAAAGGTCTACCAAAAACATCAATTGATTGATCTTAAAAATCCAAAGGGAGCCTGCGAAAATTATACAAGCGGAATTCAGAAGGTGATGCGCAAAGTTCCCCAAAATATAAGGAAGACAGATTTTTTGGTAAAATTACTTTTAAGTGTAAATAAAATCACATCCAAAATAAAAGTTTCTCGGATATCAAATGTATTTTCTCCTACTCTTAAATAGTTTGTTCGTAATTCATTCCGCATACCTTAACCGCTTACAAAACGTGTATTTTTATAAAAAAAAATTGTTTGCCTTTTTCTGTCCTCCCCATTTGACCGGCTCTGGTATAGAACACGGAAAGGAAGAAAGAGAAAAAGTGACAGACTTTTAATAATCAATTAATATTATTATTAATTAGAACTTGTTTGACTTAAAAAAACTTAATTCATAGCTGCATTGGCTATAAAAAATTTCATATATTTTCCTATTAACCACCACGCATTTCAAGTACTGCAATTTCTGTTTACAACTTTCTTGGTAACCGAGCAACCTTATCGTATACCAACTTGTATAGTTGTTGTCACAGCAACAACAACTATATATATGTACAAAATGTACAGAGCTGAGAAAACCCAAACAAATAGAATAAAGTCGAAGTCAAGAGAGGTATACAAACAAATGACCGCATATAGTTGAAATTGACTACTTATAAGTTTTGGGTTTTGGTGGTAGTTCTCTAGGGTGGTTACGGCAGGCAGGTGTTTATTTGCAAATTTTATATAAATATTAGCATTTTATTTGGCTAATTATAAGTACACATATACACAATATGGTTGGCATATTCGAATGAATGTTGAAATGTTACCGACATTGGGAGGGGGTATGCCCATATAGAAAAAAAAACAATATTCTTAAGCAAACAAAAGTGGAAAACAGATAATGACAAATGCAAAGTGAATAATGTTCTATAAAAAATTGCTAAATATCACATGTAATTTCTGTTAAGAATTCTTCAAATAAAGATTTCTTATCTTCAAGTCATTGAAGTGTTTATGTTAGGTAGTGAAACCACTTTCTGTACACTGAAAGAGAGAGTAATATCCCAAGAAAAACTCAAAATTTCCGTAAATGCCAAAAGTTCAAGTTGATTTTGCCACAACTACAACAAAACAAAACAATATACGCACGTAGGCCGTAATTGTTAACTCTCCACGCCAACTGTCTCATTATTTATAATAAATTATTGTTCAACTACCAAAACTGCCGCCTTGGCTCGCCTTTATGTTGGTCGAGAGCAAGTGCACCTCAACTAACTCAACTAGTTAACCATTAATGTAATGACGCCCCGTTTGCCTTGTACAACCTTGTGCAGAAATTGACTAAGAAATAAACTAAAAAGTAGTTACAAAATGACGTAATGAAACAAACCAACAAAAAGAGGCGTAGGATTTGTCAAAATCACAGAGGAGACACGCCTTTGTGTGGGAACATAACAAAAAAAACATTATAAACAATTCTTGGTGTGATTTTTTGGTTCAGATAGGCTTAAAGCAATGCCATTTTTTTTTTGCAGGTGGGCTCATTTTGGCACTTACCCGCATGGAATAGTCGTAAAAAAAGGCTTGAGTTAGATTATCGTTGCTTTGGTTCTTGCTTACCTGAAAGTAAAGAGGGGAGAAAAAAAAACGTTATTAGTTTGGATATGAATGCAACTTAGTATGTGTATAATGGTCAGTGGAAATGAGGCAATTACATGGTGTAAGAGGCAGGAAGTGATATTCTAGAGTCTAGACAGCAAAAATATTAGAAAATGGAAGCTAACTGGAAGAAAAATAAAAAGGGAACTGAGAAATAAGTGCAAAAGGAAAGAGGATGTAAGTGAAATTAAATGAAAATGGAGCAAATGAACTTAAAAATTAACTTGAAATACAAAAGAAAAGGGTGATTAAAATATAAACGAAATGGAAAGCAAATTCAACTAGAAAAAACTGAAAGTAAAACTAAGAAGGAAAAGGAAAGCATGTTTTATTTAAGCTAAAGAAACATTTCTCTTGATCCTAAAAGGAATCTTTTATCATTCCTCTCCATAAAAAAGGTAATAAGTCTAATGTTGAGAATTATAGGGGCATCTCCAAGTTGTCTGCAATTCCTTTTAGAGAGCTTATGACATCTGAACTGTAACATTTTACTACACTGAGAAAAAAAGCAATCTAAAACCAATATTATAATCTTGAAACAAGACGAAACGGAGTCAAAATTCGACAGCGACGAGAAAATCTTAACCCAAGATTATATTCTGAATTGAAATCTTAGTCCAACAATATTGAAAAAAAGACAAAACATTTTAATTATTAACATTATTAACATTTTCTTCTTTCTGAATAACTTATATAAATTGTAAATTATTAATCCGCCGATACTGGGACTTGAGCTCAGTATCTTCTGCGCACTGAAACACACTGACACCACTGATTTACCATCGAGCTTCAACTGTTAGGGGCCGCGCACACATGTAGCTGAAAGATGAACTGACTGCAGGACCGAAAGCTTTGTTGACAACAGAATTTGATTCAGCACCTGAGCTTTTAGCTTATTCATTTTATTAATGCTAGCAACATGGTGTCGCCTCGATTGGGAAATTGTTTAATTGCGGAAAATTGAAAAGTGCAGAGAAAATTTAAGCAAAGGAAAAGAAGAATATGGGTTCACGAGATTGTTACTGTTAGAGAGACATTGGGTGAGTTTCATAATTTATATGATCAATTACGAACGTATCCAAAAAACTTTTATGAATACGCCAGAATGGATACGGACACTTATACTTACAATACGCGACAGTATTTTAAATAAAATGGGAGATCGCATTCAGAAGGAGGAAAGTCTTATTCATTTGCATCTATGTACATAAGCATGTATGTGAGCTTCTTAATTTTGCATGTAATTTTGTGATAAAAGAGCATATTACATACTTGTAGCATTGACATTTTTTGACAGTTCTATTGAAATATTTTTATTTGTTAATGCAATTTCACTTAATAATGTTTCGTAGTCCATGACTGCAGTGTAACTGCCGCCATTACTAAATATATCAGCGAGCTGAAATAAACAAGCATGCTTGTTCATTCAAACAAAGCTGAACTTACGGCTTAATTCAAATGTTCAATTAAGCGCATAGTGTGCGGACTTCATGTAGTGTGTTTGTTTTTCGAAAGCTGAAAACTCGACTTAAAGTTCTGCCGTCAGTTCATCTTTCAGCCGCCTTAGGCTCAACCAGTTGCAGTATATGAGCAGAGATTTTCGCAGCCTAAGTTCTTATACTGCAACTGGATGCGCTTAACAATTGACCCCCTACGGCAAAATCGACTAATCGGCCGTGCCAATGTGTTATTGAACGAAGAGGTCGTGTTTCGAGTCCCAGGAGGGGTGGATGAGTTGCATTGCAAGCGAAAATTGTTTTTTTTTTTTTTAGCAAAATAAATCTATATATGGGTATTTCCATGATGTCGAACGCGACAGTCGTACGCATTTAAAGTGGAATAGAAGTCATATTAAAATAGTTTTGTTTTCTTTTGTTACTTTAACTTATAGCACTTTCGAAGCACTTTATTTAGTGAGAAAAAAGTAGAGCACACCTAGTGCTGGTTTCCAGATAAAGCCAATCAAAAAGCGATTCGCACGCGACAAAAAACGGAAGTGATGTTTTTGTCCATCAATATAAAAGCAAAAATCTGCGAGATCTGCCAAAACCATTTAGTGCAACTAATTTTAAAATATTGTTGAATAATTTATCTGTATACTAGAATTTATTTGATCGAGAAATGTTGTTTTTTTTTTTGTATTTCAAAATAAAATATGATTCGATACGTGACATTGCGAACGCGACACTTTTTTCAGTAATTTTATTTATGTGGTTTCGGTATAATGCGAAGCAAAAACTTACGATTAATTGCAATCATTTATAACCCTTTTTACTCTCAGAAAGATTTTAGATAGTAAAAGTAAGTGCAATCTATAGGCACTTTTATCAAAAAAATGTGCAATATTTATGTCCAAATTAGAAAGTTCGCGCTAGCGCAGCCATGAAACCGAATATTTCGAAGTGGGTTATGATTAAATGTAAAATTGGCTTACATTACTTTTACTACATTACTTTTACTACTTTTGCTGTTTTTAAGCACTTTTAATTTTTTGGTCTTAGTGGACCATTTGGTGGAAATGCCCATATATCAAAAAAAAATTCAACTGAAGCTTTACAGGCAACTGATAAGCTCATTTCAAGGTTTTTCAATCTTGTTTTTATAAGCTTGCCAGGTTCTTGAAAACGAGATTTTCAATCTAGATTTTAGATTGATTTTTTTTTCTCAGTGTACCTATTACAACGTACAACATTAGTGATCAAAGGGTTCTTATGCAAAATGACGTCATTTATACTGTTTTAAGTAAGGCTTTTGATTCTGTTAATCACTCCTGGCTGCTTCATAAACTGAATTTAAGTCAGAGCTGGACAACCATAGCTATTAGGAGCCGAAGTCATGATTGTGTGAATCGGTGAACACTGAATTGCAAGTAAAACGTCTGTAGTCTGGAGAGATCTCTCTTGCCCACCAACACAAGCACACTTTTTTGTCCTCTCCATTTGGCCGGTACTTTTTTAATTGGTTTTCTAACTAACCTTGTTAATTGGATCTCTGATTACCTAAGTTCTAGAACACAAAAAGTTTTATTTTGTGATTCATATTTTAAGCGAATCCGGGTTACCTTTGGAGTACCCCAAGCTAGTCATTTGGGCCCATTGCATTTTACTCTCTTCATCTATGATTTCCTTCATTATAGACTATGTAACATCATTACATCATGTACGCACGTTTTAGTCTAGGAATCAAGATTATCTCTTAAACCTGAACTGTTCTAAGTGTAAGGTTAGGAAATTTTACAAAAGCTTACCACAATTCGTCACTTATGTGCTTGATAATGTGGCATTAGAGTGCTTAAATGAGGTAATCACCACTCGACTATAAGCAAAACGTGGTGTCGGAACTATAGTTAAGAATGTACGCAGTTGGGATTTTGACGCTCAGCGAGCAACAACCCTGCAGGGAAAGTGTCTAATTTGCAAACACTTGCACTTCCCATGCAAATCAATGAATTGAAGTAGCCCATTTTATACAGGCATGTCATAGGCAGGGGACAATTGTACCCGACAACAGCCATTTGCAACCAGTTTTATGCCATACTCAATAAGTGAGAGCGAATTGTCCCTGCAGCAGTCATTTTCCACCAGATAAATACCAGTTGACCTTTGTGTGTTTACTATGACAGTCTGTTTATGTCGCTGCTCCGTATAACAGTACATCAAAATCTGTCGGTCAACTCACTCATCATCAATTCGTTTGCCACCAGTTAAATTTCAATTGGATTACAACTAGTTCAAATTAATATTTCAAACCATTTCTTCGGAAGCTAATATTTGCTGCTGCCTAACTCTAATCTAGCTATTTTGCTACCATTTAAATTCTACTAGCATTCCAAGAAAGTATACAACAGTTTTTTTTTTGTTACTAGCTTACAATTTCTCTGCAGGAAAGAGACGTGATCGAGTGGACAAGAAATTCGCTTAGGAAACGTGGAGGCCGTGGATCAAGTCCCCGTAGGAGCATAGTTTTTCTTTTTATGATGGATGACTTCTTGTAGCTGCATTAGGAACAATCGATCGGCAATTGGAGGAAATTGGGGTTTAGTGAGGAAAACTTTTGTGGTTTCAATGTTAGCGTTTTCAAACTAATATGATACGAAGTTTGGTCGAAACCGCCAACCGTTGAAGCTAGCTTTATCAAGTGTATTAAAACTTCCGCACAGACGAAGTTAGCTTTGATTTCTCGTTTTATATTTATTTGAAGTGTTTTTAACTTTTTCTTTATTTTACACAATTCTTTAACCGATTACTTCTTCACACTCGAAATGTTTAACATTAAATGAATTAACGACCGACCGCTGACAACACACAACGACAGAGTTCTGCTCTCAATAACCGATTGCGCTCTCCACTCAGTAGTTTCTGCACACACCTCTTTACCATGAAAAACGAAACAGTGAGAGCGTGTTGTAAAACCGCTTGCCCATAAAAACCACTACATTAGCTCCCCTATTTCATTGGATGCCATAAAACATAGCTAGGAAAAGATTTTTTCTGCGTTCCACCGTGAATCGCCTGCATTATGATTGGCTCCAGGACTAGCAACTTCTCGTTTGAAATGATCCCTTCCGGGTCGATTTGGTCGATAATGATCACCTGAAGTTTTGGCTTCGAGCTTAAGTTAGCCAATCAACGTTGGGGGCGGTCTCCGTGGTCTCCGTGGATGCTTTGCCGGCCGTCGATTCGATTGGAGATTCCATCCCCGTCCTGGTTGCCGGTGCATTCACTTCGGCACCTTCACTATCCTGCGAAGTGCCTTCTCCCTCGCTGTCAGCGACTTCGAGTTGCGACCCTTAAGTGTCTTAAGATACTTAAATGTTGCTCTGTTTGCACCGGGTAGCATCATCCTTCTCTTTTTCCATCAACGGAACCGGAACTGCTTTGTTGGCTCATCGTTGACAGGCATCCAAGAGCAAGCTACTCTGCTGTCATTGACAGGCCGGTGAATTTGAATTTTCTACTTTGAAATTTTTGCAATTTTTTAATGGATAAATGGCCCGAAAAAGGCTTGTGAGGGAAATTAAAATAATCGCTGTTTAAGTTTCAGGGTTGGTACTAGAAGTATACAAAAGTCGCTAAATTACTTTTGGTTAATGTACTTTAAAACTGCATACTAAAATATGAATAGCATTGGGGAACGATTCGCCTACGAAACCGGCTATGCCCTTTCCAAACTGCGAACCGGTTTAAGTCATCCAGGCAGTTGCTAGTACCAAAAGACACTACATTTAGTAGATAGCGCACCATACACAAACTCATTTATTTTTCGTTTTGAAGCTTCATGGCACGGGCGAGCGGGAAACAAACGAAGAAATCTTAAAATAGAACAAACTTTACGCAGCTGACAAAGGATACTAAGTATCTATTTGAATTTTCTTCAGCATCATGGCTGATAGAGCTAACACCACTCCATCATACCATCTGCTTGAAGAAAAAAGGCACATTGCTCAGACTGACAGCAGAATGAGTATGCAGGAACTACATAGTAAGCCTGAGGGACTCGGAGGTTAGAGAAGGAAATCCCTATAATCCTTCAACCCAGAGACAAGATGGTGGCAGAGTTCCACTTCGACAGGAACTTCACTGTACACAAAAGTAATAAGAGAGATTGGATTTCACTAGAAGAGACATATAAAATGCAACCACACACAATTCAGTGGTATACAGACACCCCAAGGAGCTGGACTTGGGGTAGCAGAACCTGGAACGAAAAGATTTAAGTCAATGGTAGAATTTGCAAGCATATTTCAAGCCGAAGTATGTGCTATCTCCCGTTGCGTAGACCTCAATATGGAGAAAAACTACCATAATAGAGAAATTGCTATTCTTTCGGATAGCCAAGCAGCGCTAAATGCGCTTAGCAGCAACAAGTTTACTTCTAAGCTAGTCTTAGAGACAAAGAACAGATTGGACCAACTAGGTAGCAGTAACAATCTGTCTCTACGCTGGATACCGGGACACAAAAATATCCACGGAAACGAAATGGCCGACGAACTGGCACGCAAGGGTGCAGCCACTGCAATGGTAGAACCAGAACCCTACTGTGACATAGGCCAACACACCATTAGGGAGCTCCTTAGAAAGGAAGAGAATACACTTAGAACAGCCTCCAGGGGCATGAGACAAGCAAAAGCATTAATAGTGGACCACAACCTGAAAAGGTTCCAGAAATTTATCCAACAAGGAAAGAATGCCCTCAGGATACTGACAGGGCTCTACGGGCTGCGGGGTCACCTGTACAAGCTGGGAATAGTAAACACCCAACTATGTAGATACTGTGAAGAGAAGGAGAAGTCCTCAGAACATATACTAGCCCACTGCGATTCTCCAGCGAGGCGCAGATTCAGCAGATTTGGGGAACACAGCTTACCCCCTAACAAGATAAGTAACCTAGAACCCACGACAATACTGTACAGGAAATAGGGCTGCTAGGAGAGTTGTAAACTAAGTATGGGGGCACAATAGATCAGTATTGATCACAGTGCGCTATTCCCTAACAACAAACTATATATATGGCTGAAGGCCTAGTACCTAGTACAAGAAGTCTACGCGTCTTGGACAATTTGTTACTATGGGGGAGTACAACTTTGAGGTTATAGAGGATTTTGTCTACCTCGGGACGATGATTACCGGCGACAACAACATCAGCCTGAAGATCCGAAGAAGAATTACTCTTGGAAACCGATGCTACTACGGGCTCAGTAGGGAGTTCAAAAGCAGAGCCTTTTCTCGAAGAACAAAAATAGCGCTATACAAGTCGCTCATCATCCCAGTCCTTTAATACGGCGCAGAAGCATGGACAATGACAGCAGCGGATGTGGAGGCGATTGGCGTTTTCGAGCGAAAAATCCTTCGGAGGATTTATGGACCTTTAAAAGTTGGCGATGGATACCGCATTCGGATGAATCATGAACTGTATGAGCTCTGTAAGGACATCAGTCTAGTCAAGCGGCTGCGCTGGTTATGAAGAAACTCCAGTAAAAAAGACGTACAAAGCGAAGGCGGCTGACTTTGAAGGACAAGGCAGGAGGGGTCGCCCACCATAAAGGTGGGATGATCATGTGCGGAAAGACATTTCCAGCCTTGGTGTGAACAACTGGTGCCAGCTCGCACAATGTAGAAGCGAGTGGAGGGCATTCATTGCAGAGGCCAAGACCGTCAAGCGGTTGTGATGCAACATCGGGCCAATAAAGAAGAAGAAGAAGGTGAATCTGAATACGCAGCTCTGTCTGGTTATTATCTCTACTTTATGGGTTCGGTCATTGCTTGTTACCATCTCTTGGAGACAAATTTTATTGGCCATTTGACCTCTATGGGCGGGGTATTAACCACTTGTCTATTGAGGCGAAAATTTGGTTGAAAAATTGTAATGAACCTTTTCATTTTCTACAGGGAAGCAAGCCATTTCTGAACCGAATCGTACCAAGCCAAAACTTCTAAATCGAAACGAAAACATTTTAGGAAAACGGTTCGGATCGATTTAGTGCAGCGGTGGGCATGAAATTTGAGTTTTGGAGCAGTTCAACTTCAATAACAGAAAAGATTTGATGTCGGTCACGCACAGTGCACCTGCTTCGCCGTCTGCTTGTGCGACCAGCAGTCGCCGCACGCCAATTCACGATTTTCGTAGCAATACAATTGTACTTGTTACGACGTCTGCTTGTGACTGTGAAACGACTGAGTGACGCCAGTTGCCGAAAAATAAACTTCGAAGCAATGGGAGCAAGTGCGTGTCCACCGCTGGTTTAAAGTATCGACAAGTTGTATGAAGTATATACTAAGGCCAGTCCTGAACTTTTAAGTTCGATATTTAACTTGATCAGAGAATCGTCAGACACTTACTTTTGCTTAAGTCTTCCAGTTAGTACTGCATATTTTCCAGGGTTGCAGTCCGCCTTAGAACCGAACCGGTCTAAACCCGGAATTCCGACATTTTCAAACTTTACCATTTGGTAAATGTTGACTCAAACTCGCTATCCGAAGCGCTGCTTAAAATATCGCTTTTACTTAAAAAGGTACTTTTGTAATGGTTTTTCAAAATTCGGCATCTTTTTTATAATTGTTAGGGAATTTTTCTTATATGATCAGCTTTAAAGTATGAATTTCTGTATTTTTACAGCTTTTACAGAAAAAACTTTGTTAAAATATTTGATAAGTGATAAATAGTAGGGCTTCAAAGCGATAGCTTTGAAATATTCAGCGAGACTTTGTTTTTAAAATGTGTTGCAAACTTGCAAAAACGAGTTTTTTAAATAAGTTTGAAGAGAAGACTACATTTAATTGAATGTTCAAACTGCTTGAACACTTTTAGAGCGAAGCTCTTTTAGGGACATTCGACTGGGGGACTAAAACTAGAAAATTGTTGTCTTTGCGACAGATTCTTTTGGGTACGCCTTGTTTTTTGGCATTTTGTATTTGCAAAGTCAACCGATTTTAGCATAGTCAGTGTCTTGAACTACTGCGAGTGCGTGTCAACAGTTTAAAGTTTGGTGGATTGTAAAGGATCTCTCAAGGACCGATAGAATTGTAAACCGCAACAGGGTATCTGAATATAGTAGAAAGTTGTGCAGAGACGGTAAGCCAACGAGCCAGAGAGGATTTTCGACATGCCAAGGCGTTCCATAGTCGCAGAAGTAGTCAGTGGAAGGGCTGAGATCGCAGAGTTGTGCGGGCGGTGAGCTGACAAGTACGAGCAGTTGTCTCTACGTGTCACGGCGCAGACCCCGGCCAACGCCAGCCCAAATAGAATAGTCTGTAAGAGATAGGCGGCGACGACGGAGAGTCGGCGAGTCAGAACGAAAAGTTCGACGTGTCCAGGCGTTAAATCCTAGCCACCGTAGTTGCCGAGGAAGCTGTTGGTAAAACAGTTCCGAGAAGGCAATAAGAAGAAGGAAGGGTAGGGTTGGAACGGAACAGCCCTGAGCCTGGCCCCAACAAGCTTAAGGATGAAAAGGACTCGTTACAACTGGCACTGACTTGACAGTGACTAAACAGTGACTTGACAGTGACTTAAAACTGACTCAACAGTGACTTAACAGTGTCTTGACAGTGAGTTAACAGTCAAATTTACAAACAGACTTCCCATACGTCCTTTTTAAATGTCGCCATAATCTTGTTGAACTTTTTTGGCTCACCCAAACATGTCCTCTGTTTTAACTGTTGCTAGCTGTCTGTTTTCTTATGATGTATCCATATTTTATCCAATAAAATTGCGCATAAACTTGTACTGATTGCGGTTGAACCATAGCCTACTCATTTTGGTTCACTTACTCATTAACCCAACCCTACACTATTTATAAACTGAGCGAGCGAATCAACAGCTTAACAGACAGACGTCAAAACTCAGTTTGTCATGTTTATTTCGGTCAGAGATGATTTATTTTTCATTCATAACAAACATCAGAACATTTTCATTAATCCCCATCGCCTGCCTAACCTAACCAAAAATACATTAATCGATTCATCAATAAAAAATGGTAAATTTGTCACCTGTGTCTTTTCTTTAATCCGCCGCCAGCGCTACCGCACGGTCTTATCGATTAAACAATTTATCCGTCAACGTAACGCCCACCTGAAGACCCCATATAACATGATGCAAAAGCATAAAGCAAAAATGAAAAATATAACAAAACAAAGCACAAGACAAACACTGAAACGGTTAAACCATAAACGAAAATCGATTTTTAACCCAAATTGTGGCGTTGACCCAGAAAAAGAAAAACACCTTAAGACTGAGAAGCGAGAAACCCACACACAGCGACACAGAGTGAAACATAACGAATTGAAGCATAAACGTTGCAATTATCATAATTAATGCAAATGCGCCTTAAAGTAGACCAAACAAAACGAATTAAGTATTTAAAGACTTTTACGAAACGTTTTTGGTTTGTTTAAGTGAGCAAAATGGTTGTCTTGGGGGCATATTTGGGTGATGCAAGCTGAAGGAAGATTGATTAAATGAAACCTAATTATGCATTTGCCCTCCCACCACACCTGATCGTATAATTTTTTGTCTGTTTATTTTACCCGCCTGTAGGTAGTTGGCGTTTCACTCTCAACGCCTTCTTAGATTTTCAATTTGAACGATTACCAAATCTTAAACGTACACATGTGCATCAGACAAAACGCTTTGCCAACTCCTCAAGTGATCTTTCCCCGGCAAAGAGGTGTCGTCATCGGTTGCAAGAGATACTCGACTTACTCCACTTATGCATGTGATGTTACCCAAAAAAATACAAAAAAAAAACAAATCTCTGACAATTGAACAAATTGCAATTGCCATTGTTTCCCCTACCAAATATGCCTCCAGATATAATTGCATAAGTGAGACGGATTTTTATCATTTTCAAACATGCTGGGAAGATGTCAAGATCTGTGCCCGATATGTTGACAAGTCTTATGCAAACATTTGCTTAGATTCTTCCGCCTTTGATTAGCGGGGATTTTCACACCTTGCAACCCAAACTAACCTTAGCTCATTAAAAAGGGGTCAACTGGTACACACTTTTGCTTTGGTTTTTCCACCTTGGACTAACAGAGCATTGAAAAGTGAAAAAAAAAAAGAGGGAGAAGTATGAAGCCAAAAGAAATGGCTAAAAATTAAATAGAATTGGTATTTAGTTTGTTTTCTTTTCTGGTTTTTTTTAGTAGTGCGTGTAGGTGAAAATCTGTGATAGGGCTTAACACCAACTGGGCATTGGGCCAAGGTGAAATGGGGAAAGTTTTTCCAGAAATGAAAAGTCGCAGCTCTAGTTTAATTCAAAATTTATACAAGAAAATTTGGCTGCTATTTATCGCACTGTAAATGCTCTGTAATTGAGGATTTAATCATTAGATGCTTGCTGTTTTTTTTTTATATCCTAACTATATGGGGTCTTGATTAGACGTCATTCTGTGTCCACAGGAGGACCTTGAGGCACTGATGCTGAATTCTCTAGAGATTTGGTGAATCTCTCGTAAAATCTGTTGGTGTCACAGAATTTGAAGAGATTTTATTTTCCATTTCAAAAGATTTACAGGTCCAAACCGAATCAAGCCGTACTAAACCGTTTATTCGTGCTCGAAAAGTGAACTGCAAACCAAATCAGCGTCTGTTTGAAAGTGTTAAGCCAAACCGTAAGCTTAAGAAAACGGTTCGGTTCGGTTCATTTCATCATCTAGTTTGATAGTTTGATGAATGCTCTTTAGTTGGCAGTGGTTCTCCACCATACTCTAACTTAACCAAGGGATATACTTTCTACTGTAATTTTCAGCTTTATAAACAGGATAAATAGCCACTTCTAGAGAGAAAACAAATCTCGTAGCTTTAGATTTTAGGAGCTATTTTCAAAATCTACTGAGCCCAAAACAAACTGAACCGGACAACTTATTTTTGTTAGATGATTTGCTGGATACGCATATAACCAGTACCGAAATATGGAATATACTGGATCATTAATAGCAACAGTGGGCCGAAGATTAAGTTTTGGAGTAATCCAACAACAACAACAGAAACAAGAAAGAAAGTCGGTCAAGCCCGACTATAACATACTCTGTACCCTTAACGTCGCAGCTCGCATTTGCTCACGAGTTATACTCGCTCATCTCTAAGTTTCACTCTCTCTCTCTTTCTCTCTCTCTCACTAAGATTGCCGTTCAATAGAATGCTGTGGTGATGGGTGGGGGGTGGGTGGTGTTCACTGGCCGTTTTTTGCTCATAACTTGAGTATCGTTCATCCGATCTTTATCATTCCTTCAGCAAATCGATAAATAATTTTGTTTTCAAGGTATCTCTTGAAGGTACGAATGATCTATCTTCAAAACTGTAGGAGATATGACGTTTTTTCCAAATTGCGTGGGCGGGAGGGGGCGTGGCAAAAATTGAAAATAAACTTGATCTGCCTGCAAGTATAAGAAATATATGCCCCATACATGTCAAACCTCTATCTCTTACCATCTCTGAGATCTCTTCGTTCATACGGACGGACGGACAGACGGACAGACGGACGGACGGACAGACGGACAGACGGACATGGCTATATCGAATCGGCTGTTGATGCTGATCAAGAATATATATACTTTATAGGGTCGGAAACGATTCCTTCTCCCTGTTACATACTTTTGCACAAACTTAATATACTCTATGTACCTTCGGTACAGAGTATAAAAACCACAGTTATCGGCCCATATCTGGTCACCTGGCATTAGCGATACCCAGTGGAGAAACTTGGAGAAGGGTGGCCACGGGATGCCATATTATGACGCACCCTGATTACCTCCGTCTGGAGACAGAGATACTGCCGGTAAAGAACCACAACAAGCAATACCTCATCCGGTGCCAACATGAATCTCACCCCAACCATACATGCACAGTAGCGAAAGTGTTACGCAGGAAAACTACAGTGCTTCTTCTAACTTCAGCACTTCTAAGAACAGGAACGATCACGGCCACTATCTGCGCAGACGAGGAAAAGGTAGTGCACACGAACATGGTAGGCAGAACGATCGAGGGCTATGAATTTGTGCTGGTGAACGTGCTCAATGTCTCCACCGCAATTCGGTTTGTTAAAAAAAAACCATTTTATAAACCGAACCAGTCTTTTAAAATATCCCTGAACCACTGAACCGAATCAGTTTGAATTCCAGATCGGTTTGCATAGTTAAAGATTTGTGTTAAATGTTATACGCTGCAATAGTACACCGAGAAAAGAATGATATGAAATGGCAGTCATTTCCATATGTTTTCATATCAATTTTACTCCGACATCATACATATCATTTAGAGCTGTCACAGAAATCTCTAGAGATTTCATCTTCGGTTGGTTTGCAAATCGCTCGAAAAATTCGTCGGTGTCACAGAACTTCAAGAGATTTCATTTTCCTATTTGAAAATCTAGTTAGAACAGAAGCTGTTCCAATTGAACTATCATCTGTAAAAACAGGGCTGCATCTCTCGCAAAAAAAATTTCTTTTTTTTAGTTAAGGGGTAATTTGATGTGCAAGTGATATTTATTGATTGTGTTATATGTTTTATGATGCATTTTTAAATTATAATTTAAGTTAATATATATTCATTTTATATTCTCCAAAAAAAAATGTGAAATTTAAAAAGTGTTCGCGCCACTCATGAAGTGTAACTTGCCAGCCCTTAGTCAGCTGGCTCTTACATAGATGGCGACCAAGCTGCAGATGGCGCCACTTGAGGTGGCTGCTTTTGACAAATACGAAACACTTTGGTTGGTTTTGCGAATAATTATTAAAACGCAAATTGCAACGTTTAAACTAATCAAATAATTTATTCATTTAATGCAACATATGGGCATTTCTCAAATGTCGAATGCGACATTCGTACGCATGCAAAGTGAAGAAAAACATATGCCAAAATATTATTTTATTTTGACAAAAGACGAAACTTGTAGCTCTTGATTAGCACTATAATTGGAGCTAAAGTTGATTTTGGGCAATTGTTCGATTTCAAGATAATTACAAAAAACCAATGCATTCGCATGCGACAAAAACAGAAGTCGTTTTCAAGGCGAACTGTTCAAACACTGATTCTAGCGGAACCTGGAGGAATATTTAAACGGGACTAATTTTAAAATATTTTGCATTGATGGATTTTAAAAATGTTTTTTATTTTATTCAAAAATATTTAGTAGTTTAATTTTTATTAAATTTTAATCGCTGTCGCACGCGACATGTCGCATGCGACATTTTGTTCCGTCATACTTTTATGTGGTTTCCATTATAATGCGAAGAAAAAACTTAAAGTTTATTGCAATCACATCATAGTACCTCATAGTATCTTGTGCATTCTTTTTTGACCATTTTTACCCTCAGAAAGATTTTAGATAGCAAAAGTAAATGAAATCTGAAGGCACTTTTATCAAAACAAAAGTGCAAAATGAATGTCCAAATTAGACAAATTGCGATAGCGCGGCCGTAAATCCGAATATTTTGAAATGGGTTGTGTATAAATGTAAGATTGGCTTTCATTAGTTCAATTTGACTGTTTCCCCATGAAAATTTGATAAAACATAGTGTTTTTAACCACTTTACAATTTTTGGCTGCGGTTGACATTTCTGTGGAAATGCCCATATCCAGAAAAATAATGTTGTTTACATTTCCAAAGCTAATTTTACTTGTCAAAATTGTTTGGATGGTGAGTTTTGCTAAATCTCCTGACAAAACACGAGAGATTTGAAACCAACCGAAAGAGATTTCTGTGACACCGAGAATTGGTTTTGGGTTGGAAGAGATTTCTGTGACACCGCTGACTAGGATATTTTTAAGATTATCTGAATCGTTTCGTCATATCAATAATGTCATATCAATATTATTTTTAAGATCGTCTTTATACAATAAAGTATCAATTTGATATTATAAAAATCTCATTTTGTAATATCAAAATTATATTTTGCAATATCAAGTAGGCATTTATAATATAACTTTTGACACTTTCACTTGCTCGATAAACATTGGCGACTTTGGATTTTGTTGTTGTGTGATTTTCCAGATGAAAATTTTGTTACATTTTGGCCAAAAGTTAATTTTTTAGGTGTGTTAAACAATATACATTATTACACATTTTGCTTCACCTCCTTTGTGCAGTGTGTTGTAGTTGAACAGCTGTTACAGCTAAAATGAGCATGCCGTAGCTTTCTCAATTTATTTCGAATTCCAATTGATATGGAAGTCATATCATTTTCGGTATCATTCTGAAACAATTTAATATCATCTCGAAAAGTGATACTATTTTGGATTGGAAAGATTTCTTTTGTATCCAATTGATATGAAAAATATGAGATTTTTAAAAGTTCATTTTAACCAGCGGATTTCAATATGAACCTTAACTTTTTTTTCTGTGTGTATTTGTACGTCCACAAAGAAAATCTGTCAATATGTTGAGCACACTTAACCAATGAGCTTTAAAGATCCTAATGCGTCGGCAGCTGCCGAGCTAAAAGCGAAGCTGTTGAGAGCTCTCCGTTCTTTTAATACCCTTGTAGAGGGTATATTAAAAATGTCCAGATGTTTGTAACACATAGAATTAAGCATCTCCGACCACATAAAGTATATATATCAGAGCTCGCAAAAAACTGTTAACACTATCAGCGTGTCTGTGTAAAACTGTTCTGTTACAGACACAACGAAAAGAGGTTGCAAAAAGACACTTTTAATTCTGTTTTGCTCAATAGCTGTTTTCGCTCAACCAAAGATCGCTTTTTTCGTTTCTGTTTTGCTCATGTCTTTCACTGACCGTTTTGCCGAGAGCCGACTTCCAAAGTGTCTTCAAAGAATGTAAGCGAGTTTGTGACTGTGATGCCTGTGTGTGTGTGTTTGTCTCAGTCAACGATCTTTGTACATACGTGTAGTATGGAGAAATGTATTATTATTAACCTATCAAATGAAATGCAGAAAATATTAGTTTTTGGTAATTGCCTAACGCCTAAAAACCATATTTATTTAATTATGTACATTGTACATAAGCCCACAGCCTACCACACGAACAAAACAAATAACACTTTTTGCTGACACTTTTTGTGTTTTGCTCATTTGAAGACAGTTTTTGCGTGAGAGCTCGCTCACAAGTGTTCCTCTCAGTTGTTATTGACGGCCTGTCTCGTTTGTTTTAATCAACCGAAAATGCTCAACAGAAAACACATGAGGAGGGAAAAAGAGTGTTTTGCTTAGTGAGAGACCGCGCCGTCTTTATTTTTTTCTGTTTTGTCAGTGAGCTGATCGCACTGAAAAAAGTGTTGAGGGTTATTTGCGAGCTCTGATATATATTCTTGATCAGCGTGACGAGCTGAGTTGATATAGCCATGTCCGTCCGTCCGTCCGTCCGTTCGTCCGTCCGTCCGTCCGTCCGTCCGTCAGTTTCTATGCTATCTCCTGTGTCAGTTTTAAAGATATCTTAACCAAACTTTGCACGAAGTCTTTTGGTACAAATACGCTGCACATTTGTCAGAATCGGCCGGATCGGACGACTATAGCATATAGCTGCCATAGGAATGATCGGTCGAAAAACTAGTTTTAGTGAGAAAAACTTTTTTGTGTTCTATGCAAACGCCGCCAAACCTCGTATTTATTAGTTTTCTATGCTTTCACATAGTTCCACCAAGTTTGATGAAAATCGGACAACTATATAGTATAGTTGCCGTACAAAAGATAGGTTTGAAAAAAAGTCTTAGTAGCAACACCTTTTTTGTTTTCATCGCTCCTAAACTTGTTATTAATCAATATTATACGCTACCACACAATTCTGCCAAGTATGATCCAAATCGGATGACTATAGACCAGAGAAGGAGGCGCTGCCTCGTGTGCATTGTGAACGTCGCGACGCGCCCATCTCTGCTATAGACTATAGCTGCCATAGGAACTATCGGTCGAAAAAGCAGTTCTAGTGAGAAAAACTTTTTTGTTTTTCAATAGTAGCGTTTCTTTACCTTCCAGTTGTGAATTTGATCAATTTCCACACAATTTTGGGGAGTTTCGTCAAAACAGGATGAATATATCGTGTAGCTGCCATATAAGAAACTGGCAAGCAAATGGTCAAAATAGTGGCGCCATCTATCATTAAAAACCTAAATTTATATAAATTATACAAGCTGCAAGGGTATATAAACTTCGGTCGAGCCGAAGTTAGCTTTTCTCAATTTTGTTATGTATATGCAACTTCCCTACTCAAGATGTCGACATTCGAAAATTTATATTTTATTTATTTAGCACAATTTATAAATTTTCATTATTATATAATTTATTATTTCATTTTATTCAAAGTTTAAGTCCAAAAATCGATTCAATTAAATAAAAAACCCTAACATTTTTTAGACTAATTGCAAAAACATATCACTTCGAATCTAATTAATAATTGCTATGGGCTTTCAAAAGGCTGCTAAAATTTGGACAGACACCTTTATTAAGGTGCATTTAATCACTGAAAGTTAACAGAAAAAAGACGTGGTCCACATGCACATTGCAAAAATCAGTAAAAATAATAGGATTTAAAAAAATTGCCAACCATAAATCTCTATCAAAGTCTACAAATTTTTGTATCTGAAGCAATTTTCTTGCACAATTTGCACACACAAAAAAATTAACAAAAAGCCGTTACAGAAATTGTTAAGCACCTGTCAACAATTTGCCATTAGACAGCAGAAATAAAATCTCCGCCTTCTCTCAAGCCTATCAACCTTTGTATTTTTTTTTTCTTTTTGCATGATTTGGCATAAAACACGGTCAATGGGCGCTTCTTTGAAATCGAGTGTTAATCATGTTTCAAAAATTGAAATTTCGCAAAACAATTTTCATTAACGACCAATTCGTAAATCAAAGTCAACGGTTTTGTTTGGCTTAATGTTGTTGTTGTTGTTGTTGGTTTCAGTGGAAAACTGACTTTGTGACTTTTCACTTTGAAACGTGTTTTTCACCCCCTCTTCAACGCTTTTGTTGATTGTTTCATGGTACTAAGGCAGGTGAAACTTTATTTGGTGTGGGTTGCTCGGGCGATCGCGCTTTTATTGTTATATAAAAAAAAAAAAAAAACAGAAAGAAAAACACCAAAATTGGCGATGGCAAGTCAAGATAGTTAAGATGGAATGGCAGAGTGCATTGGCGCCCCAAGGTCATTGTAATTTTGTGGCTAAAGGAAGATGATCGGACTTATAATCATATGGTTCAGATTTTCGTGTGAAGTTAGCCAGGCTTCCGGATAGGAATGAAGTGAATGTATTTTCTATAATTTTTTGTCATTTAATTTAATTTTATCTACTTTCTTTCCCCGTCTCAAGACATCCGGCACAAAATAATAAAAACAATACCTTTCAAAAGGAACTCTTTTATTATGCAAACCTCACAACAGCGTCAGGTGTAAAATTATCGTACCTGTTGTTTTCTGCGTAATTACATGCAAATTTCCCAAAAAGAAAAACAAATATGAAGAGAATGTGAAAGGTGGCAGGAAAAAATAAAAAGGCCGCAACTGATGAAAGACCCAACAACCTGTGCACAATTTTCTGCAAAAATATCACGTAGCAAGCAATTTGCAAAAAGACCTTTTTCTGATTGTTCTTTCATGCAACAGGCCGAGCACAGGAAACGGAAGCTACTTGACAGGTTGGTACTTGGTGGTTTTTTTTTTGGTAAGGAGAGGGTGTAACAGATCAATTGGAATGCCATTAAGATTCTCCTAGCTGGTTTGATTGTTGGCTGAATTCCTGGAACTGCATACGAAATGAGTGTGTCGAAAGTGGCCACAATATGCGAAGGAAAACAGGATTAATGACCGTGTGCCGACGTTTATAACAAGATAAAGATACAGAATTATTGTAAATTAAGAATAAACTGAAAAACTAATGTGAAATTATAAGAAAAAATTTAAATCAAGCTTGGACACTGAGAAAAAATAGAATGACATTACAGCAACGAAAAACTCTTGACTCTTCATTTTCGTCTGCATCGACTAACAACACCGAAGAAAGCTGTCTAGGATTACAACAATCATAGAGCCAAAGTCGGTAGAAAAAAATTGTAAGCGTTGGATTAGCTTTTAGCCTTGATGTAGCCAAGTGAAGTAACTCCAAAAAGTGCTGGATGCGGTCCATCTGAACATAGCGTGAGTACAGCTACTTGGCCAAGCGTTTGAAAGCGGTAGTTGAGTTAGCTCTGGGGCTTTCAAATGGACCAGTTATAGGGATTTTTTAACAATTGAAAAGTTTTTGGAAAAATATATATGGAATGAATGATATATGATTTTTCAAATGACCAACTTAAGTAATATCAACCAGGAAATGAATTTAAGTAATTGCTAAAGGCCTGTTCTGAGAAGCGCGGAAAATTTAGCTAGCTAAATTGCACATAATAAATTTAGCATCCTCATAAATTATTAGTGAGCCCATATATAAGCCAAAGAGACCAAATACAGAAACGGCCACACTGGTGGTCAGCTGTTTTGTTTTGTTTACAAACAAAAATTGAAAGTGGTTTTGTTTTTCCAAAAATAGTTTAATTAAGCTGCGCATCAGGAACACAGATATGTATGTTGATGGCGGTAGCGGTACAAATTCCGGTTCAAGGCGTTGGGCGAGGATCAAATTATTGCCCGTTTGAGACACAATTGTAGCAGGTGCAGATCGAGGAGGAGGCCTACATGACAATTCTACAGATATCGGGCGGCTATCGTCTTAATGGGGTCGAGCATGCCGTCAACAAGACTGATCTGTTTCAGATGTCTGGCATAATCCCGGACTACTACTTCAAGGATTATTTGGAAGTCTGCCGTTCGGGCAACTTTAATCGTTTGGAGAAGATTGTACAAGAGATTGTCTCATCCGCCTACAGTGTGGGTCAGATGAAACAGTTTGTGGATTACATAGTGCTTCATGCGGCCCTGACGGATGCCCAGATATGCGACAACATGGGGGTGGGTAGTAGTACATTTGATGCTTGATTCGAATAGTTGTTTGAATATGCATTTTTTTGCAGTAGTCTCTAGAAAATCTGCCATCATTTTGGCTCTCAAGAGAAACGCAATGCTAAAGATTGGAAAATATATTTTTAGTTTTCATACCAAATTGTTGTTTTATTTGCCGTAAATTCTAAATCCTCCTCCTGGCTTTCATGGCAATGGGCAATGCTGCCCACATCATTCGCATCACTATCCAACTAAATTTTCAGCTGGTCCGCATTGGTTTAATTTTTGACCTCCACCGAGGAGGAGCCGTGGCCGTGGTCGACACAGTTTTCGCTGTGGTGGTGGTAAACTTGATGACCCGGTTGGGTATGGTCACCACCTGTTGTTTGGACGCTAGGGTCCGTTGGCATTGGAGACGGTTTTTAGGTCACGTCCCTTCAGTGCGGATTATCAGTGATATCCCACAGACAAGGTCGCAACTCGATTGCCTTCACAAGCTCAATTTTTTCATCGCGATTGAAACTCTCCGTCCGTTTCCTTTCCTCCATAGTCGTTTTCGTTGTCAAAATAATGTGATGCTCAAATTTTCGCCATGGCATCAGCTGTTCATTCAATCCACTCACGACCCACACCGCTATCGATACGTCAACTATCGATAGGCCAATTGTCTATTTATTTAGCGCGTCTCAGAATACAGAAACTAAATTCCGCCGCGGAAAGTTTCTGCCACTGGTTTTTTTATATGGGGTGCGTCATAAAAATTTATTTTCCGCGCTTCTCAGAACAGGCCTTAAACCTCAACATTATTTTTTTGGCCGATACGCCTGAAAGTACTTTTTCATTAAAAGTTCCTGCAGGCTTACATCGCGCTCGTTGGATGGCCAAAACAATTTACACCTTGAAAATCTTTCTGTTCAGGTTAATTTAATAAGTCAAGAAAGGAACTAAAAAGTACAAATAACATTTCCTTTTTATGCGAAGCACTGGTATACAGCACCGTCAGCATCTTCAGCATCTTTTAAAGGATTATCAGCTTTATCAATATATCAACTTGGGTATATCAACCGTTTTATTCAATAAAATGAAGCTTCACCTTTGGTATTTGTCCGAATAGCTTGTTGGAATTTGGCTTTGATTGATGATAGTTTTTCATTCGATAACAAAAAGAAAATGGTGAATGCATTAAAAAATTATATATCAACCGATTGTCCTAAAAGTCCGACATCGCAGGGTGATACGAACAAAAAGTACCGATTTTTCGAATTAACTGGAATTTTATCGGCATTTTTGAGAAAAATACGAGAAGGCTAACTTCGTCTGTGTCGAAGTTTATATACCCTTGCAAATGCTAGTTAAGGACGATAACATTGAAAAACGAGAAGGCCAAGCTAACTTCGTCTGTGCCGAAGTTTTTATACCCTTGCAAATGCTGTTTTTGAAATGTCAGAGTTTAAGAACGTTTACATAAAAATCAAAAAAAATTTTAACTAAAATCCATTTTCCGACAGATAAACATTTGAATTCGACCAATTTTCGCGAATCTTTTTGAAAACATATCAAATTAACAATCGCGGAGTTTAAGAAAGACAATATTTAAAACAGAAAAGATTTTTCTCTCTAAGACTCATTTTCCGACCGATCGGTCCTATGGGCAACCATAAGATATAGTCACCCGATGTCGATCAACTTTTTCAAATTAGTTTGAAAGCGTTTAATATTAAGAATCACCGACTTTAAGAACGATTGGCTTGAAAACAAAAAAGTTTTTTCACTAAGACCCATTTTCCGACCGATCGGTCAGATGACAGCTATAAGATAGGTAAGGTCATCCGATCTTGACCAAAATTTGCAAATCTGTTTGAAAGCATATAATATTAATAATGGCCGAGTGTAAGGCCGCTAATATTGAAAACAAAAAAGTTTTTCTCACTAAGACCCATTTTTTGACCGATGGTTCTTATGGCAGCTATAAGATATAGTCATCCGATCCGGTCGGTTCCGACATATTAGCAGCGTGCAGTAAAAAGAAGATTCTGTGCCAAATTTCAGATCGATAGCTTTAAAATTGAGAGACTAGTTTGCGTAGAAACAAAGCTCAATCGGCTCAGCTCGTTGCCCTGATTAAGAATATATATAGTTTATGGGGTTGGAATTGAATATTTCTATGCGTTGCAAACAAGGGTATAAAAATTTTAATTTAAATTGAAATTTTACATTTAAATAATCAGAAAGTATAACATGGGCCGAACTTAGGTTCGAACCTAAAACTTTCGAACAAAAATCTCTAAGCTTACATTTCTGAACCTTTACCATTGATAAGTTTTGGTTCGAACCCGCAAACCAGAGCTCCAAATAAACTTTCTGGGCTTGCAGTTCTGCATTTAATTCAATTTTTTAAGAACTTTTATAGAGTTCTTAATATTATGAGCGGGAAACATAATTTTGTAGTAAAGAATAGCTTGATGTGATAATGGTCTTTAGAAATCCAATCCATATTGCGACTTGGACAAAGAAATAAAACTTAAATCCAGTTGGAAACGGGGAAAGCAAAACTAGTAAATTTATTTACATAGAACGTGAGGCTACCTTCCAAAATGTAAAGACCACGCACTTTTGAAAACATTTTAAGAGGGCTTATGAATGATAACAATAAGGAATAATTTATAAGTCCATTCGAATTAACGATTTATATCAGCGGTGGGCAAGCCCTTGCTCCCATTGCTCCGAGACTTTTTTTCGGCAATTGGGGCCAGTCAGTCTCATAATAAACTGCGTCGCAAATTAACTCGCTTCAAATTGTAAACAACAACAAAGACAATGCGAATTGGAGCACGGCGCCTACCAGACGCGCACACAGACGTCGCAGCAGCAGAATTTTGGGCGTTTGAGACTCGCTGATAACGGTTGCTTTTTCTGTTGTTGTTGTTGTGCTGCTCCCAAACTCAAATTTCATGCCCACCGCTGATTTATATAGTTTGGAAATCTGGACGCGTTCCAAAAATTGTCTAAATTTTTGCCCAAAGTAGAGGCAAAAATCTGTCACCATCTAACAATCTATGAAGGCAGATTTGAACCAATGACTTAGGTTCGATAAGTACAGGAACCGTTCCGCGAACCGAAACTTTCCCTTTACAACGGGTTCGAACCTCCGGACCAAACCTAGATCAAAATTTGACAGGTTTGCAGCATTGTGTTCCATTTATGAACGATTTGGCAATTGCCGCTTTAAAATTTTTCGAAACCATATTTGAGTAGATGCGGCCTCTCGCATCTTTCTACTCTTGGGGATAGAAGGACAATTGCGTCGCTTATAGTTTTAAATGTCATTTTAGTCGGCAATATTAATTGTTCTATATTAGAATTCCTGTTAATGTTCCGCCCAGATCTTTACCTGCCATTAAGAGTGGGAGTAAAATAAAAAAATTTCAAATTAAGAACCATTTTCGAATCTTATAAAAGTTATAAAACAATTTAATCACATTTTAAGTAACGCTTAAAACCTATTATTGTCATTTAAAATATAAATAAACAAAATTTTGGTAATGAAACATATCGATATAGTAAATTTTCCTTTTCATATACCCATATATTGATTTTATAATTGCTTTTCTTGAACTTACCCTATAATCATAATCATGACGATTTTCCAAGCTTATATCGCTATACATGTCTTCAGTTGTATCACAGTTGGAACTACGGCCCGATGAGTTGAAACTCGATGATCTATAAAGTTGGCTAAAAAAAAAAACGAAAAATAATAAAAATCACATTTTTAATAAAAACTTTTCATTTAAATCTCGATAAAAGTTTAAATCAAATACTACATAACTAACTACATGTTATTTACATGAATTGTAACGACGGTTGATGTCTTCACTAACTGGCAAAGCTCATGTTTTATATTTTAGCAAAGACACCACCACCGACAACGGCACACACAAACTGTGGACTGCCTACCAAACTGTGTTTAGCCAAGACAATGACCAACAGCTCTCAAACTGTGGCTGCCAAATTGTCAATGTAAAGAAGTCACTGCAAAACGAGGCACATGAGCGTTTTTAATGATTCCTAATTACTTGGCACTTGAATTTTCGAAACAAAAACTATGAATAAAAAAATGTACAAATTTTCAAAACTTACCTGGCTAAGGCATTGGAACTTATCTGCCTACGCCCGGAACTGCAAGAAATAAGATAAGAAATTAAAACAATTAATTAAGTTTAATAACCGCACCCCAAAATGTTGCCATCACCTTTTTTTTAAGTCTAAAAGAAATGCAAACAAATTAGCTGACATTGAATGGCCAATAATAAAGAAATAAAGTCTTGTAAAACAACTTGACGCCAGGCACCACCAAAAAAAGCGACAACCACGTGATAATAGAAAGAGAAAAAAAAAAAACAATAGCCACCCACGCGGCCAATTGACGTCTACGAACAGCAAAATGTAAACAGGTAAATGCAGCGTAGAAACTGTAGCAACAAAAAACACACAAAGACAAAATAATTGCGAAAGACCAAAGAGAAGACAACTCAATGCTTAAGTGAAAATTAATGGAAATGTGTTAAATGTGTTAAAGTGCATTTTTAGAAATAGCTCAAAGTTGTTGCATATTTCACTTAATGAACGAAAGTAAAATTAGTTTTTGTAGAAAATGTGTGGGCTAATTTCTGATGCAAAGAGGCAATTATTTCTGAATTTTATTTCAAATGGGAAAATATTGGTTTAGAAAATAAAGAAACTAATTTTTTTTTCAGCTAACTTCATTTTGAAGACTCATCATTAGGCTTTCGATACGCTGAAGTGTAAATAACATAGTTTTTGAGTGCCCCGAATATGTCAACTTTTGTGACAAAAAAAAGGTAAACAAAACCATCAGTGCTTTTAAAACTGTTTAGTACTTATCAAACGCAGTTATTGTTTTTTTTTCTTTTTACTATTTTTGCGGTTTTGTTTGATGTCATCTCAAATGTTTTGTTTTCGCATCGATACCCGAAAACCGCAAGTTTCAGTTGAAAAATTGAAACAAAGTCATGCTCGTCTAATTGAAAGGCAAACAAACGCAAATGCAACTCAAAAAAAAAAAACTCACTCCTCGCCAGAGCATCAGCTGAACTCATTAACCTAGATTTTATTTTTATTATTTTTATTGCAGAATGTCTCATCTGGTTTATGGCTCTGTGAAGTTTATTTTTAAAGAGCGACATATGCAAATTAGCAACGTTGCTTCCAAGCTTACATAAAACATAAACAAAATTGAATCAACTGAAAATGTAAGGCAAATTGACCAAAATACCAGGAGATTGCGCAATTTGTGCTGCAATTTGCAATGGTGAAAAAATTGAAAATAAAATTGATCATAAATCCATTGCGGTTTGCAGCTGGTGGCATTTTATTGAGACGAATTGTCGATGACACCAAGTGGTTGGTTGGTTTGTTTGTGCAGGTGGTGAACAGGAAATGTTGCGGATTTTGACAAGTTAAATGTTTTTTGTTTAGCTGTGTACTAAAACCATAGAAATGACAGTTAATTATAAAAGCGATCAAGGTAATGACATATAATCATCATGCAGGGAATATACCCCAAAAAACAAAGCTGTTTAAATATGATTAAGGTCACAGTGAATGACTGAATCAATTTCATAAACTTCAACTAACTGTGTTTTTGTTGTTGTTTTTTGTAGGTAACCTTGAATATGGAAGTACTTTTTCGATCATAAAAATTAAATGTAGTTTTAAACGCTGACCGGAAATGGTGGTTGCGGTAAAAAAAAAACCTCAAAAAAGTTATGAAAAATTGAGTATTTGACTGGCCACCACCTGTTGAATGACCACCACCTTTGCCCTTAAAAGCCTATTTCGCTCTCTCATTTTCTCCTTTGGCTAATTTCCGCTTCGTTGGCGTTTGAGAATTTTTGTTTGGGGGCAAAACAGCATGGGAATGTAATTTCAATTGTTGGTTTATAGAACCAGTTACATTCGAAAAAAAAAGTGAAAAGAATTTTTTATGTAATTTTTTTTTGCAATGTCTATTAATTAATTTAATTAGAGTATGGAATAATGTGGCAATATCACAAAGAGTTTGTTCAACTTTGGAACTTCACTACGAGTAGAGAGAGTATAGAATTATATACCTTTAAATGAAGCACGGTTGTAGTTTTGAGTTTGAACGGATTAATCTAGCGAGCGATCTTGCGATCTTTATTCTTAATATTTTATCCCTTAAGGACCGATTTCACATCTTCTACATAGAGCTATCTGTTACATAAACTAACAAATAATAGAGTAAATTTAAGGCTTATCTGACACATAGCAGCTATCTGAGAGAAGAGAAATCGGCCCTAAATCTAACTTGATTAACAATGTGCTTGTAAGGCACATACGCCTAGCGGCTCATCGTGTTCTTTCGAAAGTATACTCGAAAGTAGTAAGTATGCTGCGCTTTTCGTTAAAGAGAGATAGTAATCGAAAACAAACAAACTGCAAACATTCTGCATTACAATTTGAAAAAAAAAACGAGAAGGCCAAGGCAACTTCGTCAGTGCCGAAGTTTTTATACCCTTGCAAAATCAAACATTTTTCTAACTAAAACCCATTTTCCGACAGATAAACATCTGATTTCGACAAAATTTCGCGAATCTTTTTGAATACGTATCAAATTAACAATCGCCGAGTTTAAGAAAGATGAAATTGAAAACAAAAAAGTTTTTCTCAATAAGACTCATTTTCCGACCGATCGGTCCTATGGCAGCCTTAAGATATAGTCATCCGATTTCGACCAAATTTTGCGAATCTATAGAATTAATAATCAATGAGTTTAAGGACGCTAACATTAAAAACAAAACAAAATTTTTACTAAGAACCATTTTCGACCGATCGGTTCTATGGCAACCATAAGATATAGTCACCCGATATCGTTCAACTTTTTTGAATTAGTTTGAAAGCGTTTAATTTTAAGAATCACCGACCTTAAGAACGATTTACTTGAAAACAAAAATTTTTTTTCACTAAGACCCATTTTCCATCCGATCGGTCCTAAGGCAGCTATAAGATATAGTCATCCGATCTTACCCAAAGTTTGCACTTCTGTTTGAAAGCAAATAATATTGATAATGGGCGAGTTTGAGGACGCTAACATTGAAAACAAAAAAGTTTTTCTCACTAAGATCCAATTTCCGACCGATGGTTCCTATGGCAGCTATAAGATATAGGCATCGGATCCGGTTGGTTCCGACATATTAGCAGCGTGCAGTAAAAAGAAGACTCTGTCAAAATTTCAGCTCGATAGCCAGTGTTTGGAAGTACCTAGGTACATAACTAGATACATATTTTGTATACCTTTTACCTTACCTCGGTATTTTCAAATTCGAGTACGTTTTACCTTACCTAGGTTTTAATTTTCATTTACCTTGTCAATAGGTAAGGTACAAGGTACTACATAATAGTCGAGATGCTGCCGCGCTCTGCCATATTGAAAAGAAAAGCATCAGGGACCTGTTTGTGGCTTTGACTGGACGTCCGGTAAACATTCCCTGACCAAAAACTATACGATCCATGCTAGATAACAGGAAGGCGGACTATAAGCCGAGTTCCCATTTTTACTTTCGCAAACATTTTTCGATTTTTAGACAAATTTTCCCAAAATCTTACATTATACAAGTGAAAATGGGAGCACGGTTGTATAAGAAAAATATCGCCGGTATTTTTCAAAATGAACATTTTAGATGTACCACTATTTGGAGTTGCAATAGCAAAAGTTACTTTCGTGTAACCGGCCACTATATAGATAGCAATCTGCATCGTCATTCTCTCGTGCTCTCATATAAGCGTGTGCGATTTTCCCCACGCACATGAAATAAGTGCTACTATGTATATATATTAGCTGAAGTTCATAGCAAATACCGACTTAGAGATATCCCAATGCTAAATAGTAACAGAAAATGTATCCAACTTTTGAAAAGCATTTAAAGTGTACAGTTTTGGAGGAAACACGTGAAGCCCGAGTTTTTAGACTAGTCTGATTGAAAGGTAATTGAGCGGGATAGTTGAGCTGATGCTGAAATCATTTTTCCCAGGCACTTTAGATACGCGTCAAACGCTTTGAACTTAGTTGTTACGAAATATGCTGAACAGGCTTTACCAAAAACATTATTCAAGCGGTTGTACAATTCTTCCGTAGGGAAAGCCACGGTAACTTGGAATGCTGTTAGCAGATCCGTAGTAGAAGCAGATAAAGTTTGCACCAGAACAGTTTTCATGACAGTATTCAACGAATTCGGGAACTAGACCTTTGCTAGGTTCTAAATAAAAACAACAAAATTGTAACGGAAAATTTGGAAACTGTTGTCAATGAGAGATCAACATCAAAGAATTCTGAACATTTTTACGATACCAGAAATGGAAGATTGGATAAAACTGAGAATTGTTATGAAAATTCTAATATTGAATTGGAAGTCTTAACTCACCGTGCCGATTATAGCAAATCTTTGGCATCTATACTTAAGTATAACAATAATTGCAATGTTTTTTTGTGTAAGTATAATACCATTTTGCCTAGCTCTGCCCCTACTGAAAGAATTTTTTGCAGAAGAGGCCAAATACCTAAGCCAAAAAGAAATAAAATAGGTGACGAAATATTCAAAACTCTTGTTAGATAAAAAAAAAAGCAAGAAGGTATATGGGAAGACATTAAAATGTTCCATTTTTAAACCTTATATTTGAATTTAAGCCCGTACAGTTAATATTTATTACTAATATAAATTGATGAACCATGATTTTTAATTTAAAAGTTCCTATTCTGTACCTTTACCTTTACCTAGGTACTGGAAACTTCAGATACCTTTTACCTAACCTAGGTATATTTTTTGACATTTACCTTGTACCTTTCCTAGGTGAGAAAATTGGGTACCTTTCCAATCACTGTCGATAGCTTTAAAACTGAGGGACTAGTTTGCGTAGAAACATATGGACGGACAGACAGACGTACGGTCAAAGCTCAATCGACTCAGCTCGTCGCCCTGATCAAGAATATATATAGTTTATGGGTTCGGAAATGAATATTTCTATGCTTTGCAAACTTCTGGGCAAAATTATAATACACTTTACTTTGCAAGGGTATAAAAAAAGAGTGGGTGCCACCGGGACACGCCCGGTACTACGATGCTCTTTATGACGATAAATCTTATTGTAAATTTAAATAATTTTTTTTTGGATCCGTTTGGATAAACTCAATCTTGAAATAGCAAAAAAATTGAACTAATTTTAAACAAATTTTGGACTTCGATTTCCGAAATATAAGAATTATATTATTGACTGGGAAGGGTTGTGGTTCATTGTATAGCTGAATTTTGAATTTTTTTCTTTAAGGACTCAAGCAGATTTGTAATTAAGTTCACGAACTAACGTAGTTCATCAACTACGGGCATGAAATCTCTTAATTCATTATTTAGGGACGCGAGCAAAATCGATATTAAAGACAGGAACGGATAATGAAAATGAATTAAACATTATAAGCCAATCATCAATTAATATTAAATTTTAATTTCCTCTTATTCCCCACTTCCGTCTTCCTCCTCCTGTTCCACTCAACTCTTTAACTGTTCCTCCACTGTTTACCAAATGTTAACCCACTGCCAACCCATTGTAAACCCACTGTTTACCCACTGTTAACACACTGTTCCCACTCTACCCATCCTTCCCCAAACATATACCCTTGTTCCACTGGCAAACATTCAATCACATTCTTAAAAAGTGGATGTTTCCTTGTTCCACTGACGAATGTTGTTCACGGGCACACTAACGTCAACAAAGAACAGCTGATTGAATTGCTTTGTCTGCGATTGTAAATCAAAGTTCGCTATCCACATGTCAAGCAGCATGCTCTCCTGATAGTCCCATAGCTACTTTGCGGGATTCATACATAAGAAATATTAGTGCATATTAATATTTTAAAACAAATAATGAAAAACTTTTCGCTTGCCTTGGCCATGCACAGCTCATGGGCGTAGTCGGTTTTCAATAAAGGGGGGTCCCATACACTTCACCCCCTTGTGCTAAACCCCCACCCACTGAGTTAGTTATTGGTGACGATTGGCAACTTCGATATAGCATATCGATAGAAAATCAAGCCTTTTAGCTGAAAATTGCTATACGTTGTGACAGCGCCTGGATCATCTGTCGTGGATGATCTACCGAATGGACATTTATCTGTTATGAGGAAATGCACAGAAAGAATGAGGTCATTTAAAACATCCAGCGGATGACCTCTAGAATGTGCCAGTGGAACAAGGGTAATACACACAACCCACTGCAAATGGTAAAAGCGGCTGACTTTGCAAATACAATAGTAGCCAAAAAAAAACTGTCGCAAAGACAAAATTTTTCTAGTTTTAGTCCCTCAGTCGAACGTCCGTAAAAGACTTTCGCTCTAAGATTATGTAATATGTAATATATTGGCTTTACAGCCCCAAAGAAGGGCCAAGCCAAGCTTCTCTCAGTCCGTTTACCGAATTCAAAAGGCAAAGTTTGAGAATTTTGCTTTTTCATGGCTAGTTAACTTCACAGCTGGCGCCAATAGCTGATGAAGGTGACCGGATGTGTAAAAGCTTTTTGTCTAAAGAAAGAAAAAGACTTTTTATTGGGGGATTGAACCCACGCCTCCCGCACAGCAGGCCGACACACTAACCGCTGAGCCACAACGGCCACAAGAATATACACATTTGTAATGGGAATCCGATGGCAGTTCAGCTTTAGCATACATCATTTATTACTAGTAATGCAGGCTGTGGGCACCCCGTTTACAAAGCGGCCATGCATATGGCAAAATAAACAATTTGTATGGGATTATTTCCTTCATACTGATGGCAAGGTAACGTAGGTGTTATCCATTATGTAATTGCAATTAACGCCGCTGGGCGAGTCTATAAATGTTCTTCGTTGATCTAGTGGTAGAGGTACACAGAACGCATCTAAAGTGGATCCCACTTTTGACCTTTTCACGTGCATTCTGATCCTTGTCAGCAATGCTAAATATATTTAATGTTATTACAAGAAGATACATGCTAATGGGTTAGGTTGTGTCTTGTGAATATGATATTTAACGCTAAGTGTAGATCATGCTAGAGTCTTATGCTCAAGATTGAACAAACACTAAAATCTTAAGTGACACCGCCCGTAGCCCTGTAGAAATCCTGCTTTGCAAAACTTAGCTTTCTGCTATTAATTTAATTGAGTTTTTCTACTAGCCTAACTAAAGTCAAAAGTACATCAAATAAGAAAAAGAAAAAAAATTTCCGCATTCTCCACCTAAAGTCTCTTTGTTTGCCTTTTCCCCTTATTGTCATTTTCTTAATTAAAACTTAAAATCCAAGCTTTTTGTCATTATTAAATTATTAAATGTCATACAACCTGTTAGGGCGAAAGAGTTGATTTTCTTCCACTTATTAAAGTAGTCACAAAATAACAGTTTTCCCAGGGCTTTTAATGAACAGGTTTCGCATGAAACTACCTATTTTTCACTCCTACCTGTCATGAGTTTTCATGTTTGCATTGCATAAAGTAATAGTTAATTGTGCATTGAAGCATTTCATTATGAAAACCATTTTGCACCTTCAAAAAAAAAACTTTACCTATATATTTGGTGAAAAAAATCTAGGTCATATTGTCGAGTGTAAAAGGTGGGACAGGTGTTTGTCTAACTTCATTTTGCATAACCCAAAGCTTGATTGATTGACTCAAACTGGCGGCTGTTTGGGGATCGGCCATTCGCGTCAAGGCGTGTAAAATATGAGAAACGCGCAAAAAGAGACGAAAAATAAAACTACAAACAAAAGCTGATTTTTTGTCTGTTTTGAATTTTAAGTGGTGTGAAGAAGTTCAAGAAACTCGCGATTATTTAATTTTCGTTTCATTTTTGTTGTTGTTAATGAACAGCCCTGAGGGTTCAAGCGAGAGGGCAAGCAATTTTATTAAGGTCTGATGGGGGGGGGGGGATCATTAAAACTTTCTGTCTTGTGTTGGTTTGGGTGTTTGGGTAACTTTTACTTGCATTAAAAAAGCTGGCTAAAACAAGTGCGGTAAACAGGTTAAAGGTAACTTAAATACAACTCTAGATTAACTGATGAGACGAGACCCTTTGTCAGCTGACTGAAGGTTGTATATCAATTAGCATTAAACTGTTAAAATATGCAAATGACGCAGTTAACAAGTTACATTGTAGTGCAGTTGTATTTACTTAAGAAAATTTCTAAGAAATTGTTTATCAAAAATTTTAAAAAGTTTTAGCAAAATTAGGAATATTTCTATAGAAAAAATTTGCTACCCACATACTTACTCTCTTTATTTGATTTATTTAAAGACTTTTAAGTAGAAGATGTGCAATTTAGAATATTACTGGGAAGACGTCGAAGACGGACAAATACACAATTAACTGAATTTCCAAAGTGTTATTCGGGTATTACAATGACACCATTCATCACTTAAAGATGGAAATAGTTAGAATTAACAGATTTAAGACTTCATTGCCATTGAAAATATATGTTTCAATCGCGAGTTGAATAAAATCAATTTTAAAGTTGAAAACAATAGGGGTGTTCCTGCAAGTGATTTTGATTCTGATTTAAATTTGGGTGTGACCAGATAACCTGCAGAAAATGACACATCATTGAATAACTTTATTTACTTGCGCCGGGTGTGGTGCAGCGGTTAGTGTGTTGGCCTGCTAGAATCGTGCAAGAAGCTGTACAATCACAGAAGCAAGAGCACATGCAACATATAACCACCGTTGTTCAGTCACAGTTGTCTTCGCTCCAGATTGCAAGATCTGATTCTGTAATACCTGCCCCACCAACAGTAGCACGCGGTGCTGTAAACAACCACCTAATTGACCAAGATCAAGAGAATCGACAAAATGACTCGTCATCCAGAAGCAATGTAGATTCAATTCGAACAGCGATTCAGCGATCGAGGGCAGGCGGACATACCGAAGAGTTTTTACACAGGATTTGTGCCCTGACAAAAAAAAATTTGCAAGGAAGTTATCATGTCTTATGTAATCACCTGCATCTGTTATTTGGGGGCAAAGCGAACGAATGGTTTTGGAAGTTGTGTATGAGAGTAAACAAGTTTGCAGCAGAGAGGGTAAATATTTCATATAGAATCAATTGGAATTTCGACTTATGAGTAGAAATTGGGAGAAATTTTAATTTATTAAGAAGATTGAGTAGGTTGGGGCTTAGTGGTAGAGCTTTAGGAACATAAACTTAAAAAAAAAATAAAAGAAAGCTAACTTCGGCTCGACCGAACTTTATATACCCTTGTTACATGTATAATTTATATAAATTAAGGTTTTAAATGATTTTCGTCGAACATACTTAGCTGAGTTATTTCCCAAACTCAGCAATAGCTGGCGTCACTAACTTTGACCATTGGCTTGCCAGTTTGTTATATGGCAGCTATATGATATATTCATCAGATTTTGACTAAACTCCCAAAAATTGTGTGGAAACTGATAATACTCATAACTGGAAACTAAAAATACGCTACCATTGAAAACAAAAAAGTTTTTCTCACTAGTACTACTTTTTCGACCGATCGTTCCTATAGCAGCTATATGCTATAGTCAACCGATTTAGATCAAAATTGACAGAATTGTGTGGTAGCATGTAACATTGATCAGTAACAAGTTTGGAAGCGATAGCATTGAAAACAAAAAAGTTTTTTCTACTTAAACTTTTTTTCAGACCTAACTTTTGTATGGCAGCTATACTATATAGTTGGCCAATTTTTATAAAACTTAGTGGAATTATGTAAAAGCATAGAAAACTGATCAATACTAGGTTTGGGGGCGTTTGCATTGAAAACAAAAAAGTTTTTCTCACTAAAACTAGTTTTTAGACCGATAGTTCCTTTGGCAGCTATATAATATAGTCGTCCGATCCGGCCGGCTCCGACAAATTTGCAGCGAATTTGTACCAAAAGACTTCGTGCAAAGTTTGGTTAAGATAGCTTTAAAACTGACGGAGGAGATAGCATAGAAACAGACGGACGGATATGGCTATATCAACTCATCTCGTCATGCTTCCTTCTATGCGTTACAAACATCTGGAAAATTTTAACATACCCTCTACAAGGGTATAAAAATGGAGTCGGGTGGTGGAATCTTTATAATGAATCTAAATAATAATGGTCCGTTCTGATGGTTCAATTTTGGATCACTCTTTTGTTTTATGATAATTCAATTATTTTTTTCAATTATTTATTCAGAGGTAAGTTTAACAATGTTTAGTTAAACACTAATTAAAAATTAATCCAAATTAAAATCCAGCTAATAGCAAACTCTGACACGGTGGGACTAATTTATTGGCCAATGCCAGCTATGGTCCAACTTACAGCATAAGTGGTCAGAGTGCGCACTAGCCGTGGAATGAATGTGTTTTAGTTGAGGAATGACATTAAAGAGTTCTTAACGTCTATAATAGAGCCACCTATAGAAAATAGGTGATAGTACTCGTTGTAAGCAAGGCACAGGCGACGGAAGGGGTCTCGATGAGCATAGTTCGTCAGGCGGGGCGGAAGGTAGATTGGTGTGTAGTGTCGAGATGCTCTAAGTGGCACTGACAAATTAATTAGAGATAAAAGAGCAATGGAGTCAATCTCGCCAGCCAAAAGCTTGTGGATGAAAATAACAGAATGACAGATTCTTCTGGATTTAAGTGACGGGAGGTCAATAAGGCGCAATCTCTGTTCATAGGGGGGTAGATGGATGGTGGTGTCCCAGTTTAGGCCACGAAGGGCAAAAATCAAAAACTGTTTCTGAACTGATTCGATTTGATCCTGGTAAGTCAGGTAATGCGGTGACCAGAGGCATGAACAATATTCCAGATTTGGTCGGACCAGTGATGAGTAAAGGAGTTTGGTGGTGTAGGGATCATTAAATTCCTTTGACCATCTCTTGAAAAATCCAAGGACGTTTTTGCCCTGTTGCAAATCACGGAAATATGACTGTTAAAACTCAGATTGGGTTCGAAAAATATACCCAAATCATTGACCTTGTATATGCGAACTAGTGGTTCACCATTAATGGTGTATTCGTAGAGATACGGCTTAGTTCTGTGAAAAGTCATAATATTGCTCTTTGCAATATTAAGGGGAAGACGATTCAGGTGGCACCAAGCACTCAGAGCATTTAAGTCACTTTGTAGTAGAAGTGGAGAAACTGGATCGTTAAATGACGCGCAAAGCTTGAGATCATCGTACGCTGATGATCTCATAAGGGCAGTTGAATAGGAAAGAACTTGCTGGATGTCGTTAATGAATAGGTTGAGTAACAATGCCCAGTGACGTGAACGATTTCGGATACAGCAGACTTAAAACGCACACGTTGAAACCGATTGGAAAGGTATGATCTGACCCAGCGGAGAAAGTTGGATGGAAGACCTACTAAACATAATTTATGTAGAAGTAAATTATGATTCACTGAATCAAAAACTTTGCTAAAATCCGTGTAGACGACATCAATTTGTTTACAATGAAGAAATCCCTGATTTACTATTGAAGAAAATTCTAGTAGGTTAGTGGAAACTGAGCGTCGGCGTATAAAACCGTGCTGGGATGGACTTAGGATGGGTTGGCAAAAATGTTGTAATTGGAAAGTAATTATATGCTCGAATAGTTTAGGAATTGCAGAAAGCTTACAGATTCCTCTGTAATAATAATCTATACATATATAGAGGTACATTAGACAGATTTTTTTTTTTGTATGAAAAATGTAATGTCATACCGGCGCCCTTTGATTGACGTGAAAAAGAAAATAAGTTGAAAAGGTTATGTTTTAATGGGCGCGAAGAGGCTTCAAAGTTTTTGATAAATTTTCCATTTTTGTTCAAAATTGGGAAATAAATCTTTTTAAATCGATATAATATGACAAATTTTTTAAAATTGACGACCCGACGCACAGTGGCCGGTTTGGCCGATTTATCGATGCAAAAATCAAAAATTGATGGTCGATTTTTTTTTGACCGAATAAATTTAATTTAATAAAAGAAACTCCAAGTAGCGCAAAAAACTTTGGTTTATTGAATTTGTTCAATTATTTTGGTTTTTACAGTGGTTCAAAGTTGAACAAATTTTTCAGACCCATAAATTTTGGTTATTTTTTGGTTTCAAATGTCACGTTTGGGAAAGTATTAAAACCAGGGCTGCGAACCGGTTTTGAACCGAACCGGTTCGAACCCGGAATTCCGGCTTACTTTTTACTGTGAACCAAACCCTGAACCAAACCACGAGGACGAAAATAGATGAACCCGAACCCGTTCCGAACCTAAGCTTTTGGTTCGGTTCAAAAAATGAAGTTCTTCGATGTGTTATTTTCTCCTTTTCGCACTCCCAATTACATTGTACATATGTAAAACAATTTAAATACGTGAAGAATCAGAGCGTGCTATTGTATGTAGTACTTCTTTGCCTACCTATGTACATATATATACATTCATACTTATGCGTAGTTTATATTACATACACATAGACCACAATACTTCCAGTCAGAGATATTAATTTGAAATGTACTACAAATTGAATGTAAACACCTTTGTACACCGCACAATGTATTGAACGTTTTAATTTTCATCTTATACATATACATATGCGCCAATCTAAGCAACTCGGTGCACGCTACTGCAGAAACAAGTCAGCCGTCTTGTCCAGCAACAAAAGTACATACATTCATACAATCAGAAGTGTGTGCCACACGCAGCTTTGTCAATTTAGCTGTTTTTCCCACCAGATATAGCTCTCTGGTAGGCTCGAAACTCGGAAACTATAAACAGTAATTCTAGCTAATTATTTGACATTTAAACATTATTGACTTTTTTTAGAGGGCGGACTAAATATTTATACACTAGCTTAGAAGGAAGTCCATATCCAGCACACAAGCGCCAACCTCACGTAAATTATAATCGACGTCTTACAGTCTTACAATGTATCTTGGCGTCAAGTGTATACCTATTGTATTGTTATTTTAAATATATTGCGTTTTACCCAACGAACCAAGGTTTGAACCAAAACCAACGCACAAAAACCTCGAACCTCAAATTATCGAACCTTAACCATTGTTAAATTTTGGTTCGAACCCGCAAACCGGAGGTTCCGAAAAAATTTTTGGGTTTGCAGCCCTGATTAAAACCAAACGGATTCCGAATGGAATCTGGTTTTTTGCTTTTTAAAGATGCATCAATTATAAAGAAAAATGAATTACAAAATTTAATTTTCTTTTGAAAATGTTACGTTGAGTTATTGGCGTTTTACTGAAGTACTACTATTGTACCATATTTTCCAACTTTGACGGACTGTAAAAAGTGCATCCACGCTAGTTCACGGTTCTAGAGTAAAAATAATGGTAAAATACATATTTCTAAATAGAATAGAAAAATATGGGCTTGCGCAACTTTGCGCATTGCGGGTATGAGCGACTTGAACATATCAATATGCATAATTAATCTATGTATTGATATGATATGAAAGCAAGTTTCCTTGTGTACGAGAGACGGGCCGGTTTCGGGTTGCAAAAATCGTAACTTTTGAACGGAAAGAGATATTTGAGAAATTCCGAAAGGAAGGTGATTGAAAATTATTGTAGCTTTAAAATGAGATTAAGATCATCATTGTAGTTCAACAGGGTGACTCAGGATCGGTTGCCAAATTGCCAAGATCAATACACTAAAACGGTTGTAAGCAATAGGCAAAACATTTAAACTTTTTTGAAAACGATTTATTAAAAATGTAGTTGTAAAACTACTTAAAATTATAAAAATTTAATAAAAAATGTCAGTTTTTAATTAGTAACAATATTTATTTTCCTAAAAATTATTAATTACTACAAAAAAATTTTTTTTTTTTTTAAATTTGTGAAAATTTGTTTTAATAACAAAAATGATTCTGCTTCACCTTCATAACCTTGTCTTGCTGACCAGCAGTAAAATTTTAATTACAAATCTTAAGCCAATTATTTTTGATGGCAGCTATTGATTACAGTAGTCGCATCCAAACTGGTTTCTTGTGACTGAAATGCGTGTGAAATTAAATGGAAACAAGCCCGTATATTAATAATTATCCCCAAGGTGTACAATTACAAGGGAACCAGAAAAAATGCAAGAATTGCGATTTCTAAAAACGCAAACCACTGACTCAACTTGGGTGAAAGTATTTATATGGTTGTAATGTGGGCGTTTTCTTCAACATTTTTGTTTGCGCGTGGTTTTTGTTTTTTTTTTTCTTAGGAACTACAACATTAAAATGCGTGCAACCAACAACAATAGGAACCACATTTACAAATGGGGGGGAGGTATGTATGTGTGAAGGGGATGGAACAACAAAATATTAAGTATACGCACTTTTTTCTCAAATGACTACGTCGGTCATAAGGGAAATATTCAAAATATTCATCATCCATATGGGTTAAGTTTTTGTTTTAATTTTTGTATTTAAACGTGGTATTATCTTTCCGTTAGCTCATTTGGTTATCTTTTTGTGGCCATTGGCCGCCGCAATGGGACGTCATTGAATTGCGCCTTTTGGTTAGCTTTAAGCTGATTAAGTTATTATCTTTAAGATAAGAGTTAATTGTTTTCAAGTGCTGGTTGAGTGCTATTAAGCAATTATTTTAGATTGAGTTCATTTGGACAATTTACGCAAAATATTTAAAAACGAAATTGTCAAACAATAACAACAACCACAAGAAATAGCTGAGAAAAAACCGGTTAGTCCTGGCTGTTGTGTGTAAGCCCAAAAATCCAATCCAAGAATATTTTGGAGAAAATGGAAAACACGGTCAACTTATTGATCCATCCTCATTCTGAAAGGCATAGGCAGAGCACAAACCATTCCGAAAGTAATAGTTTATTATTAAAGTTTATATTTATTTACACTAAGATGACTAAGCACCATTTTTTTCTTCACTTTTTAACAATTTGTTTGCTGTTACACACTTTAGGCTCATTTTTCTTAAATTATTTTATTCACCATTTGTAATCAGCTTGCGTTTTTACTCATATAATTGATCAAAAGCAGAAAAGGAAACTCATCAACAAATTAGACACACTTTCGCAATGGCAATCGACTACTTCTTCTTCTTCTTCTTCTTCCACACCTCCGCCAACTCCTTAGACACACTTCACTTTTCATTACGAATCATTTCAAGCCGAACACAACAACATTTGTTGAGCGTCTTTCTGTATATGATTTATGGTTAATATTTTATAAACACGCGTTGCCACCGCCGCCGCTACCACCGCCGCTCTGATAACGTCGTTAAATGCCGCCTCACTTGGTCTCTCAGAAAGCGAAACTGCAGTCGGTTCACTCACTCACTGACCAACTGAACAATGAAATTGTGCAGCAAACGATGGGTAACTTTTATATGGCTGCTTAACGGTAATTAAGGCTATAAAACATTTTGATTTTGATTGATGTTGAGGCACTGCTGCAGTGCCAAGAGGAAAAAGAAAAAAGAAAAAAAAAAAGGGCGAGAAGTAAGTTGTGATTGTGTCGAAATGGGAATATGGTGCATCTTTTCAAATGGTTTTGCCACGGGGGATTAAGTATTGGGATACTGAATAGAAATTTAAGGTGCTGTAGTAATATTTCCTATCTTTAAAATAAACTATCCCCAACAATTCTACGATTTTTGTAAACTTTATAATTTTATTGTTTATAATTTTAGAAGACTGAAAATTCAAATTAAGATCTATGAAAAGATTAGAGGTCGAGAAAGCAGTAAAGATGATGAAGACGAACCTTTGGTGAAAAAATGTTTTAAGTGTGGAAGCGAAGAGCATTTAGCAGCAGATTGTAGAAAAGCTGTTACTTGCTACAAATGCCAACAAGAAGGACATCTTGCTTGAGGCTGTAAGAACTTGAAAGTAAGCAGTAAGACAAACAATGGTAATATTGGATGCCGAAAGGATCAATTTCAGAAAGGAATATTTAAGAAGATAAGCTACAAAGAAAGTTCGATAAATGTTCTGGTAGATACTGGGTGGGATCTGTGCCTCATAAGGGAGGATAGTTGGAAGAAGTTTGGTAGCGTAAAGATAAACAAAGAAGATGTTCGTGGCTTATACGGAATCGCAGATGGACAAATTTCAACTATTTGCAGTTTGGAGTTGAATATTGTGGCAGACATGGTGGAATTCTGAGTGGTCTTTCATGTAGTGAAACAAAAAGATCTAAAGTATGAAGCTATTCTAGGCCATGACATATTAAAATCAATTAATATGACCTTAGACGAAAACGGAGCAACCTTTTGGAAGAAAGATGTCCCAAACGTAGATACATGTGGGGAGTTTAAGGCACTTTGTATGAGTGAAATAACAAATTCCTCACAGCCAGCTGAAAAGTTAGAGTTGTTACATTTGTGGAAGAAAGACAAAGAAAGGTTTGTGACACTCGCAAACAACTACAATCCAGAGGAATTAAAACGAAGATATGTCTAAAGAATGATGCTCCCGCATGGCAACATCCGCTAAGATGTTCCTATGCAGAGAAATGTTTAACTGAGAAGCAAGTTGGTGAAAGGTTAGATGAGGTAATAAATGTTCCTAGCAATCCAGGATTTGCGGCTCCGGTAGTGTTGACACCAGGATAGAAGGGTGATCAAGGTGGAAAGAATTTGACTTGCAAGGACGATATTGTAATCCCAGCCAGAAACATATAAGAAATGAAAATAATATGGGAGGAATATCAGATTTTAAGAGAAACGAGAAGGCCAGGCTAACTTCGTCTGTGCCGAAGTTTTTATACCCTTGCAAATGCAAATGTCACAGTTTAAGAACGCTTACATAAAAATCAAAAAATTTTGTTACTAAAACCTATTTTCCGACAGATAAACGTCTGAAAAAAGTTTTTCTCACTAAGACTCAGTTTCCGACCGATCGGGCCTATGGCAGCCTTAAGATATAGTCACCCGATGTCGATCAACTTTTTCAAATTAGTTTGAAAGCGTTTAATATTAATAATCACCGACCTTAAGAACGATTTACTTAAAAACAAAAAAGTTTTTTTTCACTAAGACCCATTTTCCGACCGATCGGTCCTATGACAGCTATAAGATATAGTCATCCGACTTTGACCAAAATTTGCAAATCTGTTTGAAAGCATATAATATTATTAATGACCGAGTTTAATCACGTTAACATTGAAAACAAAAAAGTTTTTCTCACTAAAACCTATTTTTCGACCTATGGTTCCTATGGCAGCTATAAGATATAGTCATCCGATTTTGACCAAAATTTTCAAATCTGTTTGAAATTATATAATATTATTAATGACCGAGTTTAATCACGTTAACATTGGAAACAAAAAAGTTTTTCTCACTAAAACCCATTTTTCGACCTATGGTTCCTATGGCAGCTATAAGATATAGTCATCCGATTTTGACCAAAATTTGCAAATCTGTTTGAAAGTATATAATATTATTAATGACCGAGTTTAATCACGTTGACATTGAAAACAAAAAAGTTTTTCTCACTAAAACCCATTTTTCGACCGATGGTTCCTATGGCAGCTATAAGATATAGTGATCCGATCCGGTCGGTTCCGACATATTAGCAGCGTGCAGTAAAAAGAAGACTCTGTGCAAAATTTCAGCTCGATAGCTTTAAAACTGAGAGACTAGTTTGCGTAGAAACAGACGGACAGACAGACAGACGGACAGACAGACAGACAGACGGACAGACAGACAGACGGACGGACAAAGCTCAATGAACTCAGCTCGTCCCCCTGATCAAGAATATATATAGTTTATGGGGTCGGAAATGAATATTTCTATGCGTTGCAAACTTCTGGGCAAAATTATAATACCCTTTGCAAGGGTATAAAAATGAAGTTATTGGGATACTTGATAGAGAACGCAAGTGTAAAACCATCGAAAGACAAGATAGAAGCGGTTCAGAAGTTCCCAAATCCCAAAACAACTGAAGAGTTGGAAAGTTTCTTAGGTTTTACATCGTATTTGAGAAGATTCAGAAAGGGATATACCTTGGTAGCGAAACCACTTACGGATATTCGGAGAACAGAATTAAATCAAAAGAAAAACGCTAAGATTGAATTGACAGATGAGCAGATTGTTGTTGTTTGTTGCAGCTAAAACAGATGTTGACTAAACCACCAATTTTTGAAATTATTTAATCCGAATACAATAACAGAAGTCCATACGGATGCCTCTAAGCGTGGCTATGGAAGAGTGTTAACGCAAGAAGATTCAGAAGAACAAATGTTTTATCAAAGGGAATACTTCCAGGGAGTATTGAAGAAAAGAAGCTCGAAGAAACATCGAAAGGAAAACTCAAGAGGAAAATCGGAAGACAGGAAATGAAAGAAGAAAGGTTTTAGGAGATTTAGTAGCTAATAAGACAATACAATACGGGACAGGCATGAAGCTGAGAGCAAAATATTTTGGACATTATAAAATTATTGAAAGGTTATGCCATGAAAGATATGTTGTTGAAAAAGAGCGAATTCCGAAGGTCGCTGAACCTTGATTCGAGTTCGAAACGGGGTTCAGGAATCATTTTGTTTGGAAAACATATACATAAAGGATTGTGCATTTCACAGCAGCATCAGCACTGCTTGTTCATAATTGGGACCATATAGCTTCCTTAGTCCTTCCCGAAATTTAAAGAAACAATATTTTTTGATAAAACTTCGACATCCATAAAAAAGATTAAGAATTACAAAGAGGTTACGTCTCGTTGAACAAATGAATACGTACTAAAAATCAAAACAAAAATAGAGTGGGTGTCATGGGACGCGCTGAATTCACAGCTTGACCACATGGCAGCCACACTTCAATTAATATTCAATTCAAATTTGCTTTCCACTGTTCCCTCCTCTTCCCCGCACTCTTCCGTGCCCTCTTCCACTGTGCCCTCACTGTTTCACTGCTAAGACACAGTTAAGTCATTGTTAACCCACTGTTCCCCCCTCGTCCACGGTCTTCACTCACTCTTCACCACCCCTCTCCCTTTGCTCTGATCATACCTGATTGGTTTGAGTGTGCGTCGTTCACTCTCACGCACAATCTCTCACTTTCTCTCGCGATCTTAGCAAAAGTGTTTAGCATTGCTCATTTATGTACCCAAAACAAACATTTTTTGACATTTTCACCTACTTTGCGGTCAAATTTTTCCAATTTTCTTTCAAAGTGCGCGCCTGCATAGCTAAACGAAGGTCTATGCGAAATCGTAGATCTCTAGGGTAAGCGGTATTGGCTGTCGGTTGATAATCAGTCAGTCAAGCCTAGAGATTTATAAGTATAATCGATAGAGATAAAATTTACGCTGATCAATTTTGAGCGGTATTAAGCCGCATTGAGATTCTTTTTCTCCGCATAGGAAATCACAGTGGTTAGAGCGAGACGGACATATTCCCAAATGTACTCAGAGAGCGTAAGTGAGAGCAAACCACTGACTAATTTCTGACAAAAACGGAGTCGGCTGCGCAATCGTTCAGTGTATATATTCTTAATCTTTAGAAGGCATTAGGAAGGCTTTGTTTATAACACACACACAACAAAGAACGATGGTCGGCTATACAGCTGTTTCAAGAACCTCCCAGTTATATCATCAGCAGACTTTGCCTATCTTCTGAAAGTCGGCAGAGGCTATCTCATGCCAGCATTGCTATGACTGTTTGGGAATTCCAAAGGCAGCAAAAACTGACAACAACAGAGAACTTCAAATTGACGGAAGACTTTTTGTATGTTTCGGCCATTCTGTATTAGTGGGGGAAAGGCTCTACTATGTGAAGAAAAAGTGCGCTAGACTGATACTTGTGTTGCAGAAAGAACTAATACAACAAATGCGACATTGTTAAGTTCTTTACCATGCTAGTTTTTTCGAAACTTTAAGACTTAAAGCTTGCTTTTCATCTTCATCAGAAGATTAACATGGTGAAGAATGATGAATTATTTTATTTACCATTCTTAAAGCTTTTATTTATTAGTTCCGTTTGAATATTACATGTACAATAAAGCAAAAGGTTTCTTTGCAAGCTGTTTTTAGTCCAAAGGAAAATGGCAAACTTGACGTTTATAATAGCTAGTAAAAAATGTAATGGAGCGTGTTTTGCTCCGATTCCGTTTCGTGAAGAAAAAGTGGTTCTGCTCCGATTCAGGTTCGGTTTGGACTTTCGAAAAATTCCAGAGTCCCTGACTCCGGAACGGACAAACTCTGAAACGGGTTTGCAGCCCTAATTTTAACCAATGCTGCAAACCTGTCTTAAGCCGGCACTCGAAATGCCGGTTTTATTTCGGGTTTTTGGCGCAATTAAACCGGACCCAGTACCCAATCTTCTAAATTGTTAACCTCTTGAACCAGGAATCGAACTGGTCTCCCTATGATTGGAAAAATGTTCGGTACAAAGAAGGGCTTTGCGCATTCCTTGTTGTTTTACGTATAACTATAGCCGCGCGCATAGGCACTTACACTGACAGCGCAAAGCACAAACCAAAGTAAATTGCAAAAACAATATATGTTTTCTCTCTTCTCATTCTCCTCCAATGCCTTTTGCAAAATCGACATCAAATATGTATGAGTGGTCTTCTGCGTAGATTTTGTTATTGTTATTGTGTATATTATAGCAAACACACACATCTCCAGACAATAATCGGATTTCTCTTTCTATTTCTTGTGGATGTTGTTGCTTCAGAAAGATTTTCTGCATTTTTATTGGTGTCTACGCTGGCTCTGGACACCTTTGACTAAGACTTTTAAGTTTTACGTCCTCTGGAGGATTTACATTACAAGTTTTGTTGGCTTAAGACACTTTAAGTAGGAAACATTCAGCTGTGTATCTAAGATGTCTCTGGATGTTTGAAAGAAGGGGACACGAAATGCTTGACTACGTTAGCTGAAGTCCGAAAATCTCTTGATGACTTCCGCAGTAGTCACCAACACCCGATAAACTCCATGAAGGCAGCTGATGTTTGTACAGACAGGTGTATATGACAGGAAAATATTTCTGCTAGGTTTCTTCGGCATATTAAGAAAGCAGATCATTTAATTAAAATTGATTTCATAGCATTATCAAATGTTTAAAAAAGTTCAAACTTAAATATTTAAAATCTAATTTTAAGTTTCCAATCAATAAACAGAACATTTTATGCTTTGGCAACTTTTAAGTTAATAAACATTTTGATTTTGATTGATGCATTGAAATGCAACAAAAGGGCGTGGGCACTTCATCAGACACACAAGTCACGTTTAAGCGGTGAAGAGGGGGAGAGGTGGACAGGCATGCAGATACATTTGTATAGTGTAGTAGGTAAGAGGAGACTCTTCTTCGGGTATTTATGGGGAATGTGCAACACTCGATGCCTGCGTTAGTTTGTTATTTTTGCTGCAATCATTAAGGCGTGACGCCGTAAATTACCAAAGTGTAAACTACAACTACTGTTACTACCACTAACAACAACAAAAAAAAAAAATCCAAAATCACATAAAACGCATTGCTCAAATTAAAAACGTTTTCTATTCCATGGAAAGCGAAATTTATGTTTGGGGTATTTTTCGGTTTTTTTTTTTGCACATAAGACGCATTTTTACGACTTTCACATACTTTTTTCGTTGTTGCGGAATTTTGTTTAGATTTTTCTTATGCCACACCGGAACAAAATTTGGGATGCTTTAAAATAACATACAAAATGAAAAACCAAAAACACGAAACCGCTTTGGAAAAAATTTGGCTACCGCACGCGTTTGCAGCAAGTTGGAAACTGAAAAGTAAATTGTATTATTTTGCCCGCTTTGTTTCGAACTTCTCTCCATATGAAACAGGTTCGAAGCAGCAAAAAGAGAAGAGGCCCAGGCAGGGAGCAAAGCATAACAAACAAACCGAAAAAAAACCGCGTCTGGTTGACTATAAATGGCCAAGAGAACACAAGTGGCGGGAGAGAGATAGAGAGAATACAGACTAAGAGAGCACAACTATTGTGGTTGCAGTTGGCCAGAGGTGGCCAGATTGTTGACAAACTAGAGGGCCAAGTCAATTGAGTTGACGTTTTTGTACGCTAACAAAGAGCAAGTAAGCTACGCCATTTGGTTAGACTTTGAGAGCCTTGTGAATTTCGACAAATATAGAAAGAAGTGAAAAAGTCCAGAAAAACTAAAGCTAAGTTCCCACAGGCAAAGAATTTGATCAAATTTTGATGAAAATTTCACTAAATAGGCCAAATTAGGAAACTTTTCACCATATCGGATCTAATGGAACCATAGTTTTAGTTGTAAGTCGTGCAAAATCTGTAATCCTGGTTATTTAGCAAAATATTTAAATTATTTGCCTGTTCTATTTGCCAGGATCTTAGCTTAAGGGATTTTCAAGTGAATTTAAGGCCTTATTTTAAGCGTGGACCCACGATTTTACATTTGTGTGCTGTCTGTGTGTTGATTTGTTCAACTTCAGTTCAGATTTTTGTTGGTAGGCGTTATAATAGTTTGTCTAGACTAAATAAAGTTAAAATATTAAAAATTTTATTCGTCCACAAAAAATGGCTATTTGTATATGATCCATTCGATGATTTTGGTATCCATTTGGACTGGATAGTTTTAATATCGTAAAATGGATATAAATATCATCCATTTAAAGATGAATTGATCCTATATTTTCATCCAATCGATCTGAAAATCGTCCAAAGGATATGAAAAATGGATATTTTAATGTCAAAACGAGCAGTCTAAGCTAACTTCGTCTGTGTCGAAGTTTTTATACGCTTGCAAATACTTTTTTTTTTAAATATCACAGTTTAAGAACGCTGGCATTAAAATCGAACAATTTTTCTAACTATACTAAACTCTATTTCCGACAGATAGCCATTTGATTTCGACAAAATTTCGCGTCTCTTCTCGCGACTCTTCTTGAAAACGAACGATAATATTAAAAACAACAAAGTTTTACTCAATAAGACCCATTTTTCGACCAATCTATGCTATGGCAGCTGTAAGATATAGTCATCCGATTATGACCAACATTTGCAAATCTGTTTGAAAGCATGTAAAATTAGTATTGGCCGAGTTTGGGGCCACTAACATTGAAAACAAAAAAGTTTTTCTCACTAAGACCCATTTTCCGACCGATGATTCCTATGGCAGCTATAAGATATAGTCATGCGATTTTGAACAATATTTGCAAATCTGTTTGAAAGCATGTAAAATTAGTAATGGCCGAGTTTTGGGACACTAACATTGAAAACAAAAAAGTTTTTCTCACAAAGACCCATTTTCCGACCGATGGTTCCTATGGCAGCTATAAGATATAGTCATGCGATTTTGACCAAAATGATCAAATATGTTTGAAAGCATGTAAAATTAGTAATGGCCCAGTTTGGGGACAATATCATTGAAAACAAAAAAGTTTTTCTCATTAATACACATTTTCCGACCATTGGTTCCTATGGCAGCTATAAGATATAGTCATCCGATTTTGACCTAAATTTTCAAATCTGTTTGAAAGCATGGAAAATTAGTAATGGCCGAGTTTTGGGACACTAACATTGAAAACAAAAAAGTTTTTCTCTAAAAGAACCATTTTCCGACCGATGGTTCCTATGGCAGCTATAAGATATAGTCATCCGATTTTGACCAAAATTTGCAAATCTTTTTGAAAGCATGTAAAATTACTACTAGCCGAGTTTTGGGACACTAACATTGAAAACAAAAAAGTTTTTCTCACAAAGACCCATTTTCCGACCGATGGTTTCTATGGCAGCTATAAGATATAGTCATCCGATCCGGTTGGTTCCGACATATTAGCAGCGTGCAGTAAAAAGGAGACTCAGTGGAAAATTTCAGCTCGATAGCTTTAATTACTGAGAGACTAGTTTGCGTAGAAACAGACGGACAGACGGACGGAGAAAGCTCAACCGACTCAGCACGTCGCCCTGATCAAGAATATATATAGTGTATGGGGTCGGAAATGAATATTGCAAAATGAATGTGCAAAATTATAATACCCTTTGCAAGGGTATAAAAAGTATAAGATAAAACTATCCATTCTAAATGGAAAGTTTTTTCTGTGTGGTAAACTGATTAAAATTTATATTTAAGGCAGCCGAGAATTTTTGTGATTTGTCTACAAAAGCCACGAATCAATTTCCAAATTGCAGAGTTTCAATCTGAAATCTGTCTAATCAGATTAAACTTTACAAATCTGGCAACAACCGTTCGCACCCACCACATACTCCCACAACTTTTCCATTCAAGCCAAAATCCGCATTTGCAACATGTTGGCTAGCCAACATGTCCGTCTGCATTTGCCATGCACATTTTCTGCTATCTTACAGATACACTTACTTATCCAACAACTTGGCGACACATTTCCAAGCTGCCAAATTATCTGGCCGAGAGTTGCCAAAAGGTTGTCCGAATTGTCTCTGAGCTTGCCAATTAGTTGGAGAGAAGCCAGCGAAGCACAAAAAACAAATGCAATCAACTGCCACCGCATTAAGAGCTTAGAAAATGCCACAATTAGGGCGGCAGCCACCTTAAGGCTAATTGAGAGAGAGAGAGACACCCAGAGCAGTAGACAAAACAATTTTAATAATTATGCACGGAGTGTATGCGCTTGGATTTGTCTATCAAATTAAAAGGTGGGAAGTGGAAAATGCATAGAGAATTGAAGGTTGTTAAATATTTGGGTAAACGGTAAGGTACTAAGAAGGCGATGCCAAGGTTGACCAAATCAAGAAAATAGGTAGGAAGTTGCAAGAAATTTCAAAAAAAAAAAACTTTATAAAAGTGGTTGCATTAATCGATTATAATAATACAGTCGACTTGACAAGCCATGGTTTAGCATTTCAAAAAAGTGTTGCACATAGCGACTAAAAGTTTAAAATGAATAAGTTGTGTGCCAGATGGGTGCCTCATTTACTCATAATCTTTTTTAAAACGAATTTCTAGCAAAGTATTACAGAAGTCTTCGCTATTATTTATAACAATGCATAGAGCGTGGGTGCTGAACCAAATCAAGTTGTTGCTCGAATTTGATAGCAACAGTTCGAAAAGCAATAATTTAGCTCTGGAAATGAGTCGAGCTTCAAATAAAGAACGTTATCTAAATGAATAATAATTGGTACCGTCCAAAAAAGTGACATTTCGATATATTTTTTAAGTATTGATGGGCGTAGTTCCTCTGAATCAAAGGTGAAATGCTTGAATAGGCGTTGTCATAAAATATTTATAAATTTTTGGGACGTAAAGAGATGAATTTAAAATTCTGAAAATCAAACATTTCCATGTAGTTTCTTGTAGAAACTGTTAAAAAGTAGAGGAAAGCTAACTTTGGCCGAAGTTTAAATACGCTTGCAGCTTGTATAATTTGAATAATTAAAGGTTTTTAAAAGATTTTCGTCGAACATTCTAAGCTGAGTTATTTCCCAAACTCAGCAAAAGATGGCGCCACTACTTTGACCATTTATATAGTTATATAGTTTGTTATATATATTCATCAGCTTTTGAACAAACTTCCCAAAATTGTGTGGAAAACGATAATATTCATAGCTGGAAAGCTTAAAGACGCTACCATTGAAAACATAAAAGTTTTTCTCACTAAAACTACTTTTTCGACCGATCGTTCCTATAGAAGCTATATGCTATAGTAATCCGATTTAGATCAAACTTGGTAAAATTGCGTGGAAGTATATAATATTGACTAATAACAAGTTTGGGAGCGATAGCATTGAAAACAAAAAAGTTTTTTCCACAATCAGACATATTTTTTGTATGGCAGCTATACTATATAGTTGGCCGATTTTCATAAAAATTGGTAATATTATGTGAAAGCATAAAAATCTTTTAAAAACGAGGTTTGGGCACGTTTGCTTTGAAGGCAAAAAAGTTTTTCTCACTAAAACTACTTTTTCGACCGATAGTTCCTATGGCAGCTATATGTTATAGTCATCTGATCCGGCCGGTTCCGACAAATGTGCAGCGTAATTGTACCAAAAGACTTCGTGCAAAGTTTGGTTAAGATAGCTTTAAAACTGACGGAGGAGATAGCTAAGAAACAGACGGACGGACACACAGATATGGCTATATCGACTCAGCTCATCATGCTGATCAAGGATAAAGATACTTTGTGTGGCCGGAGATGCTTCCTTCTAAGCGTTACGAACATCTGGACAATTTTAATATACCCTCAACAAGGTTATAAAAAAAACTGACGTAAGTGATTAAGTCTCTTAAGGTTTTCTCTAAATCAGAGGTGCCCAAAATCAGCTTAAACGTGCGTAAATACCAATACAAATGAAGAAAATATATCTTAAGCAACAACAACAATTAGAAATAGAAAGAGAAAACCGATTTTTGTTTGTTTTTGTTTGTGTGTGCTCTCGTGTCTGTCTGATGCATACGCAGACAACAACAAAACCTTCACTCGGAGAGAACGAGATGAGAGAACACATTTAAAGCAGAGCCGGCCAGCCCCCAGCAAGCAACATGTGCGTTTTCTGACACTTTTTTGACACTTTTTTATGAGCATAAACCGTCATAATGTCCGGAATGAGCGTTTTTTTCTATGAAAGCGGTCGCACTTAATGTGGAAGTTTTCTGAGTCTAATCGGAATCTTTTCTGACACAGATACAAGTGCTTTCACCCTCCCAATGAAGCATATTAAAACCTCAAAAATTAGACATAAAAGTTACTTTTATAGGCACTTGAAAATCTTCTGAATGCCCTGCTCAAACCCAGCCAGCATTTTATGAAATTTTTGATCACATTCGAGTCTTTTTCGAGTCCTCTGTCTGATTAAAATAGTCATAATTGCGCTCATTTTCTGATCATAAATTATACTTTGGTCGGCAGAAAATGGTACCCTAGCCGCGACTCTTCTTGAAGAGTCGTTTATAACCCGTTTTACTGATCAGTTTCGACTCATTTTCGAGTCATATTTCCAATCATTTGCGAGTATTTTTCGTCCTTTTTTAACAAATCACATTTTTAGCATATGCATGACTCATTTTCGAGACTTCCTTAGATCGCACATGAAATAAATCTCTTTTCAATCATCAAAAGGGCTTGAAAAAACCTCAAATATGAGACATAAAAGTTACTTTTCTAGGCACTTGAAAATCTTCTGAATCGCCTGCTCAAAGGCTATTTTCAGACGCATATTGGAGTACAACTCCGGAAATGCTCAGACAGAAGTGCTTTTAATGAGCACCGTACTTAGAGAGAACCAAAAACCTTCAAATTCATGTGTTTACTTCAAAATATAACATATAATTTGGAGCACTCCGAACTTGGCTTGCTGGGTCCATTTGGTCGGCACTGATTTAAAGTTTTTGTTGTTGCACTACGCTTAGCGTGCTTTGCGTGTCGGCTATACGAGCGGGCCACCACAAAACCTTCGCTCGAAGAGAATGAGTAGAGAGAACAGATATGAAGTTGTTGTTGCTTTACGTATTGTTATAAAGTTTGCGTGAGTCCTATACGCGCTGGTCTCCCTTTGAGTAAAACAACAACGAATGCGCTGCGGCTTGTGCACCTCTGCTCTAAATGGTATTCGCAATTGGGTGGAAAAACGGGCCGTTCAATTAACTTCTTCATTGACCCGATATATTAATGTCTCAACCGCTCAATGGTCGTGTCTGCTTTGCGCGATCTGGCTTCAGTTGTACTCACCAAGCTTCGCATCTCAGTTTGCCCTACTGCCTTCTTTACCAAAGTCTTTCTCTCTAAAATTGTATACTTTTTTTACTAGAGCTTCGTCATCCATAAGGTCACTACGGACTTGCGAAGTAAGGAGAAGTTTCTTATAAAAATTGAGAGAAGAAGAAGTAACGATTAATGTTACTTAACAGCACATTTGTGGAGTCTATGTAAATAAGCTGTGAGCCTTATTTCGCCTTGAGCAGCTGGAGCCACATTGACAACACACAATGTTGAGCCGCCCTTCTTGTAACTTCAAACCATCAGCTTACAACGAACTTAAACTAACATCGTTTGAGCCCAAAATTAATTACAATTGCAGTGGCTCGTTTTGAATTGCTTAATAAAAATAGCAAAAATATAACAAATTCGTGTTATTTATTTCAGTTTTTAGTCGAAGTCATTAGTAAGCTAACGTTTGACTATCATATTAAAAAACATTATTTATTTCTATTGGAAAGATCGCAAAATTTTTAATAATCGACCTTAAAGACCCAACTTTTTGCAAAATATTTGCCAGCGAACTCAAAAAGGATATCATATTTAGTTTTTAGTACCGAATAACTCACGCAAACACGCATGATGTAAGAATAGAATTAGATAAGAATAATTACAATTACTAGAGAGAGTTGGATTTCCTGTTACGACACCTAACTTCAATCGATAATTGTCTAAAACGTAAACAACGACCGACGACTTTAGTTTTTGGTGTTCTATAGTTTATTCCGGCTGCGCTACCTCTAGTTATTGTATCATCTACCTCTACTCTAGTCATAACTTTCGTTTGCGCTACCTTGAAATTATTGTAACATATGGATTTTCTCTTTAATATAGTATAGTAGGCTAGTGGTAGACTTCATTAAAAACTATTTTCCATTTTCTCAGTATATCGTTTTTAATATCTGTTGCCAGTCGTAACAAAAATTTGTTTTACAAAAACTAAAATAAAAAAAAAATTTTATTTCTCAAAATTTAAAAAACAATGTGGGAATATCGTCGTGAAAATTCGTTTGATACAAGACTGAAGGTGACGCCCTTCTGTCATAATTGGCAAACGCTTTGCTGGCTTATGTTAAAGGGGCATGCTATACTAAAGCCCTTGATTTGGGATCGATCTACAACATTTTTGGTAACATGTGGAATATTATTGATCTCTTTAATGGTGACACTTTTCATAGTACTCAAAAAGAGGAGGTACAGGGATGTAAGTAAAAGTTTAAAACACGAGTGTTTTCTCCATTGAAATTGATATGACTAGGTACCCATGTCTAAGATTCAATCACTGAGGGATCGCGTTCAGTTGATAAGCAATGATATGGTGAATATGCAAAATACATTGAATACCACTCTAATGCCCACGTACATCAAACTTGAGGAAAGTAGCGCAGTGGACGAAAAATTTAATCAAGTAATGGATGTAATGTTTGAGAACAATCACCCACCAGTTACCGGAGAAGGCAGCGATCAGAGTCTTAGCAAGGAAACTGAGGTAATACCGATTTAATATATTTATTCTTACCAACCTTACCTTTTATCTATAGCAAAAAGAAACTGAAATGGACTCGCTGATGACAGCTGAATCTCTAAGCCAGTTAGAAACAAAAGTTAAAATCGGTATAACAAAGACAAAATCATGTTTTGAGCTGGACGTTAAGACTGAACCACAAGCAGAACCGAAACCGTTGGCCAAAAAAATACCTCCAGCCACTAGTCCTAAGCCCAAGAACTTACGAAATGCTAACCAATTACCAAGATGGAAAAATAAATAATAAAATAAAAAACTAGAGATTATCCGGCTCGAGGGACAAAGAAGAAAAAAGACCTGTGGTTCAGAGCAATTTACTTACGGATTATATTTGCAGACTTCATTGGAACATCCATTCAAGACTCATTAGCCTCATTAGCTGTACGCTTAGGCATCTACCAACTTCAGGATTGACATGCAAATTAAACATGAAGCCTCAAAATAAAACTAAAAGTAAATTCTCATGTCTATCTGCTCGTTACAATCTTTTTTTCTCTACGTAGTTGCATTCTCACTACGTCAACTTATTTTCCATGCACTTGAAACACACTTTGATAGATGTTATTTTCCCAACAGATGAGCAAAAACAAAGGCATTTCCCTTTTGGACAAATTATAGTCGCAGTAAGAGTTGGTTAGTCAAACGAGGGGTTACACTCTGGGAACAGAAAAAAAAAAAAATAAAACAACTTACAAGACAGTTGCATGAAGGCTAAACTGTTGGTAAATCTAATTATTCTTGAGAAGATTTCACATAAGTTTTTTTATACTTTTGTGTCAATTTTTGCTTTGACAAAAATACGCTTCTACTTTTGCGCATTTGCGGCCTAAATTCTGAAGAGTAAACACAATTGATGCAAGTAAAAACCAGTTTGATATCGACCGCTTCCCTCTTGAGCAAAAAAGAATTCCAATGGCATGACAACCCCAGCAGAGTGAAAACTTGCAAACCAACTCCAGCACTTAAAGTCTACCTTCAACCTTTTTATAAAAAAATATTATACAAAAAGAAGAAGAACAACTTAAGGGGGGGGGGAAGAACCTCATCTGTTAAAACAGGAAGCAAGAGAAGAGGGAGTTACTACTACAACTCAATTAGTTGCCAGATAGAAAAGACAACAAAAAAAAAAAAAAGAAAGCTCCCAAGCAATTGTTTGGCTTTAATCTGTAATCTTTGGCTATTAATCTGCTGAATTTATTTGACTTGTCTTGAAGCTCACAATTAAATTACAGTGAAGTGTGCAATTTTTTTGATTTCGGAACCGCACAACTTTTATGACGACCAACAAACAATAACATAAATTTGGGAGGAAAAAGTCTGTGGGAAGCAATTGAAATGAATGAAAAAATGTGGCAGATTAATGCCAAAAAAAAAATTGATAAGCAGCGGCTAAAGTTGTTTAGTTAATTGAAAAAACAACTTGAAAACTCTTGAATATCTAATTTTACAATTTTTGGTATTAAAATTTGTCTTAAAAATATTTTATATACAAAATTAATCAAATGTGTGAATACCTTAACCAAAATATGTGCCAAAATATGTGAGGTTAGATCAATTTGTGAAGTTTCTACATGAAAACCCATAAGAAAATTTCAAAAAACGTTTGCTTACTGTCTCATTGAGCCCCAACGACGTTGAGATAAACTATCGGGATTGCTGGAAAAATATTAAAAATTGCATTTTAAAATGTGAATTTTGTGGCATAGAAATTGGATTATTTGATAACTCTACATAGATGATAAAAGATTAACCCAGACTTGACTCAAAAATAGAGAAAAGCTAACTTCGGCTCGACCAAAGTTTATATACCCTTGTAGCTTGTATACTTTATATATTATAAATTAAGATTTTAAATGATTTTCGTCAAACTTACTTAGCTGAGCTATTTCCCAAAATCGGCAAGAGATGGCGCCACTACTTTGACCTTTTGCTTGCCAGTTTGTTATAAGGCAGCTTTACGATAATTTCATCAGATTTTGATCAAACTTCCCTAAATTGTGTGGAAACCGATAATATTCATAACTGGAAGACATAAAGACTCTACCATTGAAAAAAAAGGTTTTTTCACTAGAACTTTTTTTTCGATCGATCGTTCCTTTGGCAGCTGTATGATATAGTCATCCGATTTGGATCAAACTTGGCATAATTGTGTGGTAGCATATAATCACGGTTGCCACACTTGGCGTTTTTGCACATTTTTATTGGAATTTGCTCTTTTGCATGGAGCCCGAAAAAGACGTAGAAATGAAAAAAATTCGAAAAATTCTGCGAATTAAAACCAGATATATTTAGGTAAATGGTATGATATCTTCGCTTAAGAAAATCGTAGAATTGTTTGGGATAATTTATTTTAAAGCTAAGAAATAGTATCGTAACATATTATTAAAGAGAGTCAACACAAAAGTAAGCTCCTTTACAAAACGACCCTAAAAAAGTTCAAAATAGTCATTCTAAGCTACTTTAATCCCAAATTACCGAAAATCTAGACGGGATGGATCATTTTCGAAAACAGATTCGTGTCGTCTAGAATCACCACCAACTCTTCAATATACTGGAAATTGTTGCATAGTGTAATTCTTAATATTTTTGCTACACACGCTTATAGATATAATTTGGAACTTAGACACAATATATGGAGAGCAAGTGTATAAGGAAATCTACCATTTTATAAATAAAGAAAAGGGTGCGTGAGTTTTACTTGGAGCTGGCTCGGCAAATTGTTTTGCGAAACTCGAATTTGATTCAGTTTCAAATATAATACTTTGCAAGGAGCTGAGTACGAGTACAGAGCCAGGAGCCACATTATGTCTGGTCTGTAAAATACATAGAAATCTCTATATTTCTAGTAACTCTTAGTAACTGATCTTAGAGTATGATTTTTGTATGTAAGCAATTAAAATATTGACTGTTTAGTTTTTAGAAATCACTAGTGATTTTCGTATAAGCGCTTATATTTCAAATTAAAATTGCTTGAATTTTTATGTGAAGTGGCACAAAACAGCTCGGTTACTAGATCAGATGTCAAAAGTCACATAAACTCTCAAGTAACAGTAAATTCTAAGTTTATCTGGCAAATAGCATCTATATAGGAGATGAGAAATCGGCCCTTAACGATATATTAATAAAGTGTTGTTCGTAAAGTGGAAATTTTTTTACACATAAGTCATTTGATAAGATCAAGTTGTCGTAGTAGTATTTCGACATAGAGACCAATATTTATGCAGACTTCTTAAGACTTAGTTGACCGATTTGCATCAAATTTGGTGGAATTGTGTAAAAGCGTAGAAAACTTATAAATGCGAGGTTTGGGCACGTTCGCTTTGAAGACAAAAAAGTTTTTCTTACTAAAACTACTTTTTCGACCGATAGTTCCTATGGCAGCTATATGATATAGTCATCCGATCCGGCTGGTTCCGACAAATGTGCAGCCTATTTGTAGCAAAAGGCTTCGTGCAAAGTTTGGTTAAGATAGTTTTAAAACTGACGGAGAAGATAGCATAGAAACAGACGGACAGACGGACATGGCTATTGGAACTCAGCTCGTCACGCTGATCAAGAATATATGGTATATTCCATGTCAACTCGGCCACCCCAATTTTTTTTATTTCCAAAAAATTATTAATGGCTTTAATTTTGAAGTACTATACATAGATGAAAATACCCCAAAATGTTTTTGCCCTACCGTCGATAGTTCTCGAGATAATCCGGAAAACACATGAAAGTTTAAAAAAAACATAACTCCATAACCAAATACCATTTTTATCTAAAATCACGTGAAATTTACGAAAAAAAAATATGAGACAACTGTCAGAGCTGTCAAAACTATTTTTTTTTGAAAAAAAAAATCAGTTTATTTTATTTTTCATCACGAGGGCCACTCTGTATTTGATCTGTATATTTTTTTTTCAAAAAGAGCATATTTTTATGTACATTTCACAATTTATTTCAAGATGGAAGACAGCCTGAGAGCGCGGAAATAATTTTTTTTTGTATTTTCTGCTTAGCGTCGGAATTAAATCAGCTGTGTCTGCCTGTCAAGTAAGCGGCGCATTAGCTTTCCGACGCTCAGGAACGGAAATTTTTGTTTGTCTGAGTTCGACCATTATTTGTGACATTTATTATTGCTTGATTGGTAGAATGCCACACAGCGATGGATGTGCGAATCCAATGGTTCAAGAAGGGGTTCTAGATTCCGACAGTTCTGACGAGTAGCAGACTCTATTAAAACGATATCAATCTAAAAGAAATATGGAATTGGAGGAAATGTTGGATGGTTTAAAGGCTATATTCCACGATTTGGTCGTTCTGTTCGATAGTCTTATTCATGATACGGCTGCTTTTCATCTATGTCACAGACGGGGCTGCACAACATTATAAAAATCGTTTCCTAATGGCGAATCTATTACATCATGAACGTGATTTCAGCTTGAAAGCTGAGGCACATTATTTTGCAACTACCCACGGTAAAGGAGCATGTAATGGAGTGGGCGCAATTTTTAAAAGAGAAACCAGACGTAGAAGCCTCCAAATCACCCATGGTGAACCTATCCTTACTCCAGATGCTTTGTTTCGATGGTCAAAAAATCATTTTCAACGGATTGTTATATTTTTCTATACGAAAGAAGAGCACGAGACTGTGAAAGCTGAGTTGAAGACAAGACTTGAAAGTTCTAAGCCTATTTCTGGTATCCAGAAGCAACATTGCTTCATTCCCAGATTGGATAATCGATTGCTACTCAAGCGTTATTTTGCATCAGTTGATGTCGAAGTTGTTTTCCAAAGAAAACCACCGGAAGCAACGAAAGCCACGTTCTCTACCCTGATTAACTTTTAAACTTTGACTAACCATTTATAATAGAAATACATCAGACAAGCTAACATTTCCGTTCCTTAGCGTCGAAAAGCTAATGCGCTGCTTACTTGACAGGCAAACACAGCCACTTTTATTTTAAAGTTTGACATGGTTTAGCACAATCTTACTCAGAACATCCACCTTGGGGTCAGGTTGTTTAGATTTAAAGATTTACCTAACCGTCTGATGGGTTTCTAGTGAATTGGGTCCTTAAATTATTCGCTCATTCTGTAAAGACTATATATATACTATCTATACATATGTATAAAAGTGAAAGTATGTTTGTATGCAAGTTTGTTCCCTATAGACGTCTAAACCGCTGAACCGATCTACACTAAATTTGTACATTATGTCTCCAGTCTATGAACCGGTTCAAAAGCGGTTAAAAACGGTTATTAAGTGTTTCAGAACCATATCTCAAAAGTTATTCAAGTTATGAACTTCAAATCTAGTTTGTAGTTTGGTTATAAGAAGATGGATAATTTACTGGATCAGGACTGGTATTTAACCGGTATCGAAACGGTTTCGAACCGGTTAAAAAATGATTAAAAGCCTTATTTCATAAGCTATTTAAGCTATGAACTTGAAATCTGGTCTGTGGTTGGTAATATGGAGTTGGATATTTTACAGGATCAGGACCAGTTTAAAACCGGTGAGTCAGAGCCATATCTCAGAAGTTATTTAAGCTATGAACTTAGAATCTGGTCTATAGGTTGGAATATGGAGTTGGATACTTTACTGGATCAGGACCTGTATCGAACCGGTTTTGAAGTGGGGTAAATAGTGCTTCAGAGCAAGTTCGATTCTAGTTTTTGTTCCCATGGTCTGAAGGTTTACTTTGTGAGTGTTAAACATTTAACATATCTAAGAAATGGTTATAGCTTTAAACTGTAAATTTGAAGTGTGTGAACTTTTTTAATTTAAAAATGCTTTCGAACAAGTTTAAACAGGTTCAAATGTTAATACAACTTTCAGTCAGTTAAATATTGATTGAAAACGCTCTCATAAAAAATATTTCCACACAATACAAAGGACCCGGGCGACGAAGGGTATACAGCTAGTACTATATATAATATATTATATAAGCAAATTTTAATTATTATTCAACATAAAACTTATTGGATATTTAAAGATCGCACAAACAAGAGATATGTAAACAATCTTGGTCGGATAGGCATTGTTAAATTCATTTGACCAACGCTTAATAAACCCAAGAACACTTCTCGCAGTTACATGATAGTCAAAATTAAGTTGATGTTTAAGTAATATCCCTAAATTTATTGAAGTTCTGTTTGAAGCGCTATAATTTTACATTACCAAGCTTGTAAGTGACTTATTGTGGTAAGAAGATTAACTGAAAAGCAACTTGTCAAATTTCTTTATATTTTAATCGTTGTTTGACATCATCAGCTTACATATGCAAACGAAAGTAAAGCAGGACTGACTGAAGAACATTGATGAAGAGAGTAATTAGCAATGGACCCAAGTGACTAGCTTTTGGTACTCCAGAAAAATCTCGGTGTACTTGGAACATGAATTTGGAAACATAGCTTTTGGGCTCCCAAATTCAGAAATCCAATTAGGAATACCGATTAAGCTCAATTCATGAGGCAGCAAGAAGTTAATAACAGAATTTATATATCTGAACTCTAAGAGGTTAGTGGTAGTACATCGACGCTTCATAAATCAATGTTAATATAATGGAACTACACAGAAGAAAAAAAACTGCAAGGAAAATTCAATCTAAAATTAAGCCTGGCATGTGCTTTAAAAATTCATCTCATTTCTTAAGAATTCTACTCAATTCAAGACTGTTCAACCCAGATCTTTCGAGTTTATATCATTCTAAATAAGTGATGCAAACGGTTTCTATACCTGTCATCAGACTGCATTCTTTCCTTGGAAGTCCCTCTACGGGATAATATTCTGTTGTGCTTCTTCACCTTAATCCACCTTTAGCTAGCTGATTATTTTCCTTTAAGATATTTAGCGTTTGGAAGGAGCAATCCGACATGTTGCCATTCATGACCTGGTGGCAGACAATCAAACCAAAGACCAAAGAAGCTATTCAAATGTTTTCTGAAAATTCAATTTCCAAAGTGTGCTGTGAAAACTCGAAAACGAAAACAGGCCATCATAAAATATTTAATAAAGTAGGAGTGAACCCCTGAACCAAACCGATACCGCAGTTCAGTCAGCTCCAAAAATCATATATTGAACCAAAACGTCGATACAAAAAACTGTAGAAACCACTGAACCGAACTAGACCTTATTTCCGAGCGGTTAACATTCCTGTTCTAACCCTGCAGTTCTACGCATCAGTACTGAATTTGTCAGTGCTGATTCAGACCTGAAAAGTAGGAACTGCTCCAATTCATGACTGATTTCAGTACTATTTTCAGTACTACCCATGAAACTAACCCATGAGTTCTGTACTGAAATCATGCCTGAAAAAAGAGAAGGTCATGACGTAGTAGTTCCTGTCTGTGTTAAATTCATGGCTGAAATGCATGTAAAGGCAGGCATGATTTCAGTACCAGCACTTCCAAATCAGGGCTGATTCGGCTCTGATTCAGGACTGAGTCGTACTGAAGGGAAATGATCTCGCTTCTAACCTTTTTACAGATCGCTTTTATATAAAGAAGGGAGCGAGGAGAGGCTTTATAATAAACGGGACTATTCTGTTTTCATAACCGCTTTAGATTGGTATTCACCAGCCCACGTAAACACATGTGCTAGTGAGCGACCCCTTGTGATTTACCCTAGGAATTGTTATGGCAAGCCAGCTGTTTTTAACAGGCTGCACTGATTAAGCAAAAAATGGACATGGCCCTTCATGAAATAAAATGCATCGATAGTAGGTGTACAAATCAAGCTAAACACGAGCATGAGGAAATATGAATACATAAAAAATCTTTAAGTATGGACCATGATAAAGTCGATGAAGTGGTGGTTGAGCTTATGAAGGATCTAACTGCAGTTGCATTCTGTCGGCAAGGAACCATGTTTTGTGTGCCCAGATCGGCCAAATGGCGAACTAATGTGCTGCCATTTTTCAATGATGGTTGCTTTCTGCAAATGCTCCGTGTCACTGGGAGTCAGTTCGCTTCGATTATCGAATTGATTCGTGCGGCCCCATGCTTTGTGTCGACTGTATTTCGACCCCAATTGGAACTTGAGTTATAGCAAAGATTATACAATGAATATATGCTTTTTATTCTATGGTTATAGGTAGCGATTGCACTTTTTTGTTAGGAGTAGTCAGATAAAAATGCATCAATAAGAAAAACTGCAACTATTTCTAGGTCTTACTAGAAAGTGCTTGGAGCTATTTTGAGGAAAAAGTCTTATGTTATTTACTGGCCAGATGCAGCTAAACGGACGTTTGATTTAATTTTTTTGGTGTGACCGCACATTTTGAAGACCAAAATCTCGAAATGGCTCTATACCAAGTGTTTTTTGTCGGAAACTAGGTTATATCCCTATAATTCTAAACATCGGATTTACATATATCCTTTTTAGGAGTGGAATGATAAAAGATTTATTTTATAACATGTGGAAGGAGGATGACTCCACACGTTTTCAAAGGATCTATTTAAAACTGTAACTGCTAAGAAAAAGTGCGTTGAGCACGGGTAACCACATAAGGGAAGAAATACTACGACTTTCCTGATCTATACTTTATTCACTACGTTTCTAATACATTCATTTGGTGGAAAATCAGTGCTCTCTATCAAATCAATGACAACCTTTTTCTATAATGGCGATAGAAATTAAATGGTCATGGAAAAATTAAGTTTCCCTGGGAATTGTTAACTTTCAAGTTCAATTGATATTTTGTGGAATTATATAACAAGTCAAATTATTATCTGGTCTACTACAAAATATCTATGGACATACTCTGCGCGTTGTAATATAAGGTTTTATGATTACTTTTCATATTTAAAATTCTTAAAAGTTTTAACACTATTTCCCTTTTTTTTTTCTACAATCCTAAGCACAGCCCATTTACGGTATAATTTAAGAGCAAATGCAAGCCCCAAGCAATGCTCTCTTAACAATTAGGTGAAACTTAAACTCACCACACTCACCAACAGAGTGTTGAACAAAGGCGGAAACGGACCAAGAGACAGAGAGGAAAAGAGACTGATCGTGCACTGACTGTGATTTCAAGCCAAGATACGCATGAATCACGTCCCAAACCACACAAAAACGCGAACTCACAACATAGAAAAACTGGTTTTCTTATGCATTTGATGGTATGTACAATACACAGACACACACACACACACACACATATCAATGTAAAGGGAAAAGGTTAAATATTCAAATGTTTTCTACATTTGCCAAGATGAACATACCATTTTCTACTCAATAAAACTAATGAATATTGCATAAGCGATGAGACAACAATTATTTGGTTTCCCACTAAATTAATGAACTTATCGATTTCCTATTGTCTATTGTAATCCCAGTGTTTACCTCGTAGGCGTTCTCCTCAGACTGCGTCGAGCCCAATTGTCTCTGGGCATGATATTTAGTTCATCATCACTAAAATGCGAAACAGAAAATCAAGTTAATAAATTTTAAACAATTTAAGTAAATAAATTCCAATTTTGTGCGACTCACTCTTGGGGCGTAGATGCGCCCACATGCGGAGCCAAATCCAATTCAATGCCGGCGCTGCCATTTAAATTGTTATTACCATCATTTGAGTGTTCACTGTGATTGTGGGTAGAATTGTTGCTGCTAGTATTGTTGCCATTACTTAAATTATTATTATTATTATTATTGCTGTTGGTTATGCGATTGGATCCCTGGACCACTCTGAGCTGACTGGAATATTCATTTTCGCCATAGCCTTCAAATGATTCGCCATCGGATAGTGAGGAACACTGAGATTTGGCTACGCCAGCTGTGTAAGAGAAAGGTTAATTTGATTTTCTAAATAAATCCAAAAAAAAACCAAATTTATTTACCTGTGCTTGAGGGTGGACTGCTGGGTGTGGGACTGCTATCTCCGGACATGGTTTCGGCATACAAGAAACTATTTGTGCTGGCTTTGAGTGCCGCATTATTGTTGTTGTTGTTGTTGTTGGTGGCCAATTGTATGCGAGGCATGGGCGCCATGTTCAAAAGGAAGAAACTGCAACAAAAAATGAAAGGAGGTTAGGTTAGTTGGTTACATTTAGTTTGCATGCAGGTCAATAGGACAAAGTGTGCTAACGGGTTCCATAAATTGACAATTGACAACGAAATGCCAAATTTGTTTAGTAGAATATGAAAACTAACCAAGTGACTCTCAAACTGTAGGTAAAAAGTGTTACTTGGCAGTGCATCTGAAATTGTTTATGCAACTGCAGAAATATAACAAAAACTTTAATTTACACCTAAATTCAACTCCAACAATTCCTTTCCGATTTGAACATCTTTTTTTGCTGATCATTTTTTTCCAGCACTTCCTGACCTGCCTTTACAGAGAGCCCCCCTCTTGGCATTTGCTGGCTGAGCTCCTTAACACCAGTTCCCCAAATCCCCTTGGTCCCTAGTCAACAATTTGTTTGCTGTCTTTTACCTCCTCATCCACGCCTGTCTCATTATTCATTCAGCCAAAGCATTCTCCAAAAACTTGACATGGCAAGTTTTCGTCTCTTACGCGGCTTCCGCTTCTCACTAGAACGCCCCAAGAATTTTAAACCGGCTCTGGATTGGGCTACAAATTAGCGGGAACTGTCAGTGAGGCATTCAACAGATCAGAAATAGAGTGCAGACAGTTCAGAGCATAAAAATAAAGTAGGAACAAAAAAATATTGTCAACAGAGGCGTAAATGAGATTTAATTGAGTTCTATAAATGTGCACGGTTATAAGTAAATTTTTCGGGGCAACCATTAGTCATCATATTCCCCAGTGCCTGACCCAATTTGTCGCTATGTAACAAATTTACCAAACCGTAAAATTTTTTTAAATTCAACAGATTTGTTGCATTTTCATTGACCTAATTTTGCATTCTTCTTTGTTTTTGGTTTTTGGTTTCGTACCCCCCCTAAAAATGTTGTATAATTAATCAATATTGTTGTAATCTATTTGGCCTGTGATTGCATTAATTTCTCCATATGTTTTTATGGTGGGCGTTTTGTTTGTACAACTCTTGAGTTTTATTTGATTTTTTCTTTTGGGGGGCGTTATTGTGGGGTGGATTTATGATTTATTATAAAACAAATGGAGTATGTTGTGGGTAATATTTGAGATATTTTGTTGAAAGCTAGGTATTTAGTCCAAATCAAATTAATATTATCTCTTAAGACAATTATATATCATTAAGTTAACCGACTACAATATAATTTATTTTCACCGACTGAGAGCGACATTTATTATGAAGATACAGAAATCAAAAAGAATTTTGGACTACGGTAGACAGATCTTTCCTGAGAAAGTAAAAAAAGTAAAAGTAAAATTGGCTCAAACAGCATCTCCAGGAGGGCCAGGGCAAAGCTTCTCTCAACCTCTTTCCTGAGGAAGGGAAACTAAAATATCGATGTTTCGTCGATCCTTCAAAATAAGGGAAATAAGAAAAGACTCAAACTGAGCATATCAATGTCACAAAATCCCAGTTCAAATCTCTCTAGGCTCAGCCGTTTGGACTGTGCGTTAAGTTAGTCAGTCAATCAGTCATTAACATTGGAAATGCAGAAGAATAGCATAAATAGCCTCTACAGCATGCCTGACAATATGAGGGCCACCTTTCGCAATGTTCATTATTTATTATTATAGATAAAAATCTGAAACTGCAAAAAAAAAAATTTTTCTGTAAAGGGCGGTGTCCATGGGAACGGAAGCTAAATGGAAAACTCTATATAAAACGAAAAGGCCAAGCTAACTTCGTCTGTGCCGAAGTTTTTATACCCTTGCAAATGCTGTTTTAGAAATGTCAAAGTTTAAGAACGCTTATTCCGACCGATCGGTCCTATGGCAACCATAAGATATAGTCACCCGATGTCGATCAACGTTTCAACTTAGTTTGAAATCGTTTCATATTAAGAATCACCGACTTTAAGAACGATTTACTTGAAAACAAAAAAGTTTTTTCACTAAGACCCATTTTTCGACCGATCGGTCCTATGGCAGCTATATGTTATAGTCATCCGATTTTGACCAAAATTTGCAAATCTGTTTGAAAACATATAATATTAATTATGGCCGAGTTTTACGACGCTAGCATTGAAAACCAAAAAGTTTTTCTTACTTAGACCCATTTTCCGACCGATGGTTCCTATGACAGCTATAAGATATGGTCATCCGATTTTGACCAAAATTTGCAAATCTGTTTGAAAACATATACGAATAATTATGGCCGAGTTTTATGATGCTAGCATTGAAAACCAAAAAGTTTTTCTTACTTAGACCCATTTTCCGACCGATGGTTCCTATAAGCAGCTATAAGATATAGTCATCCGATCCGGTCGGTTCCGACATATTAGCAGCGTGCAGTAAAAAGAAGACTCTGTGCAAAATTTCAGCTCGATAGCTTTAAAACTGAGAGACTAGTTTGCGTAGTAACAGACGGACAGACAGACAGACGGACGGACAAAGCTCAATCGACTCGTCGCCCTGATTAAGAATATATATATATAGTTTATGGGGTCGGAAATGAATATTTCTATGCGTTGCAAACTACTGGGCAAAATTATAATACCCTTTGCAAGGGTATAAAAACTGCTGAGGAATTTTTTCGCGTGGCCGTTTCATATTCGGTTTCTACCAATACCGAAATATGCTTATGTTTGCCACTACGTTATGTTCAAAAATAACATCGCCTTTAAGTGCTGTTAACGCCTCTTTTTTGCCTTGAAGTGAGCAAAATAGGTTTCGATTCTAGTTTGAGCGGGCAAATTGGAAGGCCAAATTGAAAATGAGCGCAGCTACAAAAGATTCCGACAGAAAGCGTCGACTAATGGCACTTTCTAGAACGGGCAAACTAAATTTAATAAACGCCATGAAACTGACCGCCTGCGGTACTTGGCGGATAAGAAACACTTGGAAACCCGCCAGAGAACACCGGCGGACCAGAGCACGGTCTGGTTTGTACCTATGTGGGTATTGGTGGGGGTGTACGCAGCATCATATGACGTCCCCTGTCACCACAAGCCACCAGCGAGGAGTTTAAAATCTATTTGGCCAGCATTCAAACACTTCTAAGCGCCTCCAGTCCCCTCAATTAGATCAATTTGATTCGCCTCACCTATGTGTTCGATCACAGCTAACAGACCAAGAGGAATATCATTGAACAGCTGCCGGTGCTCAATGATCGAGACAGTTAAACGACCACAAACCAAATGAACGCTCCCAGTTCAGTGGACAGGAACTGTTAGCCTCCTGTGCAGACTTTGTGCACAATTGACCCCCTGAAGGTGACCGAGCAAAAGCGGATCGCGCAAAGAAGATGTACCCTACATTAACACCAATTATATCAAGGTAAAAAATGGGTGAACCAAACTTCAACTTTATAAATCTTTTCCATTTCTTAACGTTTCCCTGACAGGGCCCCGACTACGTGTCCAAGTGCAGGGACCGCTGCCCAATACCACTTTCGAGCTCAGCGGAGCTATATACGCCGCAAAGTCACACTTGCTACAGCAGTACATCCAGAAGATCATCACGCTGACCGCGCACTTGGCTGTCACGGCAAAGATTTCGTTCATCTCGATTGGAAAGTAATTCGCGCATTTCTGGCGATTTTCCTCCGTAAAGTTGGTCATTACGGAGGAAAATCGCCAGAAATGCGCGAATTACTTTCCAATCGAGATGCACGAAATCTTTGCCGTGGCAGCCAAGTGCGAGGTGTTAGTTAAGTGCCGCTGTTTGGGAATACATCGAACAGCATTTAATGCCATTGATTGTGCCAGACACAATTTTAAGGAAAATGTCGGAAGAGGCAATTACTAACGTTCACTGTGCTAATACTGCTGATTGTCAAAAGTCATAATGATAAGAACAATTTATTTATCATTAATCTCATTTAATAATAAAAATATATTTAAATAGCACATTAAGTTTGTTATCTTCATAATCCTGCCAGGTGTTGTTGTTTGTAAGTTCGCAGGCATATTTAACAGCGCCTTGAAACGTTTATTGAAAGAAAAAATTGTGTTATCGTGTTTATAGCAGCGGCTTAGCAGACTCTGTTAAGAATCTGCGGAATATCAACTTTTCCCGTGGATACCGCCCTTAAGTAAAAACTAAATATACAGCCATGTTCTCAATTTCACTTCCATAAAAGTTTTGTGAATTAGAGTCCAAATCTAGTACTAAAACCAGTTTTAAATCACAAAATTTTTGTGGAAGTGCAGTTGAGTACATGGCTGATTACTAAATTGCGAGCACTCTACTATTGAACTTAATCCAAAATCAAATTTTATTTAGACTAGGCGACATTTTTGGTCCCTGTCTGATGCGCTTTAGTAAGCTGACTAACTTTCCTACCATTTTAACATCATTTGCCCGTAGAACTGAAAGAACGAATTTAGTTTTGATCCACTTTATATAAGATATTAACTTGAAAACTTCAAAACTCCGACCCTACACTGAACAATCGCATGTTAAAGTATTTGTAACGCGGTGTGTTCGTTTGCGTGTTTGCGTATAGGTACTCTCGCACAAGCCAAACAACAACTTCGTAGATATTCCCCTCTTCTCTTTCTCTCTTATGCCTCTTGCAAAATCGAACGCAACAGCAAATATGTATGAATACTCTCCAGATTTTGTTTCTGACGAGCACACACTCTTATCACTAGGAAAGTTTTCTTGTGGTTGTTGTTTCAGAAATATTTTCTTCATATGTGTTGGTGTCTACGCCGCCGTAAGCTGGCTCTGTGCATCTCTGAATTAAACCAACAGACCAATTCTGCAGACCAGCGATGGGCACCAGCAATGGGTACCCCTTGCACCCCTGCCGACAAGTGGAATTATAAATTTCGTAGAAATGATTTTTGACCCTCGTTTTATAACGTCGAACGCTAAGAACGAAAAAACATTGCAAACTTATATTTCGCGGTAGTAGTATTCATATCGTTCTTGTCCAAAACCAGCTTACGGCGGAGCAGACACCAATACAAATGAAAAAAACCGAAAAACCCGTGCGATTTTTCGGGTCCTTCGATCCGCCCCAGATACCTTACCTTCTAAGGGCCGATTTCTCTTCTTCTAGATAGCTGCTATGTGTCAGATAAGCTTACAATTTAAGGCCGATTTCACATCTTTTACATAAAGCTATCTGTCACATAAACTAACAAATAACAGAGTAAAATCTATGACTATCTGGGAGAACAGAAACCGGCCCTTACTCTGCTATTTACAAGTTTATGTGACATATAGCTCTATGTAGAAGATGAGAAATCTGTCTCTTAATGTATGATTTCTCTAACCGAACCAGACTCACTTTGTTTGATAAAAGTTTCCTTTCACAGAAATTATTTAAGTCACTTTCTTAAGAATTTGTATAAATTTCTTCGGGTAAAAACATTATTGTATAGTACTGGATCGATCAGTGCATTTTTTACTGAGTCTAAGTTTTGTAAATCTTATCTAAACTCAAAATATTTTAAAAAGGGAATCAAGCAACAACAACCACAACAAGAAATTGAAAGAGAAACCCGATTTTTGTTTGTGTGTGTGCCGTCGTGAATAGCGAAAAGCATTCGGTCACTGCGAGCAAGGCGAGCGCTAACTACGCATAAGCAACATTGTTTTTGCTTTTTAATTTGCAAGTGACATAGGAGAGAGAGAGAGAGAGAAGAGAGTCACATATGATGTTGTTGTTGCAGATCTCCACCCGCCAACAACAAAACCTTAGCTCGGAAAGAAAGACACTTTTTGCTGAATTTATGCAAGGCTTTTGCCTTAACAAATTGAATTGAATAAAACTTAAAAACCTTACACTTAACAACGGATTCAAAGTTGAAACTGAAACAGAACATTTTACTTTTAAATGAGTGCTTTCTGTGGTGTTTCTTCTTATTGACTTGAACAATTCACCAGAAGGGATAATCCAATTTATCACAAACATATCGTATCGATAGAGAAGAATCAGCAAGTCAAGCGGAGTGATTAATGTGTTTTGAGAATAAAATTCTATTGCATGCAAATTTGTGTTGATCTGAAACAACCATAAAGCTACATTTCCATATATTTTCCACTTGGCTGTTGAAGTAGAAACTATTTACAAATAAATCACGTTTCTACGATAATTTGAATTTAATTGGGTAGTTAAAAATATTTGCTACACAGCGTAAAACACACGTTTTTCAACTGGAAGTGATGACAGACTTCTAGGTTGCATAATTAACAAACAAACAAAAATCCCCATAATTTAATTTCTCAACTGTTCCATCACTTGAAATATGAGAATTTGCCTAATCTGAATGGCATCTTTGGCAACATCTGTCGCACTTATCTAGCATGAAAATCAATTTGGTTTCGACAAAATCTCAAGCAGGTAGCCCACATCCCTTCCGTCTGTTGCACTTGGTGAAAAAAAGAGGAGGATTTTTTAATTAAGGTTTTTCAAAGGAATTTTCACTTTCTGTTGAAATTTTATTTTAGGTTTATGAGCATGCGGTTCACATTTAATTTGAAATGTATTCCATTTGCTCTACATGTACATGTAAGTATAGTGGGCACTTAACCAACATGTGTAATGTGGCACTACGTGTGTTTCCATAATCTTCATGCCTTATTGCGACAACATCTGCATAATCATGTGGAAAAAAATAGTGAAGTAATCCACAGCAGCTGTTTGGCAGTGTCATTTAGCTCATCCAGTTTCAACTTGATTAGTAAATTGAACAAAAATATTTAAAAAATGTGAGTTTTTCTCTACAATTTATGACCTGCTGAGCTCTGGCAACAAGTTCAAGTTTATTAGTCATTCACTGACTGCTCTCTCTGGGTTTGGTCAAGCGGTGGCAGTCGCCCATTTGGCTGTCCCAAGCAAACAACAACTGCAGACAGCAAAACTTGTGTGGTGCTATAATTAAACGCATATCGAGTTATTGTGCATATTGTGTGGAGGCGGTTTCTGATCTTTCACATATGGCTAATGCTATTTGCTCATATAAAGTGTGGGAGGGGATACGTCACTATTACACTGGATTTGGAGTGTGCTGGTAGTTAATGGAATCAAATTGGTCTGGGAAGTGGTTCAAGGCTGCACTGTGACTGTATAAAATTCACTGGAAACTTATAAAGTTTATACACTAAGAAAAAACGACTGTATCAAATCTGTCTCTCACTTCATTTCATAAATTATGGAATAATAAAGTGATCGTAGAATAGAAACTCTGGTTTACGAAATAAAAGCATTTACAATTCTCAATACGTTTTAGAAAAATTGGGAATATAGAATTATCTACCAAAAAAGTCCATCCATCCAAAAGGTGCAATGTCTGTAGCATATTTCTTAAACTTGCAGGCAGATCAAGTTTATTTTCAATTTTTGCCATGCCCCCTCCCGCCCCCGCAATTTGCAAAAAACTCTACATCTCCCAGAGTTTTGATATGATAGACTTCAAGAGATATCTAGTAATCAAAATTATTTATCGATTTGCTGATAATTTGATAATTTGAAAGATAAAGATCGGATGAACGATACTCAAGTTATGAGCAAAAAACGGCCAGTTAACACCTCGTACCCATAACCACAACATTCCGTTCAAGAGATGCAATCGCACAACGCGGTGCGCTCTCTAAGTTTCTCTCTCTCTCTCTCTCTCTCTCACTAAGATTGCCTCTCTTGACTCGTGAGCAAATGCGAGGGTAAGTGTACAGAGTATGTTATAGTCGGGCTTGACCGACTTTCTTTCTTGTTTCTTTTGTCATAAAAATGTCGATGATTAAAAAATCTCATCAATTGCAAACTAAAGATCCTTTTCTGGTACTTCAAATTCACCGTTTAGTAAACGATGAAACCATTCCCGACACATACCTATTATTAAAGATCCCTTCATATTTCTTTGAATTTAAGGCGAAAAGTATTGCTTCCTACAGATGACGTTTAAAGCTGAAATTAATAAGTGAACTAAGATTTTAGCTCTATTAGCTCTTTTAGGACTTTTTTTGGTTGATTAAACATGAAATTTACAAGCCTATTTAATTGTATAATAAATGTTATCATTCTCAAGTCCCCTTCCAAAAGTTCCTGCTAAAACATGGAAAGTCTGGCTGTCTCTCTCTCTCTGCCACTCAATTATGCATGACTTCAGCAAGCATTCTGTGTAAATAGCCGAGGGTGTTCGGGCCCCAGGGGCTATGTCTATGATATATGATTATACAAACCAGGGCTGCAAACCGTTTTCTAACCGTACCGTGTTGAACCCAGAATCCGGACAATTGACCAGTGATTTTTTTTTATATTTGGTAGATCTAATACAAGATAGTCTCTAAATGGACAGAATAAAACAATGTGGACTCATTATAAATATCATATGTAGGTAAAGAATTGGTGTTAAAATCAAGGCTGCAAACCTCTAAAATTCTGCAGAAGGTTCGGTCCGGGGGTTCGAACCCATTGTAAAGTATAAGGTTCGGTTCGCGGACCGGTTTCTAGAAACCCTAAACCCCAAGGTTTTGGTTCGTACCTTGATTCTCTTGAACAAAAAAGAATAGGTTGACTTCCGATTCTACGTTGATAAGTTATTGTAATTATCAAATCCATTAGCTGACATTAACAATTTTTAGGAACTGCTTAGTTTAAGCATTATATCTTTTCTTTTCATCTATACTAGCTCTTAAATCAGAAAGAACAAACGAGTTGAAAATGCTCGTTGAACTGATACCTGAGGAACAGCTACTGGAACAGCTAGTATAGTAAAGGCAATTTTTTTTTAAGTCTTCGTTTTTATGACCTTTCGAAAATTTTAAAATATTTGTCGATGATTGATTTGATTTTTGTTTATTGCTTTCTATTGCTTTCATAAGCTTCTCTTCTTCACAATCAGACGTTGAGTCAGTTGCAAAGGTACACAGAGTATATTAAGTTTGTGCAACAGTATGAAATAGGGAAAATGAATCATTTCCGACCCTACAAATTATATATATATTCTTGAACAACAGCCGAGTCGATATAGCCATGTCCGTCTGTCTGTCCGTTTGTACGAACGCACAGATCTCAGGGATGGTAAGAGATAGAGGTTTGACATGTATGGGACATATACCATGCCGCTCAACTGAATAGGTTTGATTTTTTCTTTAGGTTTGAAACGTTGTATCTCTGTAACAAGCACTCCGATTTAAGCGAAATAAATTTTGTTGTATAAAGAAATCAATCATTTGTGAAATCGCAAAATTTCTGTTCTGTTAGTTTAGTTTTTATATCATTTTTATTATTTTTTCAAAACTTAACAAAAAATCTCAATTTTTTTTTTGGCTCAACTGAATAGGTTTGACACTTTTGACTTAACTTTTTGATTGACTGCGTGTTTGAAAAGAGTTGAATTCCAAAATTTAAAGCAACTGCATTCAGTTTTTTGTAAAATGGGCCGCGGAAAACCTTTAACCGATTTTGAAAAAGGTCAATTAAAAGGCTATATTAAATCTGGCTTAAAACACTATGAAATAGCCAAGAAAATCGGTCGAAGTCAAAACGTTGTGAGTAATTTTCTCTGTAATAAAGCAGACTATGGAAAAAAAATGAATGGAGGAAAAAAATATGCAACAACAGCATCGGAGAGGCGACTTATCCTACGAACTGCCTCAAATTCCCACCTTTCTGCTGGTAAAATTTGGGAAGAATGCGGCGTAAGTGCTAGTGTGGCCACGGTAAAACGAATTATTCGAAGCGCCAAACACTCTCAATGATGCTCGTAGGGAAGCACGACAACGATTTGCTGGAGAGCACATGAACACACATGAACACAGATAAAAAGGTCCGGTTCGGGTTCAGGTTCGAAGAGAAAATAGAGCGCCTGGTTCATGGTCCGGTTCGCGAACCCCAATAAACCGGAACCGAACCGGTGCTCTGGGGTTCGGTTCCGGAGCGGTTTGCAGCATATAACAAAGTGCATACCACTTAATGCAAGTTACAGTACAAAAAACCGACTTGGGGATGGTATTTTCCCCCATTATTCGAATTATTTCTATTTTTGGAACAGAGAACCATCACTTTCAGGCAGACGTCTATTATTTGAACTTTAAGTTACAACCTTTTCATTTGTATTATTTTTCCATATTTATTTTTTTACTTTTTGATTTTTATGGTTACATTTTCGAACTTTTCTCAATCTCATTTATTTTTTGCCCATCATGAAGTATGTAGTAGACCCTGCCAGTGTTAAATTCATGACTGATTTGCATGTTAAGTCTACAATGATTTCAGCTCTATTTAACAATACAAAAATTTCGATTTTAATTAAAATTTTAGCGAATTTCTCATTTCATTTTATTTATATCCTTACCTTACAATTAAGTCATTTCACTTTAAATGGAAAACAATCACATTCAATCATTTGATTGTCATCATAAACTAACCATAAACTAGTGATTAAATATTGAATTGTCTGCCGCAATTAATACCAAAAACGTTTTCAACTGGAAAAATATACCATAATGAAAATAAATATGGACATTTATGATTACATGGCACAAGTTCAAAAGAAAAGCAAAAAGAAAATAATACAATACTTTGACCAATGACCAGCTAAACGAAGCACCAAAGAAGAAGCTGAAGTGGGAGCAGGTGGAGTAGTAGCAGGTGAAGAGAGAGAGAAACACAGAGAGCAATGAACTCGGAACTGCAGTGAAAAATCGATGAAAGTTTTGGTCTGTCAGAAAAAAACTAAACTTATGCAATGTTTGCATAATACTCGTACTTATTTTGAATTGAGGGCGTTTGTGTGACTATCTCACACTCGCTATGATACTTGATTAGCTTTCAAAAGAGTCCAAGTTTTTGTAATTTGCAACTGTGTCAGCTTATAATTCAAATGCAATCTGCTTGGCAGCTGGTTTGGCCACAAAAAAAACAACATACACATATAGAAAAAAATCCACTCAAAGTGCACTCAGAGACCGTTCGGCTTACAGTTACAAAGATGCTGTGCGCCTTCAAGCGATTCTCAGAGTTGAGCATGCAACTTGTCTTCAGTGCTCTGTCTATAATTATAAATTGTATTTCCCATGAACATTTTTCTTTTGTTTATCGCGTCACCTGATATGCACAATAAATAAAGAGAAAAAATAAGGAGAAAAAAAACAACACGGTGTGAAATTTTCAAAACAAAAGATTCGAAAGAGTTAATCAGGTGATGAGGAAAGCGTTAAAAAGGCATAGCTGTAAATGGATTACAGAAATTATGTGAAAATTTCTACAATTCTTTTGATGAATTTAAGAACAATGCGAGTTTATGAAACTTTTATTCAGCTTGAAGGTTTATACAAAATTGAACGACTTTCAGGATGGTGCACTTTTTCATTATCAACTTCTACCGATAGCCATGTTGTAAACCACCGACTCTTGGGGGTTTTGCGGCCTTTATTTACACATTATTTACACAATTACTATTTACATTATCAATACGGTCTCTGTCGATCAGCGTCCATCTCCTACTCCCCAAACCACTAACGCCTGCTCGCATCATCCATTCAGTGTGACCATCCTCTCAACCATTAGTACTATTTCGGTATTGTTTTTAGAGAGCTTCAGACTATTTCATTCTAGTTTACAATATTTTCACTCCGGCTCAACTGAATAGGTTCAAAACATTCCAAAAAGTAAAATTTCTATATCTCTTCTATCATCTTATCGTTATCAAAGTTTGCGGAAAATTATATAAATTAACAATTCATTGTGGTGGTTCATTCTAACTTATAAATTGGATATTTAAAAGTATTTTAGTATTTGGTACTGTCTTCTTTGTTCAATATAACTTTATACATACGATTTGGCAAAGAAATCTTATATTTCTCAATAACTTCAGGCGAAACTGTTGACCAGGCTTTTTTAATGGGCTCAATTAGGATCGCAGAATTATCAAATTGTCTCCTCCCCTCATATACTTTACCGGAGAGTAGTCCCCAAATATTCTCTATAATATTAATTTACATTTTGATCGTCTATCCCTTGTTTTACTACGTTTCCAGTATGAATGGGTCGTTTTTCTGCTGGTGTATCCATTAATTCTTCCCAAAAATGTTTTAGAATTAGAGAAAAGCCTTATTTAGTACAGTTTTGTAGATATTAGCGTTAATTTTTGACGTAAGTCCCTTAATATGATATTGCCCCACACCATTACGCCTCCTGCACAACAATCATGACGACTGAAGAATCATTCCTCCTTTCGCAGGTCATGAAAGTAATAGTTAAAGCCGTCCATCCAAGTTGAACATCTTTTCATCGGAAAAGACGACAGTGTGTCGCTCATATGCTCTCGAGCGAACCGAAACCGTGCACATTATTAAGAGGTGGTTTTTTTTTACTTGTAGTCTTTTCAAATATTTGGCACTACGAATAATGCGTTTTACAGTTGCCAGACTTGCATTAACGCCGCATTCTTCTCTGATTTTGACACCAGAACGGTGAGAATATGAAGCTGTTCTGATGATAATACTACTGGATGCTGATGTGGTTGGGTACTGAATTCCTAATTTCATATTATTACCATAATTTGATTTATTTCAAATAAAACTAACCAACAACATTTTGGCTTTGTCCAATTCCCAGAAAATGCTTGATTTTGATCGAGGCATTGCGCACTTAGGGTAGCAGTGTTCATAAGCAAATTTATCAAGAACTATACTCTCTTTTCACCTCGGATCTACCATATCCAGTAGCTCATCGCACCTTTATCGCCACATACGCTGACGATACCGCTTTTCTTGCATTCAGCAACAGCCTCCAAAGAGCATCTGCTAAGGTCCAGCAGTTCCTGGAACATAGTCATTAATCGTTCAAAAAGCTAACACTGCACCTTCGCTATGAGACGCGGAAAAGTTGCTCGAGTGCGACTTCTAGAGTCAAGTGTCCCATATTTGAAATCAGCGGTTAAATATCTTGGTGTGACATTGGACCGCCGCCTGACCTGGAAAGCCCGTGTGGTACGAGCAGCTGCTACAGTAGCAGCTAAGGCGAAGGAGCTTGATTGACTTCTCAAGCCTCGTAGCGGATTTTCGTTGCGATCCTAAATCCTTGTTTACAAGGCTGTTATCATGCCTTCCTGGACCTGGAACTCAAGAAACTAGAATTTTCTATAAGCCGAGTACTACAGCGCATTGCTGATGCTCTCTGGTATGTGAGGCATACAACTTTGTATCGCGATTTGGATGTTTTGCCATTATGCGCCCAAATCAATATACATACTAGTAGGTATTATGACCGACTGGTGGCCCACTCCAATAGACTTGCATTGAATTGGCTACAAACAGGCTAAGAAGACGCTTTAACCGACGGCATCCCTCAGACCTCTGGGTCCATGGAAGGCGTCCCTCGGGCCGCCTCATCAACTTGGCATAAGTGTCCCCTTGGGACTATCCCCTACTAATATTTGCACGCAGCTGGTTTACCCAGCAAGATGACAGATCATTCCCAGGACCTGTGCTGCGTGTTAAGTTGTTATCCCAGGCGTTTGCCGTGCTGCCTAAGCTAAGTATTAGTAACTATTTTTTGGCATTTCGACCAAACTTATTAATATACTTGAAAGCATGTATAATAGAAATGAAGCAGCCGTTTGGGATGGAGAAGTGTTATCCAACTGGTTTCCCATGGAGTCGGGTGTTAAGCAAGGATGCTTGTTAAGTCCACTTTTGTTCTCTTTCTACCTCAATGATTTGTTGGAATATCTACCGGAAGGCATTCACATGAATGGATACGAGATAAAATCCCTATTATATGCCGATGACATTGTGGTGTTTGCAGAGTCGCCAAAAAAAAATGCAAAATATGATAAATTCTCTGCAACAATAGACCTGGGGCCTCGAAATAAATAACACAAAGTCTTCAAAAAACACTGGAGAAGACTTGCTCTAGAAGAGAAATGGTACTTGGGAGAGATCGAGCTTGAAGTGGTGAAAACCTATAAAAAACCTACCTATAAATGCGCAATTTAAATACCATTTGCAAGAAAAACTGAAAGACGCGAAGGTGGCGATAAACTGCACCTGGAAATCTCTCCTGAGCAGGAAAGATGTACCAACGAGCACCAAATACAAACTTTTCGGAGCAGCTGTGAGATCCATTATGTCAGTCTGGGGGATTTTGCAGTACGATGAAGTTGAGAACCTGCTCAGATACTTTCTGAAAAAGCTATTCCGACTGCCCAGAAACACTCCAAACAGAATGCTGTATCTGGAAACGGGATTGTCACCTCTCCACATATTTACCGCAGACATGCAATTCTCCTATATGCAGAAGGTTTTTCGCATGCCTGAAAATAGCCTGCCTAAAATATTGGCTCAGTTTCTGCTAAACGGAAGTCAGCAGTTCTTTCGGGAATGGGAACTTCTATGAGCCACTGCGAAACACTTAACCTCTAAGAAAGTTCAGAGTGGGAATCATGGGCTACAGAAATTCTTAAAAAGATACATAGATGCTTTATATAGATCATCTTTTATGATAGATTCAGAGCGGAGCTCTCAGAGGCTAATATACAAAGAATTGAACTACGACCTAGGAGAAGAAAATTATTTCAACGACGCGTTTTCAGTGGAGCAAATTCGCACAATTTTTATGACCAGAGGTGAATTGCTCAAACTCAACTTTGTCCCAAACATAGCAAGCAGCAACACAGCATGTTCTCTTTGCAATTGGAACGAGCAGGGAATACAGAATTCTACATTTTGGTAAGGCAAGACTACATCTGCACGAAGTTCACCAGCTATTTAATGGATCAAATTGGAGGATCCTATATAACTTTATAAGTCAGGCAACTAAATATCGAAAACAAATATTGGAAGGGTACTTTTAAAACAGAGTAACACGGCTAACCGAATCTCGCGCTATGCAGTTGAACGATCTGGTATCTGGGGAAGACCCGGGAAGCCAGGTGTATTAGACTGAATAGCGAACAATTTGGAAGGGTTTCATACCATGACGATTTATTTATTTTAGTATTTTATATACGAAACAACTTCTTGTTTAGATATAAATTTAGAATCTAAGCTATCATCTATGTATTATCTGTTTTATAAATTTCAATAAAGAAGAACACTACTACTATTACTATTAGTAATTCTTGTTAACTATTTGTAAATAGATTAAGTTCTATGTATCAAGTATTCTCCTAGCTATCATTGAACAAAAAAAAAATCAAAACGCGAATAAAAATGTTTCATATTTCTCTTCCATCTACTGTCAAGATCAAAGCGCAACTTGTCAAGTTACCGGCGCCAAGCTGTCAAGATGACAGCGTGTCAGAAATATTTTGCTCTGACACATATATGCATACTATATACATATAAGCATGTTAAAGGCTTTCTTATTCATTTACATCCAGAGGAAGAGAGTAACTTGAAAAAGGCGATCGCGCAAACAAGAACAATAACGTAACGTTAACTCACGTTCTCATACGAACAAATTGGCAGTGTAATACAAAATATAGATAAAGATGAGGAAGGTAAATATTTCGGTTAGGTGCTTTATCTCTTTAATTAAAGTATTTCCAATTGGAACTGAGAGAGAAACGAAAAATAAACTCCATTTGAAACTATTAAGTTAAGCGACACTGTATTTCATAACACCATATACTTTGGAAACTTCGTATTAACTAGAAATTTTGTCAACTGTTCAAAAACATGATCCTAATCATTTTATCAGTACAATATCCCCTAGATAAAGCAAGACACTGCTTTTGTTATTTTTTTCACCTTCATAAATCTGACCCACTTCTCAAGACAAATAACATCCCCTGACATGTCAATTAATCAATCGTCAAAACATCCACAATTTCATTTTATTTCTGAGGCCTATTGTACGTCACATTTTATGGATTTTCTTTACTTTCCACTCAGTTCCAACTCTGTGACAAATGTCAAAAAAAAGAAAGAAACGAAAGCGTAAAAGCTTAGCAACAGTAACAAAAACGTTAGAAAATGGTAGAAGTGACGACAATTATAATGTAATTACAGGGCCCTAGAAATGTCTCCTGTTGTATTAATCTACTCACCCAAGTGTATAGGCTAATTGATGGGAAGGGAGGGGCAGAAATAAGTACAACAAAAAAAGAGCAGGAAGTGTCCACAACAAACCTCGACCTATTTTGGGTGTACTTGTTAGTAAAAGATAACATCAGTTTTTATTTTTACTCTAATGGTGAGGGAAAACCACAAAATACACCTGTTGCACTTTGCAGTTTGAGAAGCATTTGAAAATTCATACACAGTTTGAGAAGCATTAGCATTCTTTTTAATTTATAGAATATCCCTACAGTTGGAGAAGTACTTGATAGTAAACTGGTTTTGATTTCTTAACAACATTTTAAGTAATTTAAATTAACATTTTAATGGCTTTTCGTTTGAATCGAACAAAATACAACAAATGCATTAATGAACAAAAAATAACCGCAGCTAAAATTATAATTACTAATTGCCAAAGCTTTTGAACTTCAATTCACTGCAATTCAAGGTAAACAAGTATTTGTTTATAAAAGTGCTGGCTGTTGTTATCTTGTGTGTGTTGTGTTTTTTTTTGCGCTGCATGCCAAAAATAAAGAAAGGAAAAGAAAAACTAAAGAAATGCCAGAGGCAAGAATCGTGTCAGCTTGTGTTTAGCAGCCAGCCAGCCTCAATGCTTCAATAAACAAAGTTCGAGAAAAGCCCCAAGTGGGCAGATGACGTCTCCAATTGACATTTAATTGGTGATTGCTGAAGAGGAGGAGACAGACAACCTGAAAACAGGAATGATCGACTCACTGACTGACTGAAAATCAAACTGGGTCAACAGCATTTTTAGTTCAATGCACCTCTTCCTAACCAAATGGAATGAAAAGAAGCCATCACAAGTGTTCCGTAATTAGTCAGGGAATTCATATAATGCCCACATCTGTTATTTACGGCACGTTTGACGACTGAGAGAGCCAACCGCCACACATTCCTTTTGAAGCTAAATGCAAACAGACACACACGAAAAAGACTTTAAACAGGTGTCGCTTCAAATAGTATGACAAGTCTGGGTCTCTATCTCTCTCTTATTGTTCTGTCATGTGTGCCGAGTGCTTGCTTGGCATGTTTTACAACAGATACAAATGCATGCGCACGGGTCGAATGACAGACTTCCGCGTTTCCTCTTCACAACCTATACAATTTTGCACTTGCCGTTTTTTAATTGCTTTAAAATATTTTCATTTGATAAAATGGAAAAGAAAAGAAAAAAAAGGTGTTCAGCCAACTTTTGTTGCAAAAACACAAAAAGCAAGTATCGAATAACACTAAATTAATTTTCCTTATTGTTTCTGAAACAAAATTTAAGACAACTTCTATTCTCTAACCAAATTAGATTTAAGAAAAATCGTTGACATTACAATTATTTTGTGAAAATTGCAAAAACAGACAAAAATATTTGTTATTTAATTTATATTTTATGTATACCAGGTTGCCACATTTTTAGGTGGCAGTTGGCAGTCATATATGTGTGAACACCTGCCGGATGCAATGCCAGTTGACCGTTGCCATATATGTTCAGAGGAATCTGTCGTATTTACCATGTACTTTACTCAGTTTGAACAGGTTGCCATATAACTGATACCAAAAAATCTAGCATCCTAATTAGGCATGCCGGAAATAATATCGAAATATCGACACTTTTGTTCAAAAAGACGATATATCATTATTGGATATGTTTCTGAAGCAATGTATAGGATATCGAATATTTTTTGATAATATTTCTCGTCGATATTTTGGTTGTCTTCGGCCAGTAAGTAAGGTTTTCTGAGGGCATTCTTTTGAATATAAGTGGTATTCCTGAAAGTGATTTAGAATTCGTTAAATACAACTCTAAATCAACGATCCTTTTTGCGCACTGATGGGCTTTAGATTTCGGATCGATCTGCTGATTGAAAATTGGCTTAAAAGTAAACAAAAGCCGCGAAAGTAGAACATGCCGAAAGAAAGTGCAAACTATGTTTCTAAGCTTCGTAAAAAATAGTTTGTTGACAGCATATCTAGTTTTAGAATGTACGCGATTTTATAAAGGTGAATTCAATTAATTATGTATTTGATAATGGTGAATTAAAGTCACTTATGTAATTTGGCAGATTTGAAGAAAAATAGGCAGGATGAAATTGTCGAAAACTTTGTAAAGTACAATATTCTAGCTAAACTGGGCAGATAGCAGTAGCTTTTAATACTAACTTTTGTTCTTCCCATCAAAGAGACTCGTTAAATAAATATTTAGTTATCAGCCATGCTCCCATTTTCGCTTTCGCAAAACTTTTGCGATTTCAAACCGGTTTTTTGACCAAATTAAGACTCAAAATCGTAAAATTTTTGCGAAAGCGAAAATTGGAGCAAGGCTGTATAACTTGAAATGCAGAAACTTGCAACGTTCTTCTTGCTGAAAACACAACAGAATTTAAAAAAAAACACCAAGCACGCCGAGTAGGTTTATTAGAAGAGAACGGTCACTCTAGCATTTTTTATGAAGCAGCTGTGCACAGCTGTTTGACGAAAATATTTATATATGATATTAGTGTGCTCCAAATTTCCTTAACGCAATAAATTTATACTTAACAAGTAAGAAAGTCGGTCAAGCCAAACTGTTATATATATACTGTACCGAGAAGCGATTACTTGTTTTACACTATGTTTGTTGAGGGACTTTTATAACTGCGCCACAACTGTGACCATTTGGAAACCCAGCAAGCCACCGACTAATGTAGAAGCTGTTGCTCAGTTGACGAAGAAGAAGAAAGCGTTCAGCATCTTCTCTGCCATTGTCCAGCGCACAGTAGGAGACGATTCGCAATCCTTGGTCAGCCTTTTCTACCTAACATTTCAGCCGTCTCTGAAATAGAGATTGCTTTGCTACTCAAGTTTGTGCTACTTTCAAAGTGTTTCAAAAGAGAAAATCCACCCTTTACTGTCCAAAAGTAAAAATTTAGGGGTTATATGGTATCACAACGGGCGTTTTTTGGCCTAAGTGAAGAAGCTTTACCGCTTCTACCATCGCAATCTAAACTAACATAAGCTAAGCTTGAGTATAGTTCATCCGATCTTTATCAATACTTTCTCAAATTGATAAATAATCTTGATTACTAAATATCTCTAGAAGGTACGAAACATCTAGCTAAAAAATAGGGGAAGATTTAATGTTTTTTACAAATGGCGCGGGTGCGTGGCAAAATTATAAGAAGTATGTGTGCCATACATGACAAATCTCTATCTCTTATATCTGACATCTCTTCGTTCACACGGACGGACAGACGGACATGGCTCTATAAACTCGGCTGTTGATTCTGATCAAGAATATGTATACTATTCTGTATTATGTATAAAACATAACATGACCTCGAGCCGGCTAAAACTTGATAATTTGTATATATGTATTTTAATTCATTCAGAAACTAATTGTGAAAACGTAGTCATGAATTGTTCCCGTTTCCAAATTCGATTGACCGGAATTGTCAAAAGTTGTGATTTCTAAGAAGCTTCGTCCGAATCTTTTTGCCATAAAGAGGGCCGAATGATGATAGTCGGTTTTTGAAAGCGGAAACCTTTAACAATTTTCGATTTCGCATAATTGGATCGATATCGAAAATGGCAACAGGCCTGAATAATTTGATTGAGAAAAGATGAATAACTTGAACAGAAAACATTTTAATTTAATTTAATTTGCAGCACACTACGATCCAAAAGAATGCACTCAGACCAACGAAAATATGTCTAAAATATATTCAATATCCGATATATATCGACTCACAAAAATATTTAATAATAATATGTCGTCTTTTTAAACAAAAATATCGATATCGACATCCCTACATTTCACTATAGCTCGAAATCCATCTTAAAATAGAAAAATGTCTAACTCCATATTACCAAAATAAACACCAGTCTTTAAGTTAATAAGTTAATCATTTCTGAGATATACACACCTGATCATATTAATAGGTACACACCGGAATTTTTTAATTATAGATGGTTTTTTCGTACTTTTAGTGTTGACAACTTTTTAATTTTTGGTTTTTTGTTGTTGTCAATGTCTGGCCACACTGTGACATAAGTTGAAAGAGGGGCTGCCCCGTATATCAAAGCTTTTCTATAAATTGCGAGTCCACCACACATTTCGCCTGATCATAATAATAGGTACAGTCTCCGTGTCTCACAAGTATCAAGTGAATAATTTTGTAATCAGTAATCTTTTGGTATCTAAAGGTAAATTAAGTATAGCTCCTGTCAATACAGAGAATTGAATAATTTTTTTTTTTAGAAAAAATGGGTCGAAATTCTCATTGTACTAAAGAAGAAACTCGATTGGTTCTTAGTCTGAGAAAAGAAGGCAAATCTTTACGAGCCATCGCCAAATTAATGAACAGGTCTCATAATTTTGTTAAAAATGCATTAGAAAGAAAACCAAGACAGGAAACCCGTGGAAGGCCACAAAAAACAACAGAAACCCTTGACCACTACATACAAACTTTGAGCAAAAAGGACCCATTTAAGTCATCGAAGGCTATTGCAGCCGAAATTGGGAATTCAGTTAGTGCTCCAACTATCCGAAGACGACTTCAAGATGCCAACCTACCAGGAAGAATTGCCAGAAAAGTCCCACTTATGCGCAAAAAAAATATCACCATGAGGCAAACTTTTGCAAGGGACCACAAAGACTGGGTAGGATGCACCGGGGAGAAAAAATGGAGAAACATATTATGGAGCGATGAAACCAAGATTAATTTGTTTGGGAATGACTGTGAAAGGAATATTCAACGCCCTAATGGAAAGGAATTCCATCCACGGTGTACAAAAAAAAAACAGTCAAACATGGAGGTGGCAATATAATGGTATGGGGTTGCTTCTCCAAAATGAATGCTGAAGAGTACAAATCCATATTGGAAACAGTTATGGTACCGTATGCTGAGGAAAATATGCCATTACGTTGGGTATTTCAGCAAGATAATGATCCTAAACACACATCAAGGCTGTTATCTAAATTTTTCGAGGACGAAAAAGTTGACGTTCTGAAGTGGCCAAGCCAATCCCCCGACCTTAACCCCATTGAAAACTTGTGGGGAGACTTAAAAAAGAAATTGGCAAAGCGTTCATTTTCAAATAAACAAAAATTATGGGAAGGTGTCCAAAAACTGGTATGAGACACCAGTAGAGACCTGCCAGGCTCTTATTAAAAGTATGCCAAAAAGAACAGCAGTAGTGGCCAAAAATAGAGGTGGATACACTGGAAACTAAGTTAGGAAATACTAATTTACCTAAAAAAAAAACACAAAATTGAAATAAAAATTTTTTTTCTTACCAATGAAGTGTACCTATTATTACGATCACACTGAAACGTATCTGAAACACAAAATGATATCTTTTATGTTATATTACTATTCTATTTTACAATTAAGTTTATTTTATTAAAAACAAATAGTTTAAGAACCAATTTTTGAATAAAACTGTTTTCTGTTACCTTAAAGTCAGAGTTGATGTGTGTACCTATCAATATGATCAGGTGTGTATCTGGTTCGGAATAGGTCTTAATTTAGAAAAATTACTCCAACTTAAACACAAAATTTTTAACCTCATAACTTAAATAACTTCAATCATATTCAATATTTTCGAAGTTATCACACATATATGGTGCAAGGGTAGAAAGCAATCGATTATAAACAATTTTCAGAAAATGAATATGTTATAGCCTTCATAACGATAGTTAGGGCGGTTAAAAAATTGATGAAATAATGCAGGATTCACTTTCATTCTTAGAATTTTTAACCCAAAGATTAGGCGAAAACACCAATTAGAACGAGAAACGACCGACGGAGACTTTCCGACACAAAAGCAGCTAGTACAGCCCAAAAAATCAGTAGCTTGAAAAGTACTTCGAGGCAGCCGTAGGTAGATCTAATATGATCGCTGATAAGCCGTTAAGTACAAATTTCAAAACGATCCAAGTCTTATGAGAATATGGTCGCTTTTGGTTCGGTTTAAAAACACCGAAGTTATAACCAAATCAATTTGAGTTTGATTTTTTGCATTATGGAGGGCTGGAATCAAGGGCACAGGGTATTTTGTAGTCGTGTCACTCAACTACATCGCACTTGTTTGTTGTACAAATTGTTTTGTAAAAACTTATTAAACAATCATTATACTTTCTGAATTTAGCTTTATTGCGACTATTACGAAATTTAGAAATTGGTTATTGAAAAACTGTGACTTATTGTTATATTTGAACAAATTAAATAAGTTAGTAGAATTCATTGCCATTACTTATACCGACTTTTATGGATCGTTTTTACCGTCTTAATATTAACTCATAAGCCTCCTCTCTTCATAAAGCTTGACGCACGCAAACTTCAGTTTGATATTGATTCTCAACTAAGGTAAAATTAACTACATTCAGTTTTTTTTTGTTTTTGTCTCGTATATTATTTGGGGCAATTAAATAAATGGCTTTGTGTGTGAGACAGTTATAGCATTTGCACAAATGCGAAAAATTCGCAATTGTTTTTGGTTTTTGTTTTGCTCATTTTTGTAATGGTTGCTGCTATTGTTGTTATTGTTGTTGTTTGGTTAAAGCCGCTTTCGTGCCAGTTGGCGCCATCGTCGCCATTTGTTTACGGTTTGAAGTAGAGGAAGTTTTTTTTTCTCATTTTTATTTTTTTTTGGTTGAAGTGTGATGCAGTTCCGTATATTTTAGGAGACCACCTGCTTAGACAGGAAACACAGGAGACACTTGAGGATCTGTGTAATGTGAGAGCCACTTGGAAAAATCTTGAGTAGCAGCTGCTACCCTCCTGTAACCTCAGTTGCATCAGCAACGTTTTCCTTCCTATGTATATGTAATCTGATAGTTTACATATTTCTAGTCCACTTTTGGCCTGTGTGTTTAACTGTTTAACATTGTTTAGTGAACGCTCGTCTAACATTACACTTGAGGGTCCGCTTTGAATGCGCTATCACGTTTACACTCTAACGGGTTCTGGTCTTGCTTTTTGCACTTTGCATATTCTGTCAAAAAATGGAAAAAACAAAAATATATATTATTTTGTTGCTTTGCCTTGGCACAGTTATGCGGCTTGGCCATGTTTTTGTTGTCGCTGTTTTCTTCATTGTTTTGGCTTTTTCCGTTTTTGGTCTGCAGCTTGAGAAGGTGTTGTTAGGGGGCTTCGGCTTTAAAATTGTGCAGTTAGTCAACTTTTATGGGCTTGACCTGTTGTTTTGATGGTCTAAGCAGTAATCAGAGACTACCAATTTGGCTAAGAAGTTTGGGTTTTTGTTTAATAACCAAAATCTGACGGCAGGGCGCAACAACGGCAGCAAAAATCACAAAATAGTTGTGTTTTAAGCAACATATATAGACTTCAGTCGTTCCTATAGCAGTTATGAGTTGCAATTTCAATTAAATTTGGTCAAAAAGTCTCAATCAGAAACAAGGCTGCCAACAGGTCCAAATCCGAAACCCTTAGCACCCGTTCGGTTTGGGCTTCTTGAGTCCTTCAAACCAGACCACGAACTGAACCTTCAAAACTTAAGACCTCCCGAAACCGAACCGGATTTAATCAGTTGCAAAAGGGGTTCGGTTTTCAAAAATTACTTCTGACATATTTATAAGAACCTATATGGATTTCTGTGATTTTTTTTAGTTAAAGCAGGGCATCCACACACGAATTTGTTCGACGAATTTGTTGTGCTCGACGAAATGTTCGTCGTTAGTGGAAATAGAAACGTTTCTATCTTGCGTGTGTTCGTGCGAACATGTTTTTCAATGGATGGGAACAAGTGCACGAACATCATTTGTCAAAAATATTTTTGTAGAGTGAACACGTGCCCAAATGAACAACGAATAGTGGCTGGAATTTATTGAATGCCCCCAAAATGATAAAATAATGCTTTAAACTAATTTGTATCGCCATCTAGGTCATGATTGTGTTAGTTTTCGCTGCCATATTTTCATGTTTACTCTTTAAGATTTTCAAGCAAATGATGTTCGTGAGAAATGTTCGCCTGGTTAGTGGGCAAATGAATTCTTGTTTGACAATTTTGTTCGTCGAACAAATTCGTGTGTGGATGCCCTGCTTTAGTTGCCTTTTTTTATTCGTATTTTGGTATATTACAAGTTTGCAAGGGAAAATAAATCAAAAGTAAAGTTGTAAAATTTAAGTAATAACATCAAATTTTTAGTCGAGTAAAAATTCAAAATCTAATTTTAAATACCAGGTACTATTGGAAGCAGTGGAAGAGGTTGGTAAAAAGAAAAACAATAATGAATATAGTCCATTTCGAGTATTTACCGATTCATTAATATTCACCGAAAATAGTGGGTAAATTCTTAAGCGAAGAAGCTACTAGAAGCCAAGATTCGAACCAAAACAGTAGGTTCGACACGCTTAGAAACCGTCCCGCGAATTGAACTATAGACTTCATGAATTGTTTGAGCCCCTGGACTGAACCTTCTGCAAAGATTTGCAAGCTTGATCAGAATCAAGTAAAAGAAGAAGAGCCTACGCATCAGAACGTTTCTTTCGACACCCCTGAGCATAACCAAATTGGTTTCGGGACCAAAAAGGAGTCGGTTAGTCTCAAGAAAAACAGTGAAACGGAAAGCTTCGGTCGCAAAAATCGGTACCCCGTTTGCCTTTGTCAGAAAACGACAGCTTTTGTGCAACCACATTGAAAAGAGGTACCGAAACAACCTTTAACTACGCTCTCTGTTTCTATTTGGTTGTGAAAAGAGACACATTTTTTGATTTTTTTTCTCTTAGGTCTTTTTGGCACCGTTTGGCAAAATTCCCGCATTCAAAAGGTCTTCTTCCTATGTATGCATCGGTGTGCGACGACCTATATGCGCTCTCTCGTTCTCTCTGGCATTGACTCTCACTGTGTATGTTAAACTCTGGCGCAACACTTGAGTCTGCTACCTTTTCAAATAACATTTTGACGATTTGGTCTTCTAGAAGCACGCAATTTAAGACCAATTGACTGAGCTGGGCCTGTATTCAGTTGCTGTCAGACCGATCAGCGCTGTGTGTTGAACCACAGCCACTTAACAGTGAGCGCGATAACAGAACTCATTCGTTTGAGGGAAGCCCGAGCCCGTTTTTTTCCGAGGTTTTTCGGTCAGTGACGTGAACAGAGCGAACTGAATTGAGAAAGGAAAGCTAACTTCGTCTGTGCCGAAGTTTTAATACTCTTGAATAAGCTCGCTCCAAACTTCGCAGATCAGTTTGAAAACATTTAATTTTAATAATCGAGTTTACAAGTTTTTCTAAAATTTAAACCATTTTAATTTAACAAATTCAATCTTTAGTTTAATTGCATTTTGAACATGTTTCGCACCGTTTATATCGCTAACTGCTAATTGGCCGCTTACCTCACAGTTTGAGAGCAACGCTGTCAAGGCCCCCTCAAACTGTAGCTAATGAGAACTCAAAACATTTCTGCTTGCTTAGCACACACATTTAAATAATTTGAAAACAGTTAACAATTTAACGCACCTGTTAAAATATAAATATATATCCAAACTGGAGCAGCAGCGTCTATGAAGAACCGTTAGCTATACATAAATTTGTTTAAAAGAAATTTCACATGCACTTGGCACATACACACAAACACACACACACACACACAGAGTGGGGAGGAAACGGAGACGCAACAGTTAGATGCTTCCAAAGGCAAAACAGGTAGTTGATGATATTGTTGTTTTTTGTTGTAGTTGCACACACACGATATAAAATTTGCTTGTTTAAAAACACTTTAAATTTAATTTGTCAGTATTTTATTAACTTTATTCACTTTCACTCAGTGCGGCATATTTTGTTGGTATTTCATACGCGTGCGTAACGTTGGTAACGAATTTTTTGTTTTAATTTTAGTTGTGGGTTGTGATTTTTTTTATTGTGGTTAATAAATGCGCGCGCGGCCACATCCGAACCAAGCGAAACAGAGAAGGAAAATAAACTGAGTCTGTTAAGAGAGTGACCAAAAACGAAAACGGGAAAATACCAAAGCTATGCAGAAAAATACTAAAGGAAATTAAGCAGTATCTGGCAACGCTTTGCACACATGTTTTGCGTCGATCTAGCAACCCCTGCCGTTTGTGTCAAAATGTTGTAACACCAGAACAACTCAAACTACTTCATTGTTTTTTTGGACTTATTGTATTAACTTTGACTATTTTTCACAGAATTCACATTTGTATTTTGTATTAATTTTGATTTTTCTTGTAATCTACATATCCAAAAAAAACTAAAGATACCAAATTTTTAAGCTATATTCAAATTGAAATCCACAACCAAAATGATTCACGGCGCAACTAAATTGAAATTCAACATGCCTCTGATGGTCCAACGGGCGTCGCAGCTGAGCACCATAATGATGTCCCAGCGTTTCCTAAATGTGGGTGTGCTGAAGCATGGTGCACCTTCCAAAAGGGCCACCGGGTCTCAGTCGGCCACTGCCAGGGTGACGGCAGCGAAAAGAACTCGACCAACTCAAGAACAAAATCAGGAGAAATCTGCCCAAAATACAGGCGGAGAAGAGGATGTGAGTAGTGCATGGAGACAGTAAGAATAGTTCATAATTCACATGTCTACTCCTTAAACAGAACTCTCGCTGGCCAAGGCGCGTTTTTAGTGGTGTTCAGCCCACTGGATCTCTGCATTTGGGCAACTATTTGGGTGCGGTACGCAAGTGGACACAGCTGCAGAATGCACGAGATGATGTCACCGTGTGTATAGTGGACATGCACTCCATTACAATGCCACATAATCCTCCCGTACTCCGTGAGAATATCTTTAACATGGCCGCCACTTTGCTGGCCTGTGGCATAGATCCGTCCAAGAGTACGTTATTTGTGCAATCTGCTGTAATGGAACATGCGGAATTTAATTGGATTTTGAGTTCGCTGTGCACCATACCCAGATTGGCTCAATTGCCCCAGTTCAAGGAGAAATCTCGTTTGCTAAAGGATGTGCCATTGGGACTATATGTGTACCCAGTGCTGCAGGCCGCTGATATTATGCTATACAAGTGAGTTAAGGCTTTAGTTGTTGGATTTCACTGTCTAATTCTTTTTATTTTCCCTAACTAGAGCCACACATGTACCTGTAGGAGCAGATCAGCTGCAGCATATACAGCTGGCGCAGCATCTAACGCGCAGTTTCAATAAACGCTATGGAGAAATATTTCCCGTGTGTCATGCCATGCTGGAGGAGTCTGAGGCCTCCAGGGTCCTTTCGTTGCGGGATCCTACAAAAAAGATGTCGAAATCCGAGTCGAATCCGAAGGCTACAATTAATTTGTGCGACTCTCCCGATTTGATTTACGACAAAATCAAAAAAGCGGTAACCGATTTTACCTCGGACATTTCCTACAATCCTGACTCACGTCCTGGAGTCAGCAACCTGGTGAATATACATGCCCTGGTCACAGGACAGAGCATTAAATCAGTGGTGGGAGAGGCCAGCACTTTGGATACTGCCTGTTATAAGGAACGAGTGGCAGAGGCTGTCATCGAGCATCTGCGCCCAATAAGAGAGGATATACAACAGCATTTGCTGAAACGGAATGAATTAATCTACATGCTGGAGATGGGCGCAGAGAAGGCCCGTCAAATGGCCCAACAAACCATGTCCGATGTCAAGCAACGTTTGGGTTTGGGCACCAATATCAATCTGCCTAATCCCGTTGAGGTGGCGCCTCTGCTACCCGCACGCTCCAACAACAATGCTGGACAACGTTTGACAAATGTTAGCTCCCAGGGTCTATATCAAAACGATCAACGTAGTGGTGGGGCCATTGCTGGTTCTAGCGGCGAAGCGGTGTCGGCGCAGCTCCCTGGAGAACAGTCGATGACCATGGTGAAACCACTCGCCAGACGTACTATAGTTCCTATTCAAACTATGCGCGTGGAGAAGCAAAGAAATCGAAACCCACCCAAACATGTCTTCAAAATGGAGAGCTTGAATGAGCCCACCATTGGTTTCCGTTGCCCTCCCCAGCCACCTACCGTCACCAACATAAAGAAACGGCCGCAAGTGCCCACCTTACCCAAATCCATGGCTTTCAGCAAATTGCCACATTCAAATTTTGGCAAAAACTCGTTTCCCAGTGCGGTGGCTTCCATTACCCGAGAAGCAAATGCGGCCCACAAAAAACAGGAACTATCGAGCACATTGGCTCACAGTGCCTATTACAAGGCGGCGGTGAATGCCAATTCGGTGCAGGTGCCCAAATATACCAGCAAAGCCAATGACTCAGTGCCGGTTAAAATGTTAACCAACTCATCTGCCTCTGGCGCTACCTCGAACTCCTCCTCGTCGTCGTCGACGTCTTCTTCAGCAACTTCGTCACCGTCGTCGTCGTCATCATCATCTTCACCATCCTCACTGTCAGCGTCTGATCCTGAAGAGTCTGCCGATGAGCAGGAAGAGGACGAAGAGACTTGTGAACGTAACCCAGCCGAGACCAACAAATTGGAAAATTAAACAAGCTAAGCGCAATTGTTAGTTAGTGGTAGTTTTGCTCACCAGGAGCCTAGTCTTTAAAGATGCTATTTATTTAATATTTTAAAATCGATCGTGAATTGTGATTAATAAATTGTCAATGAAATTGTTACAAATTCTGAAAATGTCACGAATCAAAATTATTGATAAATGTTGGGTAGGTAAGCAGAAAGGAAGAACGAATTGACGGCTATCAAATATCTTGGATTTTGGTTGACTTGTTGATTCGACTATTATCTGTGATCAGAATGCCCAATAATGTGGCATAAAGTCCGATATTTCACGTTTTTGTAACTTGAAATCGAATTGATTTAATAAATTTTAAGGCCAACTGATTAAGTGCACTTCTGACTTATCGAAAATCGGTGGCAAATATTGATAGACTTTTGCAAGTGTGCTGTGGCTTATCCATTAAAGAGAAAATAAATTGGAAATATGGCAAATATTCGTAAGGGTACGCCAAACATATGTTTTATACTCCGATTTGCTGATATGGTGTGTTTTGTTGTGTCTGTGCAATTGTTGTTGATGTATTTTTACAAAGGTTATCGTGTCTCGAGTACAACTTTTTTTGCAGCAACTAAAAACGACAAATTGTTCACAAAAGTATATAGATTAATAGTGTAATTAATCCCTTTTGCCCCTTTTCCAACAATTTTCAAGTTAAAACTTCAAAAGCAATCAAAAATTAGGATTTGTGTGCCGATTTTTGATAGTGTGATTGGTCCTTTAGCAGGATCATTCGTTTTTTTTTTGAGGGAAGGTGCACAAAACCAAATGATATATTAACGACATAATGCCTTCTGTGTTTTACTAAGTAATAGAAAAACTTTAAATTTCAGACTTTTTTTTGGAAAAAGCTATATTGAACCGATTTTATCGATAACATGTGTAAAATGTATGCATAATATGTATATGTGTGCGAATCTCATATTTTTGACATCTTTCGGCAATCGATGGCGACTATTTCGGTCGATACACCTGATTACAACTTTGAATCATCAAACCAAGGCCGACTGAGAACATCGAAGCTTAGCAGTGCGCTACCTTGTAGTAATTGTATCATGGGACTGGCGCTTCAAACGCGCTATTTAATAAGTCGCTTTGGCATCGCTGTCAAAAGTTATAGTGCTGTGGGTCCTGTATTGACCGGATGAAAATAACAAAGTGCTGAAACGGAGCATGATCATTTCAAATTAATATTCAAATTCAGCATATTACGACTTCGAGAAGGAAATAATGTATGACATGTTGTAAATGGTAAAGCAGATCCTTCTCAACAAAAAATGTCTTACTATTTTTCCAAAAATTGTAGCAACGATCTTAGAATAGACGAACCATGGTTTGAACTAAAACCTTAGATTCGATTAGTAAAGGAACCGAACCTTAGAATTATCAACAGGTTCCGTACCGAACCTTCTCCAGAATTTCAGAGGCTTGCAGATTTGTATCAAATATCTTGGATCTCTGTTGACTCGCCATCAGTATATTTATCAGCTTGAAATTGATTGAGAGAGACAAACATATTTATACCCTTGAAGAGGGTACATTAAAATTGTCGAAGTTTTTGTAACGCATGGAAGAAATCATCTCCGACCAGATAAAATATATATTCTTGATCAGCATGACGAGCTGAGTTGATCTCCTCCGTCAGTTTTAAAGCTATCTTAACCCAACTTTGCACGAAGTCTTTTGGTACAAATACGCAGCACATTGTCGGAACCGGCCAGATCGGATGACTATAGCATATAGCTGCCATATGAACCATCGGTCGAAAATGTTGTTTTAGTGATAAAAACTGTTTTGTCTTCAACGCAAACGTCCCCAAACCTCCTATTTATAAGTTTTCTATGCTTTCACATAATTCCACCAAGTTTAATAGGACAACTATATAGTATAGCTGGCATAGAAATTGGGCGTAGAAAATGTATATAGGAGGCCTTGTCAAAAATGTGTTCATTTGGCCTAATTTACATATTTGTGTCTACTAATTTATATAAATCATACAAGCTACAAGGGTATAAAAACTTCGGTCAAGCCGAAGTTAGCTTTCCTCTATTTTTTTAACTTAATTTTATATACTTATAATGGGAGGCTTTCCGTTAATGTTTGTAATAAAAATCTATACGATTTCCCTATCAAAAACAGAAATACCTCTGTGTATCTCGCCATTGGCAATGCTAAAAATGTCACTGGAAAAGATTTTTCAGCATCTAGCAGCAAGCCAAAAACAAACAGATTTAACTAGCAACAAATTGGACTCAAAACCCTTATCATAACAAAATCTCAGGCTGAAATTTGTATAAAGTTTAATTCTCAAGACTTTATTCGGCCAAATCGACTGTTTAAATAGAGAGTTTGACTAGGGCTTAAAGTGTGAAAAGCAACGTCTGCTGATGAGTGAATTGTGGTTAATTCCGAAACAGCGTCTGTCCAGACTTACCAATTGCTATTCCGAAATGTTGTGAGTTATCTCTGTTTAAAATGGTATGGATTTGTATTAAATTATAATCAATCCTGACCTTTTAGCCAGCACAAACAAAAACTTTGACTAAATTCTATTTCTCAAATTGGATTTTTGCGAATCTTTCATATCCGACTTTGCTAGTGGGTTTTTTAAAAAAATGAGCATTGTTTTTCCATTTACTTGCTAACGAATTTCTATCAGATCGGCCAGAAAATTAAGATTTTCCTTACAGCCAGCCCCGCACCCCATTTTCCAAACTTGGGGGTGAGTTTCCAATACTTAAGAATTATTTTTCCAATTATTTGTGCAAAAGAACTAACAAACCTTATATGATACATATAGGATTAAAATTAACGTTTGGTCTTGAACCCTCCGCCGCAACCCATTTTCCACAGTTCGGCGTGGATTTTTCTACATCAAAACACGCATACTATACTTCCAATCCCCATTTTCAAGTCAATCGGATGAAAAATAGTTTTTTTCCATAAAAAGTTTTCCGTGCATTTCGCAGTTTCAGTCAATAGGATGAAAAATATTTTGTTTTCATACAAAATTTTCAGGAATCTTCCATCTCTAGGGGCGAGATTTTCAACATAGGAAAATCTGATCACAAATTATTTCGCAAGCGTTCCTTAGAAACCGAGGTTTAAATCGGATAAAGAATGGTTTTTTGCATGCACAATTTTCCGGCCATTTCCATGTGGGGAAATAATTGATGAAAAATAATTTATTTCCCATATTTCCAACCCAGTCTTAATTCCCACTTTCACCAAAAATGGGAACTTCTGACCAAATTTCAGCATTCTTATCCTTCCGTTTAGGCTGTGCGTAGATTTCCAATCAATGAATCTATCAATCAATCAGTCAGGACAAACTCTTTTATATATAGAGTTTCGTTATGTAGACTCTAGATTCCAGAGTAACACCGTTGTTCCACTGACACATTCTAGAGGTTCTCATCTGTATGATCTTAATGACCTCGTTCTTTCTGTACATTTCCATAAAAAAGTTAAATGTCCATTCGGGTATATGATCATCCGCGATAAATGATTAACCCACTGTCACAACATTTAGCCGTTTTTCCGCTAAAAGGCTTGATTTTCTATCGAATTCCCAAGTGTCACCAACAGGAACAGCTGCTGTATTAATGACTTTGCCATGGGCGGAGCGGGTTTAAGAACAGGTTTATTCCCCTTTATTGAAAACTGACTATGCCCATGAGTTGTGTCAAGGATTCTCTTGCACTCCGCCTCACCTTTTAACAAAGTTCTCCTTACTATTTACATACATCACACTAAATTCTCTTTTTATTAAGTCTCAATCAAAACTCGCCTTTTTCGTTCAAGTTGTTTCGAGTTTTCCAACGGATATTTGTTTTATTCTACACTTAATACACATTAATTACATTAAATATTTGCAAGAAAAATGAATTGCAAACATAAAATAAAAGAAAACGCTTTGCGTCGTTACCAATTTCAAAAATATTTATCGTTCTTTTTTGTATTGTTTTTTTGCTGAGACTTTTGTTTGGTTTGTGTACAACGAAATAATTTCAAAACGCAGTGCAGGTTCCTGGTAGGGGGAGAATATTCTTAAAAGTTGATGGGTTTGCCAAAAGCAGCGGCCACATTCGCCTCGCGCAAGGCCTCGGAACAGGTCTGGAAAATGCAAGAGAGAAAGAAAATTAAATCAGCTTCAGGTCTATCTCCTTCTTGCTACTTACAGGATGCGCATGACAGACACGTGCAATATCTTCAGAGGATGCTCCATACTCCATGGCCAGAACAGCCTCATTGATGAGTTCGCCGGCAACAGGACCAATGATATGTGTGCCCAGCACACGATCGGTGGCCTTATCGGCCAGAACCTTGACAAAACCATCTGTCTCATTGTTGGTCTTGGCACGAGAGTTGGCCAAGAAGGGGAATTTACCCACCTTGTAGGCCACACCCTCTTGTTTTAGGGCCTCCTCGGATTTACCCACCCACGCCACTTCGGGATGTGTGTAGACCACACTGGGTACACAATTGTAATCGATGTGCACATGGCCACCATTAATGCCCTCAATAGTGATGAGGCCCTCATCCTCGGCCTTGTGGGCCAACATGGGGCCATGAATGCAATCACCAATGGCATAGATGCTAGGCACCACTGTCTGGAAAGTGGCATTCACCGGAATACGACCACGATCGTCCTTAACAATGCCCACCGCCTCCAGGCCCAAGCCCTCTGTATAGGGACGACGTCCCACACTAACCAGCAGAGCATCACATTGAATTTCTTCCTTTTCACCAGATTTGGCATTCTCCACGGAGACGGTGACATTGTCGCCACTGCGAGAAGCAGCCGTCACTTTGGTGCCCAGTTTGAATTTCAAACCCTGTTTGACCAACACCTTCTGGAAAGTCTTGGACACCTCTGTATCAATGCCCACACCACCAATGGTGTCCATAAACTCAATGGCCGTGACTTCAGCACCCAGGCGAGACCATACCGAACCCAGCTCCAGACCAATGACACCGGCTCCAATGACGACCATGTGTTTGGGCACCTTGGGCAGTTTCAAGGCACCTGTGCTGCTGATGATTACCTCCTCATCAATCTGCAAAAGAGACGGATGAGAACAAAATTTGGAAAAAATTCCCATTTTCACTCACCTCAATTCCTGGAAAAGGTGTCACCTCCGATCCAGTGGCAATCAAAATGTGCTTCGCTTTCACCGTCTCAATGGTGCCATCGTTCTTTTTCACCTGCACCTCATTGGGATTGACAATGGTGCCAAATCCAGTCAATTGTGTGACTTTGTTCTTTTTGAACAGCTGAGCAATGCCACCGGTTAGGGCCTTCACGGCATTTGTCTTCTGACCCATCATCTTGTCCAAATCCAAAGAGACTTCGCCACAATTGATGCCACGACTGGCCAAATCACCCGAATGAGCCATGTGATAGTAGTGTGAGTTATTCAACAGAGCCTTGGAGGGAATGCAGCCCACATTTAAGCAGGTGCCACCCAAAGTGGCTTCCTTTTCCACGCTGACGGTCTTCATGCCCATTTGGGCAGCCTTAATGGCGGCCACATAGCCACCAGGACCAGAGCCAATGACAACAACATCAGCCTCATGTGTGCTGGAATAGTAGCGGGCATTAAGTGAGCCCAAAATGGCAGCATTCGTGCGGAGAGGAGTCTGAAAAGAAATTGGAGGATTAATGAGTATCAGGACTCGTTATATGGATTGGGAGAGGGAAGTCACTAGCAAGTGGAAGACTTAGCTTGCCAAGAATCCACTGCAATTGCCAAGTATCGTTTAAACTTAGTTTCTAAGCCACAGGCTTATGTTCAACTTTTACAATCACTCACAAGTTACCACTGCTTCTCAAACTGTTTGACAAGAATTTGGCAAGTACCGGTTGAGTTTACAGTTGGTGAATCACTGGCTTGACTTGTATTGGCAGTTTCCAAGCCGCAAGAGGTGACTTCGGGAACTGCTCCGCGGAATGTTTTACAAGCACTGTGCTTGGTAAGCAATGTATTTGCTAACATTTGGCCTTCCTTATCGCGCCTATCACACGCATTGGCTCTTGTTAATCGCCAAGCTTTCTTCTATAATCAGCTGATAGACGACCTTGACATCTTCGACCAGATAAGGCGACATTCAATTTTATAGTTTCTTCAATTTAAACACTTAGCGGTTTATTAACTGGTCATTAACCTTTTATAAGCTTAGTTAATGCTCCTTTAATAGCCATGCTATTGACCCTGTTTTATATAGGTTAGATTGCATAACCCCCACCAAAAAGGAATCTCTTGCAGTTTTGGGCCCTTCTCTTTACCTTGGCAACTGCCGTCACAACTTGTCGTAACGTTGACTGCATGGCTTAGTGGAGGGGGCGTGTATCGGTAAACTGGATTTTCGAATTTAAACTCTTAGTTTATGTGTAATTTCTCAATTTTAGTGGAAATACACACAAAAAAACACCGAACCAATCGAGACACTGCAGGTGATCTAGAGATGGGCAATGAACGACTAGTTTTTATTCTAATCGCCAAGTATCATATCGAAAGTAGCTGTTGCGGGAAGTGTCACTAGCAGTGACTGATCTGAAACAAATTTAAAAAAGAAATAACGAAAATTCGTCCTGAATAAATAATCATTTACACAATGAACACAAAAACACCGAATCGACACTCAAAACCCGAAATGATAAAAATATGGTATAGAATAGAGGTGCACCCGTGACTTAAATTTTAATATGTTACAGTGTCACGATGAGGCACGACGTGATCGTGAAACAGAGAGTTTCGTGCGTGAGCATCCGTGATTGTTTAATAAGTGAATTTACGTAATTTTTACAATTAATTTTCCTGTGGAAAATGTTCACCAATGCTTTTCATGCAAGTGCTATTTTAGACGGATTTTCTCGGGCTATCGGGCTATTAACACGGGTTTCTATTTACACACGGTTTACTATCGTCCATTGTTTATATATACAGTGTGACCATAGTCACTGACTACTGTATAACTAAACATTTTGTCGGCTTTTGTCAACTAGATTCTCATTTCGTAAATCGTTTGTGACGTGAAAGAAAACTCGGTCACGCGCGCACCTCTAGTATAAAACGATTTGACTAGTCTTTTGAAAGAAAACTGATTTCACAATCACCAAAATCATATCTAGTGCTTAATTCACATTCATTGCTATTCACAATTACCACCGTGACTCAATAACTCCCATCTCTTATGTCATCGAGTAGTCGATAACTCGATGCCGTTTTCAGCAAGCAACCCTGTTATCAATTTAGTTATGCTAGCTGTCGCAATGCGGTCACACTGGTACGCGGTCACACCAAGATGGCGAGAGTGGCTCTGCAAATTTGTTAAAAATCGCCACAAAACAAACAAATTAATTGCTAAATAATAGTGGAAAGTATACAACAATTTAAGGAGCAAAAAAATTGACATATTTCCAGGCTTTTCCGTGTTGCGGGCCTGGCCTGGTAAGCGTGTCGCAGCAGGCCTAGCCGTTGTTGTTTTTGTTGTTGTGCTGGTGGCATTGTGTATGACAGTGTGTGAGAGTGTGTGCGTGAGTCTCCTTCAAAATGATGAGCAACTACGGCAACATTATGATGGATTCACCCAAATCCTCACCTCATGGCGGTCGTTCGCCTGTGGTGGCACGTCAGGATTCATCCGGGACGCTTAAGACGACAATATCGTTGGGTAAAACGCCCACCATCATACACACTGGACCTTTCTACTCGATGAAAGAGCCACCGGCTAAAGCGGAACTGACAGGCGATAAGGATCTCATGACCGAATATGGTTTACACCATACGTTGACCAAATTCAAAGAGAAGAAATTTAAGGAATCGTTGGCTTCATTTCTGCCGAATATACCGGGAATCAATGACCTGATTACACATCCTGTGGAAAATAGCACACTGAGAAGTGTCATCGAGAAGCCGCCCATAGGCGGTAAAGAGCTATTGCCATTAACTGCTGTGCAGTTGTCTGGATTCCGTTTGCATCCAGGACCGGTAAGTTGCTGGTGGTTGGGAACTGAATGGTTTTCTAACCCATTTTGAATGGGCGGGGGAAGTAAGGCTGCAATGACACTTTCAATTTTTAGGTACAATTATTGTCGAAATTTTTCGGCCTCTTCAAAAACGTGTTGCGGCTAATTCAAGCATACTCTGACTCGCTTGTGACTAAAATTGTCCCTAAAAAATTGAAAGTTTCTTTCCAGCCTGGGCAAATTTTCTGAAATTTGTAACAATTTTCGACTGAAACTATGATTTCTCTTTCCAATCTTCTCCAGCTGCCCGAACAGTATCGCACCACATATGCCACACCTGCCCGGAAACATAAAAACAAACATAAAAAGCACAAACACAAAGATGGCGTTACTCCAGGACAAGAATCCACGCTCCTAGGTAAGATCAAACACATAACACATCTTCGTTTCATAGATTTAAATGTTCCCCCATATTGAATATTGAATATGGGCATTTTCATGATTTTCTGACGAACGTGACAAATACATTTAAAGTAAAAATAGTCAAAATTAAACTGAAAATGGGATTAACCTTGTCTTATAAAATAATCCTACGTTTTAATTTGTCTATTTTTACTTTAAATGTATCTGACGAACGTGACTGAAATCATGGAAATGCCCATGTGCCATTTCTTAGGAATGGTAACGTCCTTGAACTGAGCATGTATTGGTATATGATAGCCAAACTCAAACATGTCCACAGATAAGAATTGTCTATTATAGTAACGAAAGTCACTCACACCCTTAATCTTCACTAACCCTGACAATGCTTCAAGTTGTGTACTCAGGCATTGTGCTGATGACCTCCTGCAACCACTTGTCTTTCTCTTCAATCTCTCTCCCTAAAACTTGGAGTCTTTCCTAGTTTTTGGATTCTTAAAAAAATATCAAAGACCGAAATTGCAAACTATAGAGGAATATTTAAATTGTCTGAAATTCCAAAGCTATTTGAAATGATGGTTACTAATAGGCTAATCAAACTGAGCACATCTTAGCGGAACGCATGGAAATTTTTGACGATGTGAAATGACGATTCACACTGACAACAATTATTATCTAACATCTTCAGTCGCCGTAGTGAATTTTCAAATTGCTAAAAGAAAATGATAAAATGAATTTTGAAGAACAATTAGTGGGTATTCAATCTGTTTCTCGAAAACAGCAACTGTTAATTCGGCAGCTTATAGCAGATCTTGTCAATAATGCGTTAGTTGCAGAGATCGAGATGAGAGGCAAGAATCTGCACATACCAAAAAGGGATTGGATGTTTGCTAGTGCTAATAAAATGTGAACAAAAAAGATAAGATCTGCTATGGTTAGATTTGTTATTTCGAATGAAGAATAAAAGAGCATTGAAAGCCACAAATGGTTTGATAGTGTTATTTATTCTTCTTTTTCCGCCACAATCCAATTAGCTCGAAGTGGAAGCTAGCTTGACTCGCATAGCATACTATGGTGCTCCCTTCGCATCTCCTACCGCTCACTAGATATGCCCGAAAACTCCGCTTGGTCAGGCTTGGAGTTTTTGCTGGTGACCTGCAGTCGCTTCTAGAAATGTTGGTGCCACAATCCGACACCTCTGCGAGAAGCTCTCATCCGGTGTGAATTCCGCAACATATGCAATAAGGACAAAACGTGAACATCATTAAATTTCTGCCCATATAATTCAGTTAATACCTACTATGATTGTCCAACGTCTATTTCTCGGAATTGTTGGTTCAGAATTTTTGACATTTTTGAAATAATTATGCATATTTTGCCATTCCCTTTCGTTGACATTGTCTATGTTTCGCAGTTAATGACAAATTTTTAAGTGGTGAACCAAAAACTATCGTGAAAATACTGACTAGAACGAAGTAAAATAGGAATATCCCCTGAAGATGTTGGAATGATGATAAAATTTTGGCACGGCAAATGCTAGATGTTAGATGTGCCTCAGTGTGAATAGCCTATAAGCAGTTGCAGCATTTCCTCTTGCCAATTATTGGTCAGTCTCAGCATGGATTTGTTTCAAAACGTTCTTCAACAAGGTTGTTTACCTTCTTGAATTCACATCCTTAGTAAGCGGTAGTTTTGTTAGTGATTACATACTGATTTTAGTAAGGCATTTGAGGCAACTTATTCTACACAAACTCTCTTTACTTGGTGTTCCTCAGGGTTCGTAAATATCACTCATTTAAATATCATTGAACAAAAACTGATAAATATCACTAACATTTTCATCACGAGTTATTCAAAGATTTTTAAATCAAACTGTAGAAAAATTAAAATACAGTTCTTTAGCTTTGTGTGCTCGTTACTGTAAAGTAAAATGCGATGAGAAAGGAAATTCAGTAGCAATACTGTGACATTACCAACAGAAGATCCAGAGTGGGTTTGTCTTTTTGTTGAAAATGTCTCAACCTACTGGAAATATAAGGCGCCACTTCAAACTAGTTCACTAAAAAGATGTAAAAGACATGGACGCTTCTGATGTTAAAATGACCCCAAAGAAGACAAATATCCCGGTGACTTCCATATCTTCGACAACGATACCTTCCAAGATATACTGCAGCCTTGAACAGATGGATATAATCGCTCAACTCGAGAAATATTGCATATCAAATAGACATGACAGCAAACAAAACAACTGAGGTAATAGCAGAACAAGTTAAGGAACGTATGGTGCGATTTAAAATGGACATTGCAACACGGAATAATCGCAGTATTATGGTACAGAACGTACAATTTTTGTTTTTAGTGGTCAAAACTGTGACAAGAAGTATTGTGTCCTATTTTTCTTTTATTTCCAGTTTGATACAAAATCCTTAAATCACTCATGATGAAAAAATTAGTGATTTTTATCACTTGAGATAGATATCAGGTGAAATTTTTGTGATATATATTTTTGAGAACAATGTTACAATTATGAATTTTGAATTTTTCTTCACTAGAAAATAAAGGCCTTCTTTATGTTGAGTGATATTTTACGAACCCTGGTTTTCCTCCCATCATGCTGTTCTGAATTGGCTCTTATCTCCATATGCGTTCTCAGTGTTTTGTGTTTGGAACAGCACTCTTTAAATCGATCTCGGTATCTTCTGGTGTCAAGGAAGTCACCTCGGACCGCTTCTGTTAACAATATTTCACAAACATTGACTTATTGTCGAGCATACGAGCATACATCAATGCTGACGACGTAAAACTTTGCTTGTCATATAATGACCCTGTCTCTCCAAATCTTCTTCAGCGAGATTTGTCTTCCTTCATTGATTTGTGCTCATTAAACCTTCCCTCTCTTAAATGCATCAAATGCTAACTAATGACTTTTTGTCGTACCAAACATTATTTTTATGAGTTCTGTATTGATGGAATTCCCCTTGAACAAATATCTGTGGCTAATGATCTTGGTATACGGTTTAATAGCCACATTTTGATAAATGCAATAAAGCAAAAGGTGTACTTGCTTTCATTAAAATGTCACAAAACATCTGTACGTCTCCTTGGCTAGGCCTCTCTTAGAATATGGATTTTGTATCTGGTCTCCTTCCTACCAGAAATATATAGACCAACTAGAGTCTGTTCGAAAATAGTTTCTGAGAACACATAAACTCTCATCTTCCTCCCTATGAACAAAGATTGCGACTTGTCGATCTGCCTTCTCTTGAAAATCGTAGAAAGTGTCATGGATCAGTTTTCATACACAAATAATTATTGGATGAAATTGACTCTAGAGATCTTTTAAGCAAAATAAACTTATCTGTGCCACTTCGCCGAACTATAAATTATATAACTAAATATCTTCCGCCACGTTCTTCAAACTATGCGTCTTATGAACCCTTCCGCTGCCCTTATCAACATTTACAACAACATTTATTATTACCTGTTGTCATTCGATTGTTCTTTTTATTATGTTAAATAGCCTACGTTGATTTTAAATTCAATCCCTATTTACAGTCATTTTCACCCTTACAATTTGTAATTTAGCCTAAGTTTAGTCGTCACGGTTTAACAGCTCATTTGTTGAACTATAAACAACTACAAATAAATGTCTTTGCCTACTTTCTTGTTGACTATCACATCTGCAATCCTCTTAACTTCCGCAGAAGGTTTGCTACTAATACTAACTGACTGGTTATACACTTGAAAAGTGTATTATAATTTTGCCCGGGAGTTTGCAACGCATAGAAGGAATCATCTCCGACCACAAACGCCATAGAAATGTTCGGTCGGAAAATGGGTTTTTATGAGAAAAACTTTTTTGTTTTCAATTTTAGCGTTCATTAACTCGGTCATTATTAAATTAAATGTTTTCAATCTGATCTGCGAAGTTTGGTCGAAATCGCTTACCTTTGGAGCGAGCTTTTTCAAGTGTATTAAAACTTCGGCACAGACGAAGTTAGCTTTCCTTTCTCGTTTCTTAAGTTTGTTTTTCTCGATACTTGGATCAAAGCTTTCTAGATCGTTATAACAATGTTTCTCTATAGGCGGCGAATCGAAAAATAGGCATAATTGAACATAATTCACTCCCATAACTCATCCAATACTCTCTCTCTCTCTCTTCGCAGATTCCGCTGGCCTGGAAACTTATGAGAAGAAGCACAAAAAGCAAAAACGTCACGAGGATGACAAGGAGCGTAAGAAACGCAAAAAGGAAAAGAAACGGAAAAAGAAGAATCAAAGTCCGGAACCGGGAGCAGGTCTCTTGCCCAGTGGTGCTGGTTTGGGCTCGGTGGGTGGTGGTGTTATGGGTGCCACTAGCTTGGGCTCACTAAGCGCCGGACCTGGTACGGGTCTGTCTAATCTGGGCTCCGGTCTAGTTCCAAGCGGTATGGTGGGCTTAAATAACTTTCCCTCAACGCTGCAAATGCAGCAGCAGCAGCAGCAACAGCAACAGATGCCCATGCAACAGCAGCAGCAGCAGCACCAGCAAATGTCCAGTGGCGGTTTGCTGGGTTCGGTACTGGGCACAGGCGGTGGTCCAGGTGGTGGGGGTGGTGGTGGCGGTGTGGGCAGCGGGGGCGGCGGTGGTAGCTTATTAATGTCACAGTTTTAGACAAGATTAGGGAAATAGACTTGGCTCTCATTACCTCTCATTTTAAGTTGGAGAAACAAAGATGCATGGTTCAAAAGGTGCATGCAAGAATTCTAAAATGTTTGAAATTGGTTGAGAACCTTTGTTAAATTTCAAACATTTTGGAAACCTTTTCGCTTTGTTTTGCCTTGCTGCTGCGAAACAACATCCCTGATGTGTCCTCAATTGGCCTCAAGGCACATTTTAAATGCAATTTTTTCTCTATAAATTTTCATGTCTAGTTATTAATTTAATCAAATATTCTTATATAATTTAATTGTAAAATAGTTTAATTTTTGTAATTAGCAAAGAAACACAAAAAGCAAACCAATTTCTTCGTTTAGTTTAAAGAGATTCATTTAAATGTTAAACATGCAAATTATGGTACAAAAACAAAATGCAAAATAGTCTTTTTTCGCATCCGTTCCCTCCTTCCTACCTCCCTCCCAACCCCCCTCTCACGCATATAAAATTCTCAGTATTTCGATAATTTTATTTTTTTGCAATGATTTGTTCTTCCAGCCAGCTGAGATTCAACAAAGAAACAGAAGAAAAACACTTGTACTATAAGTAAATAATTTTAAGCCTTAATAAACAACAAAAAATCAAAAACTTCAACAGTTTGTGTTTAAATTGAGCGCCTTTCTTCGGGTACAAAAATGGAACTAAAAAATACCAAAAACGCGTTTAACCCAAATTTTCAGCTGAGCGGCCGCCTATTTTCCTCTCTCTCTTTGCTCCTAGTGAATTGACAACATTTGGAATGAAATTATTAGTGAAAAAATGTAAATAAATGGAAAGTAACAGAAATAGCCACGAATTGAATAATTCACAAATTTGCCAGCCGAGCAGATCTAACAACGTCAACTCCGGCAACATGTCCAATTACAAGCAAACTTGTACAAACCTATTGGAATTGTCACCAGGCAAATTTGCAGAGTGGGCGGCGGGTTTTGATGCCGTTATTTCGGACTGTGATGGTGAGTGAAAAAGTGAATGGAAATTTATGATTTGATTGAGAAAGAGACTTTGTAAACGTGATGTAATTAAGGAAATTTTGTATATCAATGCTGTTAACTACGTCACTCATTCATTTGTCGCTCTTTGTTTTACAATAGCTGAGTGCGTATTTGCCTTTGTGTGTGTGCGTGTGTGTACGTGCGTGTATGTGTGTCATTGGGAGAGCGCGCTCGCCAATTTCAATGTCAAAAGGCCAGACATGCGGGCTGGTCATATTGATAAGTGAAAGCCCCTACACAAACTAGGGGAAATATAATAAATTTAAAAAAATTCCAATTGATTTCAATTTAAACAAGCGGACTGATTTATAAAGCAGAGTTTTCCAGCCATAGCCAATTAACACCGAATGCTTGCCGAAGTCATGCATCATTGTGTGTTAGAGAGAGACACAGTCAAATTTTCGCGCTCTCTTCTTGGAAACTCAGTTATAAAGGGTTGTAGATCAGAGCCGGCCAGCCCTAGCTACCAGAAGCCGAAGTCAGTAGGATTTTTACGCAAACACGAGCCGAACTCATGAATCGGTGAACACTGAATTACAAGTAGAACGGCTGTAGTCTGGAGAGAACTTCTTGCTCACCAACACAAGCACACTTTTTTGTCCTCTCCATTCGGCCGGCACTGTTATAAATTGTAATTGTTAAGAAGAGCGAGGCCAAAAAAGGAAAGTGTATTGGTGTGCGAAAATAAGGCGACGAAAGCAGCTCTGACCTACTTTATCCACCGTTGGTCAGCGAATGAAAATCTGTTTGCAATCTTGGCTCAAGTGTGAATAGGTAAATGTGTTTGGCCCCTGCGGTGCAGGCGTGACAATCGCTGATTTAGAACAGAGTTCGCCATCCATAGCCCCTATAGGGGCCGAACGCATTCGGTAAATCTTACGTATAAGAGCCGAATGCATGACGAAGTTATTTCTCACTGATTGTCTGAAAGTCAGTCGCAGTCAACGTTACAAGACAGTCCCTTCCGCGGCAAGCATTAACACATTTTCAGTCCTCTCTTCTTGGCGATCCCTGATTTAGAAATATTAAGAGTCTGATTGCATACTCCTAAGTCGGCGTTAAAAACGATAAAAGTTTCCAAAGTACAACCCATGTTCTGACCAATAATTACACTAGTTTACAGCCAAAAAGATCAATTGCTACTGGAAGTATCAAGGTAAATCCTTACTTGCAGTAAAGATCCAAGTGGGGGTTTACTCAAATAAATAAATGGTTGCTAGGTTCATCGTGACTTTTGCTTGTAATTTTTCAATAATTGGCTCCAATAGGCAATTTGTGCTCTATGGACATGACTAGGGAAGGGACTGAATCGACTGTTTGGGCCATGGCATCTCGTTGTTATGTATATCTAATGGAACGGCATAGATTAGAAGATGTTGTCCACGAATTGCGGCGTAGTCCCAAGTTCGACCAGCTCTTCCGATATCGCCTTAGTCCACAGTTGAACCACTTAGAGCTCGGCCAAAGTTCCTCATCATCAGCCATCTCGTACAAGGAGCTATAGGTTCTGTAAAAGAGAATTAACACATATTTGTTTATATGCATGGCATGCGTACACCTCCTTTGCGCTTACAAGTCGCAGCAACACATATATTATATAATTTATTTCTGCATCTGTTTTCCAGGCGTTCTATGGATCTATGGCAAGGCCCTACCCGGTGCTGCGAATGTTATGAATCAATTTAAAGCTCAAGGCAAAAGCATTTATTTTTGCACAAATAACTCAACCAAAACTCGATTAGAACTCCTTGCCAAGGGTGAAGAATTGGGTTTTCACATCACCGAGCACGGCATTATATCCACTGCCCATGCCACGGCCGCCTATCTCAAGCAGCGTAACTTTAACAAGCGAGTCTATGTCATTGGTAGCTCTGGTATAACCCAAGAACTTGATGCCGTGGGCATAAATCATACAACAATTGGCCCCGATTATATGCAAGGTTCGTTGGGCGAGTTTATGGCACATCATTTACAATTGGAAACGGATATTGGAGCTGTTGTGGTGGGATTCGATGAGCATTTCAGTTTTCCCAAAATGACCAAAGCTGCCTCATACCTGAGCGATCCGAATTGTTTGTTTATAGCCACAAACACAGATGAGCGTTTTCCCATGCCCAATTTGGTGATTCCGGGAAGTGGAAGTTTTGTGCGTGCCATTCAGGTTTGTGCGGAACGCGAACCGATTGTGATTGGTAAACCCAATCCGGCCATTTGTGAATCACTGATTAAGCAGAAAAAGATTATTCCATCACGAACTTTAATGATTGGCGACCGTGCCAATACCGATATATTGTTGGGCTATAATTGTGGTTTTCAAACTCTATTGGTTGGTTCTGGCATACATCAACTGAGCGATGTGGAGCTGTGGAAAAAGAGTAAAAATCCGGAAGATCACAAACTAATACCTGATGTGTACCTGCCCCAATTGGGGGATCTGATGCCAGCCCTAGTTAACTGTCAAACTCGAGGAAACTATTGAGATGACAATACCAAAGAAACATATTCAAACAGTACATATGCTAAGTACAATAAAATCAATAGACAGGAATTTATTGCAATTATGTTTATTTAACAAAAAACTTCTAAATTTTATAGTACAATTTTCATGTTAACAAAAAAAAAACAAAATTTAAAAAAAAATGTACAGGTGTTTTATATTGTTGTTCACATCTTGAAATACAAAAACAAAATTGAACAGATATGGAAACTAGTAACTGCTTAAACGTTCCATAACCGATATTCCATTGCTCAAATATAAACATAACCAAAATAAAACTATCGGACAGCAAAGTTACTGAAAAATTACACGTAATTGGTTTTGTTTTTAAATTAAATCAGGAAATTTCTCAGCTACGGATATTGAACTAAAACAGAAATGAAGAAATGTAGTCAAAAAAGAATAGAGATTTGTTCTACATTATTGGTTTAGCGAAATGAAAATCGGAGTTTAAGTTTAGTAATAAAAAGATAATATCATTTCGAATATAATCAAAATTAAATTACTGAATAGTTTACCGATTCTCTCGATTCGACACAAACTGGCACCAGAATAATACTTTATTGCACAGTTAGTTCCTGGTCTAAGTTAAATTCTTTCTTTGTCTGTGTTTTGTGTATGCTAGGTATAATATCGCCTAGTTCTAAAAAAATTTAGCTATTCGGTATCAACTCCACACCAAAAGCTGTCACTAATGAATTGATTCCGGAATTACTAAAAGCATTCAAAGTTCGTATACGTATTTTTTATACTCTGTACCAAAGGTACACAGAGTATATTAAGTTTGTGTACTTGATTTAGAACTCAATTTTGTTCCATTAGTCCGAATTCACTCGTGATTTTTACACAGACGAGTATAAATATCAGTGAGCACAGAAAAACATGTAAATCGGCTGAAGTTTATCATGATCACAAATACAAGCAGATTCTTCTGTCCTCTCCATTTGGCCGGCCCTGCATTATACCCTTGTTCCACTGGCACATTCTGGAGGTCATTCGCTGGATGATCTACATGACCCCATTCGTTCTGTTTATTTCCTTATAAGAGATGAATGTCCATTCGAAAGATCATCCGCGACGGATGATCAAGTCGCTGTCATTGATGATCTAACCACTGTCACGACATATAGCTATTTTCCTGCCCAAGAGGAACAGCTGCTCTGTCAATAGCGTTGCCATGGTCGGAGAGGGTTTTAGCTCAGTGGGTGGGAGTTTAGCACAGTTGCAGAACTGTATGGACCCCCTTTATTGAAAACCGACTATGCCCATGGCCAAGGCAAAGGGCAATTGTTCCATTCTTTGGTTTAGAACAGGCATGCCCAAAAGCAGCATACGACAGAGCACTCGCCAATACTCACAAAGAAAAGCACCAATACCAATAATGAAATTGTTGTTGGTCAGTTTGCTTGCGCGCGCAATCACCAATCGAAGAAGATAACGAAACCGGTTTTTGCTCTACGCGACGCACACACACGAAATCGTTTGCATGTGTGTCGTTTTGTATACGTAGCGCCCTGCATGTATACGATCATTGATTTCCTATCTTCGGTGCAATTACAAAAACAAAACGTACTCAAGGAGCATGCGGCTGGGCATCGCTGGTTTAGAATGTTAAAACGCAGTAATATATCTTATGTATGAATTCCACAAACTACCTTTATCGTGGTGGGACTACCAGGAGGGCATGTTGCTTGACTTGTGAATGGCGAACTTTGATTTACAATTGCAGACATGGCAATTCAATCAGCTGTTCTTTGTTGACGTTAGTGTGGCCGTGATCAACATTCGTCAGTGGAACAAGGAAAATTCACTTTTCGAGAATGTGATTGAATGTTCGCCAGTGAAATTAATTAGGCCTTGTGTTATATTTTCACGGTCTAATATTATTCAGTAATATTTATTTATAATTCTACTATATATTCTATTAAATCAAAAGAAAAAAAATCCAAAATTATTTTCCGAACATTCAATCACGTCTCGGAGGCGCATGGCAAATATCATCTCAATGAATCGCACCTCTCCGCAGCCTGTATTTAACTGGAATTAGTATAGGTCAAGCAACTGACTCATCGACTTCGAGGGATCTAAACAATAAGATAGTTTATTAATACGGCTCGATCCAGACAAGTCTTCTAATCAAAGTTCTTGTGTTTTGTAAAACGCCGTTTTTTGGGACTTTCATTTAAAGATCGAGTCATATAATAGAAATGCTCGTTCTTGAAATAGAAAAGAATAAGTTTTATAAATTTTCTTAATTTTGTTGTGGTTAGTGACCTATGTTTTGTATACTGGGGGTTTCTGCCGGCTCGAGGTCAATGTTTTTAGCGTGCTTCAACAACTCTCAACTCCACAGCTGACAAAGCGAACGCAGTGCCTTTTCCCTGAAGACGAATCCCGAAGGAGTTCGTGTTTTGATTAACTAATGAAATACGTTAAAAACATTGACCTCAAGCCGGCAGAAACGCCCAATTTTCTTAATGTTTCATCACTTTAAAAATGGTGAATTTTTAGATTTTTTTGGGATTTCCGCGATACCCGAAAAACAGTGCGTGATCGGGATTTAATTTAAAATTATTGGTCGGGACGGGACGGGATAGACGTATTCGGAATCGGGACGGGATTAGTACAAAATCCCGATATTTTCCGGGTCTCGATTCGTTTTTATTGGCCTCAGCAAGTTTAAGCACAGCAATGAAAACAATTTATCGATAATTACTTTATCGAACTAACCGATTGGTCACACTTACATACGAATACAAAAATGGGCACACTTATGAAAGCATGTGAAAATGGCGCCGCTTAACAAAAGTCAGACTTTTAAGTAAAGACAATGATATTAACTTAAAACCGTAATAACCCAAATTAGAATTTTAGAAAAACTTTAAATTGATAGAAGTCAGTAACATGTAGGTGGATTTTGGATTTAGTGTAAGGTGCAAAGATGTGTTGGCCATGGACCGACACAGCTGCAAAAATGTCAGAAAGCAGCCCAATTTGAACCATTTCATGAAAAGAAAAGTTTCACCTAAAATCGTCGAAAATCTAGCTCGTCAGCAGCTATTCTTTGTGACAAAGGATTTGCGGCCACTTTCCAGAACCAAGGTATATATTTGGCAAAAATATATTTTCTTATAAATTTCTATAAAAAACTGCCTTCAATTCCTAAAAAAATATTTAAGGTCTGAATGGGGACGGGTTCGGATAGACTTGGAAATTGAGAATAGAGTATCCAACTCCACGCCGAACCATAGAAAAACTAACATAGAAGCACACTTTGCAGCGTCGACAACTTTTCACTCAAATATTTGTTAGATGTTCGCTGTCATTTTGGCTCTTTGAGTTATTTTCTGACTCTCTGACTTTTTTTTAAACTATGTCCGTTTCCCTCTAACCACCGTGTTTTTCTACGTCGACAGTAATTTTGAGTAACAGATTTTGTTGTCTCTATGAAGTATCTCCTTGTCACAATAGAGTTAACATCACTCAAAATAGAGAGGCGTTTCAAAGTGTGCTTCTATGTTAGTTCTTCTATGGCCGAACGGAGCAGACGTGTAAAATAATGTATGTGAAAAATCTCTTTTTTGTTTTGATTGAATCAATGTTAAATTGTAATTGGTAAATTGTTTTTGTAGTGTCCCTGAAGATGGTTGCCGAGGAGCAACCGAAATATATTGGAAAACATCATAAATTTTTGAGTGTTTCACTTGACCTAGAGCCGGCAATACTCAAATTCTACAATTTAGAAAGGTCGCTAACCATCAACTTTGAGAATCAATCAAGTGAAAAACTGCACAAAGAGGTGAAACTTTAATATAATACCAAATATCTAGTAAACCTATTTGACTGTCAACAAATAGAAAACATCTTTAAGTAGGTCTCTATAAATTCTTAGCTATCATCAGTACAACAAAAAAATATTTCAAACATTCTTTATCAACTGCTTGCTACAAACCAATATGCCCCGTTGAAAAAATTTGTTTGTAGCGCTGCTTGTGTGTGTAAGCGCAAGCAAGATAGCAAATTAGTAGATACATATATACATTTGCGCTCTATCATAATGAGATTGGTTTTTTGCTTGCTGACTGAATTAGTCGAGCCGCAAACTCTACCGTGAGAGGTTTTACGCTTAGAAAAATGCAAAAAGGTGGTGCCACTCCATTATTGAGTTTGCGAACGGATGAGGTGAGCAGGTGGCTTCAAAGCTTTGATACTGTGCTCAGTGATTGTGACGGTGAGTTAACAATGAGGGAAAGAGTTTCTACGGATATCGGTAGAAAATCGATAATAAAACAACTGTAGGATGATATTTTAATAAATAAACCAACCAAAACTCTTTGGAAGATCATCCCATTTTTAGAGATTTAACCGGATTAGATGAGGCGATCTAAAGTCATTCGAAATGCAGTTGCTTGGAGATTTACAGACAATCTTACATGATTCCGTGTATCAATGGGCTTGTTCAGCAGAACAATTTGCTCCCTGATCAAGTATAAATTTTCACAGATCCTTCTGCTGAACTTGAGTGATGCGGGATCATGATAGCCAATTTGAAGTATCATGATACAGGAGCATGTATCGAAGAAATAGTATGCTACTTTGAAGTGATACTGCTCCCACGAACAGTAATTATATATGCGCATTTTGTGCATTGATTGCAAAGATAAGCTGTTTTATCGGCTGTAAATAACTATAATAAATTCCAAAATATTATTAAGCCTAATTGTGACTTCGTAGATGCAAAATTTATGTTGACACGGAGCGCTAATGTGTCTACGCAGCCTTTTCAAAATTCATCGCCTCGGGGCGTTGTTAAAAATGTAGCACTTCGTTCAGCTGAAACAATTTGATGTATAATTTTTTTGTGATACCTGCTCAGCGATCAATTATTCTGCTGAACAAGCCCAATAATACCATTTTCAGTTTGATCGGTCCCGTAGCTTAGAACTTATTCTTAGCGGTTGAATTTGAATGCAGGCTTTAGAGCTATATCATCCATTGGTTTCCATACAGATCAAGTTAGTTTAAATGTCTTTTAACTCCAGGTACCATCTGGCATGACGATACAGCTATAGAGGGAGCTGTGCAAGTCCTAAATGCCCTCCAAACTTGCCTCAAAAAATCCGTCTATCTCATCACCAACAATGGCCTAAAAACTCGTCATGAAATTTTTGAACGTGCCCAGCGTTTGGGTATCCAATTGCCCAATGAACATCACATCATTTCACCCACCATGACCATAGTGGATTATCTTCAACAAATGCCAAATTTCAATAGCCAAAAGCACAAAGTCTATGTGGTGGGCAATGCTGCAATTGCCAGGGAGTTGATGTCACATGGCATTGACAGCTTCAAAGCCGGCGAACCCGAAGAGTTTAGCAAAGGTGACAAATGGCAGGACTTTGTTCAGCGAGAGTTTACCACACCGGATGCTTCGGTTGATGTGGGAGCCGTTGTGGTGGGCTGGGATGAACATTTTAGCTATTGCAAATTGGCCCGAGCCAGTCACATCTTGTGTAGCAATCCGGATGCTGCGTTTCTGGTGACCAATAAAGATGCTGTGCATAAGTATCCAAAGTTTAATATACCTGGCACTGGTGCATTTGTGGCAGGGATTGAGGCTTGTGTGGGAAGAGAGGCGTTGGAAATGGGTAAACCCAATCCTTGGGTGTTACAACCTTTGATTAAGCAGGGAAAGTTGGTACCAGCACGTACTCTAATGATCGGCGATTGGTAAGTGGGAATTTTATGAAACTTTTTGGTATAATTTTGTCCTTGTTTCTTATTTACAGCCTGAAAATTGATACAACCTTTGCACATAATTGTCAAATGCATTCGTTATTGGTGGGCACTGGCAGCTATCAATTGGAGACTTTGGAAAAGCACAGAAGTCTACCTCAACCCGATGTCTATGTACCTAAATTAGGAGATCTGTTGCCCTATATTATAAAAGACTAGAATGTAATCAATTAGTTATATTTAAAATTAATCAGCTAATCATATGACAATAAATTTGTGGTTCTATGCACCTTATATAAGAATATAAACAAACTGTAAATAGTTTATTACTCCATTTGGATAATATTAATGTTCAATGAAGAAAGAGATAATTCTTGTATTTTTTAAACTATTTAAGATAGGCTGACTTAGATTTGTACTTAGTACCAGAGACCAAAAAAAAAACTGTTATGACATTAAATTTTAGCCAAAAAAGTTACGGTGAAGGGAGTAAGCTACGAATATGAAAAATGTACCAATGTTTACCATCCGACCACGTCGGTCGGGTCGGTCGTGTCTCTCACACCCCCACGCAAAATATTCTTTTTAAGTCTTTTGTCTTGAGAATTATACGTACTTGGATCAAGTAATGAAACTCTTGAATAAATAATGTCGGGATCAAAAATTCACTCCTGGATCAAGAATTTCGCTCTTGGATTAAGAGTTTTCCCTCTTACCGTACTTTTGAGAACGAATGCTCTTGATTCAAAAGTAAAATTCTCAATTTTTTCTCTGAGTGCAGAATGTAGTAAATACCACAATGATTAGATTCCATCAAAAATATTTGATCAAAACTACACTAGTTTTTATACCGAGGCTGTGAAACAGTTCAGTAAGAGCAACCAGTAGTGTTGTGAAGACATCGATAGTTTAAACATTGATAGTGGGCGCCATCGATAGTTTGAACATTGATAGTATTCCACCAGTATCGATAGTACTATCGAAAAAATTTGATTTAAAAATTTGTCCATTGTCCTTTTTCCGAATTTCTGAAAATACCAACAATCTAATATAAAATGTAATCAAATATGACAAGTTCAATTAACAAAAATTTTACTCTTATCTTGTTTCTGAAAATGCGCCATTTTCTGCTCCGATACATCGGTAGCTGGTCACAACAATCGATGGTTGGTCCAATACACAACCATCGATAGTATCGATAGAGCTATTTCTTAACAAACATCGATAGAATCGATAGTGCTATCGATGTTTTCACAACACTAGTAACCAGCTCGTTTGGGGGTAGGATTAAAAAGTTGTTCTATAGCTATAAGCAAATACGTGGTGTATAATGAATATTTCGGGAATAGCAAATATAAAACAAACATTTTTAAATAAAAATGGCTTGATTGTTTTTCAAAATATTCTCCATGAAAATTTATGCACTTTAACATTCGCTCAAACCAATTTTCGAAGCACTTTTTCCACTCCGATTGAGGCACCACCAAAACATGGATTTTAAGCGCATTAACAGCATCGTACGGCGTAGAAAAACGTTCACCACGCAGTTTACTTTTGAAGTTTGTGAATAAAAAGAAATCATTGGGTGCTAAATCAGGGCTGTATGGCGGATTACCCATCAATTCAACGTTTTGGCCGGTCAAAAAGTCGCTTGTGTGTCGTGATGTATGAGAGCTTGCATTGTCATGATGGAGAATGATTCGTCTTCGGCGATTGGTTTTGCGAATTCCGCCGAAGACTTCCGTCAAACAAATGGTCGTGTACCACTCAGAATAGATCGTCCTACGTTGCTCAAGCGGAACAGTGGCCACATGACCCATTCGGCCGAAGAAACAGGCGACCATTTGCTTCGCACTGCTTCGTGCGCGAAAAACTTTTGCGGGATTTGGCTCGTCTTGGAACACCCAGACGATCGATTGATGTGTTGTTTCCGGCTCATACGAACATATCTACGATTCGTCAATTGTGACTTACTACTCTTATAAACGTCTTTTAAAGCGCCGCGATCGTATTTTTTCAGCATTTCTTTGAACCAATCCACATAAGCCATTTTTTGAGCGATTGTCAATTTATGCGGAATTCAACTCGGTAAGATGTTCATGCAAAATTTTGCATATAAAGCTACTTCTAAGCGAAGGGTATGCCCTAATATTCGGGCCATGTTAAAGACCAAGAAAATTATAGGTAAGATAAAGATTCGGGCCATGGTGAAGGCTAAGAAAATCGTAGATAGCCGTCGAAAAGATAAAAAAAAGAAGCCTACCACATCACCTTGGAGAAAGATCTTGGAAATGAGACAAAAAAAAATGCAACTAGGCGTATTAGAAATATTCAACAATGACAACTGGATCCGACTTTGGACTATGATTTGGATTTATGGTAAAGAGGATTGAAGCGTTGCGTTTGGTAAGAAGAAAGGAATTTAATCTAGTGTCGCAAGAAATAAATTCAAAGAAAATAAAGTCAAAGGACTCAAAAAAAGAAAAATGAAATTTAAAATTTTGTTAGTTAACTCAAGTCTTGCTCCACTGTGCATTCGTCCCAGATGATGATTTTAAGAATGTGTGCATGCGGCAAACGCAGTTTTTGCATTTCGGATTACACGTAAAGGTAATGAATAGATCTGGCCGACCGTAATAGCGAACATAGCCTGATCCTAAGCTTCCCAAAAGCTGTGATGTGATTGAGATACTGAAACTTCTGGAGAGCTACTCTAACCATGCTCATTTGGCTGACATAATTTATGATTCGCTACAAGAACACTACTGGAACAGCGTGAACTTTTGGCCAATTCATATGTGATAAAGGTATTTAAGCAACTGGAAATAATGAAAGATATGGAACTCCAATCGTTAAGTAAAATTTGAAATAAAAAAAAAATATATATATTTATTTAGATAAATAAGGCTACTTCAAAGCGAAAGCCTTGCCCGAAAATTCAAGCCAATGTGAATAAACGCAAAGATAATAAAGCTAAAGGACTCAAAAAAAGAAAAGAAGAAAAATGTTGGTCCACAACCTTCAGTGGCTGGACACTGACTGAAATTTCGAATTGTTTTCTTAGTTAACTCAAGACAAATCTAGAATGACACTTCAATCATGGCTAAGGTGATTTGATTTCTAATTTCAAATTGTTAAAAACTAACCAAATGCAAGGACTACTGAGGTAAAACCTAAAACAGAAGATAAGAAAATTTCGAAAAAAACATTTAGATTTTAATTAAGATTTTACCAAGTAGAGCCCTACATGAGATAATTTAAAGTTTCCCTTGACTTTGTTACTGATTTGATCAGTCTATGAACAAGTCTCACAAAATTATTGATTTATTCAATTATAGCTCATGACAAGAGACAAGATCTTTATGAGGGGCGCCCAGAATGAGATTACGGGCGCGTGGACCACCAATACAAATGAAGAAAATATGTTTAGGCAACAACAACCACAAGAAATAGAAAGAGAAACCCGATTTTTACTTGTGTGTGTGTGTGTGTGTATGTGTGCTACTACATTCTGATGCTCGCACCCATCTTCTTCCAGTATGTACCGCTTTACTCTAGCAATATCGCATAGTAATCGCATTCTCATCTCCCTTCGGGAAGAAGTGTGCCGCAGAGTGGCTTCTGGGAGGAAAGAAAGCGTTTCTTCTGGGAGATGGGAAAATGTCTCTTCTCAGGGATAAGAAAGCGTTTCATACTGGGGATAAGAAAAAGTCCATCCGAAGCGATAAGAAAAAGTGTCTACTAAGGTATAAAAAAGCGATTCTTCCTGGAGATAAGTAAAAGTATCTTCTGAAGATAGGAAATACCATTCTTCCTGAACATATGAATGAGTCTCATATTAGGGAGGATACGATTTTTTATTATTATTATTCCGAAAAACAACAAATTAAACAAACTTATATTATTTATACAACGTTGCGTCTAAGGCAAGGCATCTAATTTGGAACTTGTATTGAATAAGATGTAATTGTATTAAAACCATACTCCTATATTTGCTTGCTTATAATACTCAAGAACGAATTACATACTCAGCCAATATAAATAGTGCAATTGAAGTTGGCGACGATTGGATGATAAAAATGCGACACCCCTATAAAAAGAATCATGTTTTTAAGGCGATTTTCTAGGGATATATCGCCAATTTACCGATTGGATGAAAAAAAGCGATACCATATATAGCTAATTTATCCCTTGTATGTTAATAATGCGATACCATATGTATTTTGTGGCTATAGTCGCCAAACTATCACCAATCTCTCTCCTTAAACTATCGCCAAACTCTCTTTTTGACGAAAGAGATTAGAAACACGACAAAATGTTTGCAGGGTAGCCAACAACAAAGCCTTCGCTGGGAGACAAAGAGAAGAGAGAACACATTTAAAAGTGTTGGTGCTCCAGATGCTCCGGCAACAACAAAACCTTTGCTCAGAAAGAAAGAGAAGTGAGAACGCATATGAATTGGTTGTTGGGTCTATGTAGTCTTATGGCACGCGTGGCCCGTATACGCGCCAGCTAATGCTTTGCGTAAAACATAAACGAATGCTTAAAGACCATTTATTATGATCAACTTTTTTCTGTATAAACAAGGTAAATGTGTGCTCGTTGAAGTAGTTTTCATAGAATCAAGTGTTCCAAATATTTTCTGTAATTGTCTTCAGCTCGTCTACATTTGTAAATAGATTAGTAGGTGTTCTTCATCTACATCTAAGTTTGCTGGGCTATGGAACATTTCTTTTCCGTGAATGCCCTAGTGTCTGGAAATCCAATACATGTGCTAATTTTTGAAGAGCTTACAGTATCTACTCTTTGATCAAGACTTAAGAAATGACAATATTTTTATAAAATATGTATTGTGTTTGGATATACGGAAACGGGACAAGTCAGCCAGCATTAAGAGCAGCAACTGGCACACCTGGACCGCAGGCGCCGCACTCATTTCAATGTTTACACCGGCCGAACGGTGCCAAGAGAGCAAACAGCTTTTAAGTCGCTGGCTGGAAGTAGGTCAGAACTGGTTTCTGTCGCTTTATTCTCAGTTTTTGACCTTGCTCTTTTTGACCAACGCTGATTAAGAGCGTGAAGCATACCCAGTTATTGGAAAGGTATCCAATTTTCTTACCTAGGTAAGGTACAAGGTGAATGTAAAAAAAAAATACCTAGGTAAGGTAAAAGGTATCTGGAATTTCCATTTCCTAGGTAAAGGTAAAGGTACAAAAAATGTACTTTTAAATTAAAAAGCATTGTTCACATATCTATACTAGTAATCAATATTAACTAAGACTTCCAATTCATTATTAGAATTTTCATAACAATTCACAGATTTATCCAATCTTCCATTTCTGGTATCGTAAAAGTCTTCAGAATTCTTTGAAGTTGAACTCTCATTGACAACAGTTTCCAAATTTTCCGTAATTGTTTTAACAAGCCAATCTTTAAAACACTTTACAATTTTGTTGATTTTATTTAAAACCTAATTCAATTTAAAGCAAAGGTCTTTGCCTCGCTTGAAGGCTATTAGTTCAAAAATTCGTTGAATACTGTCATGAAAACTGTTCCATCTGGTGCTGCTACTGTTGTCAACTTCATCTGCTTCTACTACGTATCTGCCAACAGCATTCCAAGTTGCCGTTGCTTTCAGAATATCTCGTAACAACTTAGTGCCTTGGAAAAATGACTTCAGCATCAGCTCAACTATCCCGCTCTATTACCTTTAAATCAGACTAGTCTAAAAACTCAGGCTTCACGTGTTTCCTTCAAAACTGTACACTTTAAATGCTTTTCAGAAGTTGGATACATTTTCTATAATTGTTTAACATTTGGATATCTCTAAGTCGGTATTTGCTATGAACTTTAGCTAATATGTTTATATAGTAGCAACTATTTCATGTGTGTGGGAAAATCGCACACGCTTATATGCGAGCACTAGAGAATGACGATGCAAATTGCTATCTATATAGTGGCCGGTTACACGAAAGTAACTTTTGCTATTGCAACTCCAAATAGTGAAACATCTAAAATGAGAATTTTGAAAAATACCGGCGCTATTTTTCTTATACAATCGTGCTCCCATTTTCACTTGTGTAATGTAAGATTTTGGGAAAATTTGTCTAAAAATCGAAAAATGTTTACGAAAGTAGAAATGTGAGCTCGGCTTATAGTCCGCCTTCCTGTTATATAGCATGGATCGTTTAGTTTTTGAACAGGGAATGTTTACCGGACATCCAGTCAAAGCAACAAACAGGTCCTTGATACTTTTCTTTTCAATATCGCAGAGCGCGGCAACATCTCGGCTATAATGTAATCGGAGCGAAAAAATCACGTACGAAAATTACCTAGTAGCTTTTCTATTGACAAGGTGAATGAAAATTAAGACCTAGGTAAGGTAAAAGGTACTCGAATTTGAAAATTCCGTGGTAAGGTACACAAAATATGTATCTAGGTATGTACCTAGGTATTTGTATCTAGGTAATTCCAAACACTGACCATACCGAAACAGCAGTTTCCTTCCGCACCGAAATGAAATAATTAAATATACAAATTTGTTTTTGTTATTTTTTTTAATTTTTGTCACATTTATAGTTACATAAAATATTTAGTTTATTTTGCTGGCAAGTAACGTTCCATAAAATATGTTTATTACGCATCTTTAGATATTCCTAGTATTTTCTCTAACATTTAACAATAACCACATTTTACACCTTAAATGTGACTAATTTGGCTGCTTAAAAATATAGTTCACAAAATTTTTGTGGTTTGTTAAAATGTATTTATTTATTAATAATTTCTTGGATTAGTTAACTCATGTTTTTGTACCCAAACTTGCCAAAAGCAGAGACGGCACATTCCTTAGATTTCCCCACATCATTTCTTTTCTAAACAACTTAGCATAAATTGGTAGTGTTTTATTTAAATTAACAGTAAACAGTATTTTAAGCAGGATTTCAATACAAAGTAAAAGCTCTGTACATAAAACGTAAGTGCAATAACCTCGTCGTAACGAAATGAGCGAAAAAAGGAAGTATCGCATATTTTTGGGGTTCAGTTCAAAAATATTGTTTCGTCTAGGATGTAAGTAACAATCCCTGTGGTGGGACAGGTACAGTACGGTTACCGTAACTGACGAATCATTACATCGCTTCAAATCGAAAAAAGTAGACGGTACTTCCTTGGGCCGATCAGACCGTGACGACGTGACTTTTGTACGCATTAGTACTTCTAGAACCCTGATTTTAAAACCTCATAAGAAGCAACTTATTGTCTAACTGTACAAATTATAAACGGCAGTTACATTTAACCGTTATAGCCAAGTCCTGTGATATGTTCGTTAGTTTATTTTAGCAATTTAGCGCATAAAGAAATCGTATAAAGCGTTGTTGTTGTTGTTGTAGCAAATCAGATTTAAAGAGCAAAATTATTGTAGCCTGAAAACGGTAAAACCTTTTCCATCCCCCCCTCACTTCCTCTTCTCTTCTTACTCGGAGCTGCTCTCTTTTACTTTTGGTCGCTTATTGATTTCTTTAAGGACTTGTGTCTAAATTGCCAAAAGGTAACATCAGGTGCTCGTTGGCGTATTGGCCAATATGCGAGAGCTTCTCGATAGATAGCCATACCAGTAGAACACATTGATGAGTAAGAAGAGCAAGGGAAAAACTATGCGCGAAGCACGATCTATTTTGGATACCGAATTATATTGCGGTGTTCTTTTACCTTTTCTGCGTGCCTCCATTTCTTCGCGTCGATAAAAGGACATACGTCGACGTCCTGTACTGGGTGGTGGTAGAGCGGCTGACGCTGCCGCCGCCGCCGCTGCCGCTGCTGAAGTACTAGGTCCTTCATGAGCACGCAATTGCGTTTGCTCATCATCTTCCTCCTCATCCGAAGAGGCCACACGATGTCGCGGCTGTTGCTTACCATAAAAACAGTTTAAGAAACTCAAAGACCACAAGCCATGACGACGATTTCTAGTGTTTTTTCGGGCGGAAAGCATGCCCAAGCGACTGCCACCCGCGGAATGTGGTGCAGCCGGCATATTAATGGCGCACATGGATAGCGGTATCACCTCATAGATTTTCGATTCGGTGCTGGCTATAAAATCCGTCTCCGATTCAGCAGAGTCGGATTCCATTTCTTCAATAATAAAATAACACTCTCCCGAACCGTATTTGGTGAAATAATGTACGACAGCAAATTGTAGAATGGTGGCAAATATGAAGGCAAACGAAAGGAACACAAAGAAATCCAAAGCGGTGGGATAGGACACCTTGGGTAGATCTGTACGCGCCTCCAGACCCAAAAATGTCATAGTAAGCACTGTGGTTATGCCCAACGAGACACGATCAGCGGTGGCCTCGCGATTTAGCCAAAAGGATACCCAACTGAGTACCACCAGCAGACAGCAGGGACCATAGACTTGTATCAGAAAATTGCCCATATGACGTTGTAGATGAAAATTCACCATCAGCATAGAGTATTCCGCTGTAAAAGAGATAGAGAGAGGAAAGAGAGTTATACATTTTTGATCAGCATCAACAGAGCGAGTCGATATAGCCATGTCCGTCTGTCAGTCCATGAACGAAGAGATCTCAGAGATGGTAAGAGATAGAGATTGGACATTTATGGTTTGCACCTTCTACGCACATATAGTAATTAGTATTATTTATCGCAGGAATGATGAAGATCGGATGAACGATAGTCGAGTTATAAGGCAAACAAACAAGTATGAAGGGCAGCACTGGCCGCAACGGCGATGGGCAGCACTTCCCACACTTTATGGCTTCTTTGCCACATTGTGTAGCTTCTAACTTAAATTGATATACACATTTTGGAGGTACAGAGTATATTATAGTCGGGCTTGACCGACTTTCTTACTTATTTAAACAAGATTATCAACCGAAATTTCTTCTATTACTATCGATCCAGAACTACTCTTCTTGAAAATTCTTTATTTTCCTTTAACAAAAGAATATTAACTATTTGACGTACCATCTATACATTTTATTATCTTTGGTGTTGGCCAGCTCACTTGCTACTTACATGGATGATTAGTCTCCAGTATGAGATTGGTAGCCATGCCATTCCCCGCACCTTCATCCGCACCCTTACCGGTGCCCAACGCCCCCTTGTCCAACTTTAAGCCAGTGCCACGCACATGCTGATTCTTAGCTCCTGGTCCCGCAAAAGTGGTCACTTTGCTCGTTGGCTTGACGTCGCGTCCCGTTTGCAGCAGCAGGTCCTTGTTGTTGTATGGCGTTGGTGCCGCCGCCTTGTAAACAATGTCCGTTAAATTGCCTGCCGGACAATCAACCAAATCGAATTGGGACAACTTCATGTCCTCGGCAATGGCAACAGCGGGTCGTTCTTTATTCCAGCGATAGATGACATCGGACGTGGTGTAACCAACTGTTGGAGGGAGGGAAGAGGTGCAAATGCAGGTGTTTGAAGTTTGGGTTATTCAATACACATATGTCAATTGAGTGAGTGGGTGGCGGCATATCCCCCGGATAGTGATGAGGAAAGTTGGGCAAAAGTGAAATCACTGAGAAAATTAAGTCTTTTATATGGACGTTGACGCACGATGCGCAAGTAGCCAATGCAACACTAAGCAAAATAACAGTCCACTTCCATCCCAAACGACCAAGAGGCGTAGCCGTTAACGAGTGAAGAGAAAACTCGAAGGAATAGCATAAAATTATGTTAGCTAAGGGCTAAATAAGTTAAAATAGTAGTTTTTAAAATAGAAACTACCTCGTCTTATTGATGTTAGAAAGATTGAGCGCATTCGGCAGAACAGCATGATCACTGATCAATAAAATAATTTTGGGAAATTTATATAGCCTAGTTTTTGGGGTCATAATTAAATTTGTTTTTCTATGTGCAATTTTTATGGGCAATCTGCAGTAGATATTCTAATACGAACCAAGAGCAAAAGATAATGGTTATTATTTATTATGACGTCGGGTGTGGCGTACAGGTAGTGTGAGTGGCTGCTGGTACGGCGGGTGTGGGTTCAATCCCGCCTCGCACCATCTAATTAAAAGTTTTTTGCTTTCTTTAGAAAATAGCTTCTACACATCCAGTCACCTTCACCAGCTATTGGCGCTCAGCTGTGAAGTAAATAGCCATGATAAAAGCAAATATTCTCAAACTTTGCAGTTCGTATTTGGCGTGTAAGATTGTAGGTCCCCCTTTCTCTTTGGTAGCTGTTGAGCCAATTTTACAGTACATTTAATTATTTCGCGACAGGGGTGAACTTAGGTTTTAGATGGAGCGAAAACCAGAACTCAAACCAGAAAACAAACTGGATAACGCCTCATGGAATGTTTTAAGATGGTGAAGGATGTTCCGACTAACCAATAAGTGGAGTGCGACTCTATTGATGCTAACAGAATTATATTATTTTAGCTTTACAACTCGACATGAAACCTTTCATTCAAGAACCCAGATGTCATCAATTTGTGACATTCAACGTCCTATCGCACTTGATTAGTTTCTTAAGAATAAAAGTCGTTTAAAAAGAAACATTCCTTTGAAAGGTTCTCTGTGATCCAGAAGTAATTGGACATAGGACATTTGAAGACAAGTCCGTCCTAATACCGATCGAAAATGTTGTAGCATCACATAGACTGTCGCTCCATGCTACAGCTAACAAAGTACTCCATTTATGCTATGGGAAAACGGCATCTAAATCTTTATAACATATAAAGGGTCCGATCTATGTAGAGTTTATTTACACGAGATTACCGAGGCGTACAGTGATGTTATACCCTGTGCAAAGGTACTATAGTTCTATGCCCAGTAAGTTTCAACAACGTCATAAAAATTATTCAGTTCTGATCGCATAAACTATGTATATTCTTGATAATTTTCGACGAATCATAAATTTTTTTTTTTTTGAGTATCAGTGTAATAAGTGTAATCAGTCTGGTGCGATCTGAAATCTATTCGTCCGTCCAACTAACAAAACCTGTCCGTCTGTAAGACTGACGCGTACACATCTGTCTGTCTGTCTGTCTGTGCGTATATTTGAAAGCAGGCATAGGAGAGAAAGTTAGAAGAGCGTACCCATATGAAGTTGTTGCCCTGATGTCTTAGGCTTGCTGCTAATGCGTCGGAACCGACCGGTATACGCGACGGCTATCCCTATAGCGGCCATAGGAACCATCAGTCAACAAATGAGTCTAGCGTGAAAACTTTGTGAAATTCAGATATGAGCTAATTTTGCGATTCGGACCATTGTCAATACTATGTGCTTTCAACCTAGATAGTGTAAATATCAGTCAAGATCGGACGACTATAGCTTATAGCCGTCATAGGCACCATCGATCGGACAATGGGTCTCAGTAGAAAAAAATTTTCTGCCTACAAAGCAATGCGTCAATAAAACTACGTCGACAATAAGTACTATATGCTTGTCAATATGCAGATGTGCAAGTCACCGTCAAGTGTGCGGATGGCTATATCTTATAACCGCTATATGATTTATTGTTCGGAAAATTGGTCTGAGTTGAAAAGAACTTTTTGTTTTCACGTAAATCGCTCTTTAGGTCGGTGATTCTTAATACTAAACGCATTCAAGCTAACTTGAAAGAGTTGATCAACATTAATCGCGACAATAGGCTCATGGTTACCGGTAGGACCAATCGCTCGGAAAAAGAGTGTTAGTGAGAAAAACTTTTCTGTTTTACATTTTATCGTACTTAATGTCAGAGATGGTTACTTTCGATGTGTCATAAAAAAGATTCGCAAGATCTGGTCTAATTTAGATGTTTATCTGTCGGAAAGTGAGTCTTAGTTTAAAACTGTTTAAATTTAAATGTAAACATTCTTAAGGTCTAACAATTCAAAAACAGCATTAGCAAGAGCATAAAAACTTCAACACAGATGGCGTTAGCTTGACCTGTCTCGTTACCGTCGCGTTGGTGCTGCCGGATCTGTCGAATTGCTCCAGCTTGAAGTATCAATAGTATATAAGTTGGGGGCTGGGCACAACTTCGACTTATGTCATCTGATCAATAGTGAACTCGTACTTCCGCTGACGTGAGTGGCTGACGCCCCATTTAGTATTTTAGCAACACAAAACGATTATTGAGAGTGAAGTTTACATTAGCAGCAGTTGCCACTTTATAAAATTATGAAAATCGATAGCTAATTTTGCTCAGCAGAATTGGTGCGTCTTTTCTACCTTCTACCAGTCTATGATATGTTAACTGTGTTCATACGCGACGGGTATAGATCTATACTCAGCCCACACTAAAATTGAAGATTAATGTTTCACCTATCTTATGGTTAAGGTTCTCATGAAAATCCAACTTTTATTTCTATCTACAAATTTAGAACAATTTTCGAGTGCTACTAATAAAATGTATGCAAAACCGAATGTTGAGTTTACACCTACCTGTTTGTCCTGTCTGTTAATTGTCGAGACTATTTAAATTTTCAGCTATGACTCTAGACTCGGATTATAACATTACTTACGAAATTTTTGCCAGATATTGGTTGTAATGCTGAAAAGAGCGTTCGAAAGTTGGACCTTATCAACTTATCTTTAATAAGTAAATATCAGCAATGATTCTTCCGAGTCTTAATAATGATTCCGACTTCCAATTTTGTTTTAAGTGACTTATCTAAAATGTAATCTAATTTAAAATAGGTCGAAATAAACCCATCAGCAGAGCTCTTAAAAAACTGTCAACACTTTCATCGTGTCTGCAAAAAACAGTTCTGTTACCGACAGGAAGCGAAAAGACAAATTCAATTCTGTTTATCAAGTCTCTCATGTTTTTCACTGAACGTTTGCGTGGGAAAAAGGTGTTTATTTCAGTGAGAGACCGTATGTTCTTCGATCTTTTCTGTTTTAGTGAGCTGATCGCATTAAAAAAAGTGTTGACACTTATTTTCGAGCAATGCCCATTATTTATAAGGGAGTTGGTCTATCATTATTTGGCAAATAGAAACATTTTCATATTCCAAATTGATAGGATTTCAAATCAGGAAAGACACCATAATATACATATTAAGCGAAAACTATTGAAGCGATCCTAAGTGGCGGTTTACTTAAATCTAAAAATCAAGCTATCAGTCAAATATTTAGGACTCAGGTTACCACTGATCCGAACTGATTGAATGTTAATTTACCACGTTAAATAGTAACATTTAATTGAATCACAGCTTTCGCCTTCACCTTTTTTGTCATATTTTGCTCTTTCATTCAATTCCCCACATCGCACACGTTTTGGATAAAGTTATTTGATTTGTGTTTTTTGTTGTTGTTGAGCAAAATGCAGAAATTGCCAAACATTGCGACATGCGGCATTGGTTTACCAGGATTTTTGCCATTCACTGAATTTGGCAATATTTTTTTTTGGGAAGTGAACTTCCAAAAACGTTCGTCGCATCAAATGGGAAATTGTCAACATTAAGTGGCAGGCAATAACAGTTGGTTGATGAAGACGAGGGTAGCGACGTAATTGAATTCTTGACTGCATACAAACATTATTCACAACAAATCGGAAGTAATAATACATTTCTAGGTGGAGGCTTGCTCAGGTGTCGTCTGTTAATTTTCATTTGCGATAAGCCAGGCAGGGCAAGTAGTTAAGGGGCAGAAATTGGAGGGAGAGAGAGAGAAGGTAAATGGAAAATGGTTGTCAACATTTTATAAAGAACAGAAGTTGCCTTTAATGTTTCGTTAGAAAATATTCTAATTTGCATATGAATGACAGAAAATGTGATGAAAATGCAACAATGTCCAAAATGTTATTTTTCTATAATGGAAATGTCATATGCATGGCCAGAAGATGGGTAAGAAAATTAAATTTGAAATAATACCATAAATGAGGAAAGAAATAGTGTACCATGTCTGAAATGGAAATGTGAGGAATGCAATGAAAATGTATATTCTAAAATTCTGCATAAGTCGTTGTTTTACCAACTTCTAATCCTTCACTAAACCATCTTTAATGTCATTAGCACACTGTCGATGCAGTTCCATGACAACTAATCTAATCCTTTTTTTTCTGCCACTTCATTTCAAAGCCATTTCACTTTACATTTGCTTAACGCGCACAATCCAATGTCATGGCATTCAGAGCATCCACCCGCATCCACCCACCATTACATTCTCTTACTAAGAATAGTATGCTCCACCCCCAACAAGTGGCCAACCAACGGACAACCCTACTCGTACATAAATAAAAAAAAAAGAAAATCACATCAAAGCGCACTGAGCACCAATTATGCATAATTATGCCAAAGCACAGTCACAATGCATCTTTCTACTCACATGAGCCAAATTTCAATGGACATTTCTGTATGTCCATGGGAAAATCAGCCAGATTCATGGGGCAACCAGCTTTAATTGTCAACCGACTGGAGTATAGGACGCGTCCATTCTGATAAATACGTACAAATTTATTGGGCGTGGTTATTGTGTGTAAATAGCTCTGTTTGCCATTGTAAAAATATGTATCCGGTTTCCAGATCCGTTTCAACATTGAGACACTCAAGGCTAGAGTATCTTGAGCGCCTTCAAAGGCGAGACGTTTATCCACCCAGGATTGACGAAAATAACAGTCCATTGAGTAGGTCTGCAAGAAAAAAAGAAAGAAAAATGGTAGACGAAATGAAAAGAAGTAAAAGACGACGGCTGATGGGATGGTAATTGAATGGATGGCTGTCAGTTGAGATTGGAAAATTGTCTTGATAGTATTTATTTGTAACACTCTTCAGTTAAAAATGTCTTTGCATTAAATGGAAAATACATAAAAATAATGCTTTTGAACTATTTACCATAATAAGCAATCCTAAAAGTAAATGTCTTAACTAAATGTGAAATGACCGAGTTTTTCTACCAATCAGATACTTTCTAATGTAAAGCAGATCACACACTGGCAGACAGCCATATTATTAGGTTTAAATTGCTTCCATACATGTGTGAACGCCAACTAGAGACAGTCTGAGTTGAAAGTTTTGTCTTAACACGTATGAAAGCCACTGATGCCTAAAAATATAGAAGGCAACCTAAAACTTTCTTATGCTTGGTCCTTACGGTGACCTCTTAAATCCGATCATAGGGCCACATAACAATTAGTACATAGTTTTTAAATCTGTAGAATAAAATTAACTGCGCTTTAAAGTTTATATAACTAAAAACATAGATTATAATTTACTTAGATTTAATTCTACCAGCTTACCATGTCAACTTCAGATATTGGTCCCATGCTGCGAACCATTATATCTACTTCAATGGTGGCAGGTGGACCTAGAAAAAAAAAACAAATATAAAAGTGAACAGATTTTTTTGACATTTCGAGAATACATTTTACCCAAAGCTGCTCCACAAATATAGATAAAATTTCAAATTTCCGAAAATTTAAGCTTACAATGAAAAAATGTATAATTTTAAAATAAGGGCACTCAGCTTAGAATGGACGGAAAGGGTTGACGTCTTAAAAAATCATTCTTTTATTGTTGGGTGGTAGTGATTTTAGATAATTTCCGTATGCTGAACACGAATCTGTTTTGGAACATTTTTCGACACTGCTGCAAGAAAAAACAGATCCATTTAGCTCCTTTAGGAATGGATTGTTTTATCATATTCTATTTTGATATTATATTATCAATTTTTCATATCCTTTAACAGTTATAATTATAAGATCAATTTAACATTAATGGGATATTATTAATATCCTTTTTACTATATAAAAAACTATCCAGTACAAATGGAATCAAAATATGATCCAATGTATCGTTAAGAAATACGTTTTTTCTGTATGGATTTTTGGTAATCTTGCTGAAAACGCCTACTTTGGTCCCATTTAGACGCATTTTGTGGGGAAACTACACCTTTGGTTTGACTCACTTTTATATAATATTATTGTAAAGTAGCAATACTAAACATAAAAAAACTATTCCAAACAATTATACCACTTTTTAAGCAAGAATAAAGCATGACAGATTGAAAACTACCTATAAGTATGCAATGGATAGTGTTGAAAATGTTCATTAGAATTCAATACAAATGACTAACCTTCTGCACTTTGTTTGCAAAGCATACCTTTGGGCATTAGAAAATTTTACCATACCAGGTATTGTCATTGTATTTCGGTTCCGGTTTTGGTACGTACCGAAACTAATGTTTAGGTAAAACATTAATAGTCATATACCGGTTATCGCAAACAAGGCAATGGGAGTTCTCGGGTTCGTTACACGATGGTCCAAGGAGTTTAATGACCCCTACGTCACTAAGCAACTGTATGCTTCCCTGGTAAGACCAATCCTTGAATATGGGTCGTGTGTCTGGTCTCCATACTATCAAAAATATCAAGATCAACTGGAATCGGTTCAGAAGCAGTTGTTAATTTTCGCTCTCCGAGGCTTAAACTGGGATCCTTCCACACATCTTCCTCCTTACGAGGACAGTTTACGCTTAATCAACCTGCCTTCTCTTAAGAACCGCAGAACTTGCCATGGTGTCCTTTTTACCCATAAACTCCTGTCAGGAGTAATCGACTCTATCGCTTTGTTATCTAATATAAGTCTTGCTGTCCCACAACGCGTTACCAGAAATTTTTATCCTATTTATCGACAGCCTTGCCTAACAAACTACGCTCATCACGAACCCTTCCGAAACCTTTGTTTAAACTATAACTTGCATTATCATACTTTCTCAATTCACTCCTCCTTGTTTGTAATAAAGAATAATTTAAGGCCTAAGTAGGCCTTCTTAAAGTTCAACAGAACATTGTTTAACTATAAAATAAATAAATAAATAAATTCGGTTCCGTATTGGTACCTGGGTTTTTATATCGGTATACCGGCACATACTGGTATGGACAGGTAAAATATAAAGTAAGATCGGTAATGGGTTTTGCATCCATCCGACTTCTTAGCGAATGCATAATAATTACACCCCGGAAAATAAACGTTCTAAGATTACTTGCACTGTTCAAAGACATACATACAATTGTGGAAACTTTATAGAATTTTCTGACCACCGTTTGATATACTTCTTTATTTTGCAAACGTTTTAAGCTCAGGAAAATTGATAACGATTGATGCCATTAAACTGTCTTGTGAAAATACTGAACTATTTGTACAGTTCTGTTTCTTTTCATTCAAATACTTAGCCTCCACTTTTAGCTAATGGATTTGTGTCACAGTTGCTTTCCTCATTAAGTTTCACTTGAACAGAAATGGATAACATAAGTACTTTTCTATTGAAAGGTTATAATGACATTATAATACGGGTCTAAGAATATAGAATGCAACATTGTCAAAGAGTCAAGTCTGGCGGTTTTCTATTTCACAATACAAAAGTTTTGCTAAGCCAATCTCTTCTTTTGAAAGCTTGCGATTTAACTGAATTGCGTAAAAGTCCCCCACACTAAGTGCCTGCTTCACAATCTAGTTGTTGCACTCAAAAGTGAAACTGTACCGGTACAATGTTTTGGTTCTTTTCCGTCTTTTCGGTTCCAAAAATATCGGTACTCGGATACCGGCAGACAAAAATTAAAAAATATCGGTTCCTTTTCCGATTCTGAGTTTTAGTCGGTTCTTTTCGGTTTTTCGAACACATGTATTCAAAATGGTATAATTTCTCATAAAAATATCGTGGAATTATTTGAGATAAGTTTTTTTTAAATCTAAGTAATGCTACTATACAATGATTTAATGAAAGTTTCGATCACATATGTGAGTTCCCCACAAAACGCTCCCAAAAGGGTAAAAATATGATTTTTTAGCAACTTTAAGTTTACATAACCAAAAATACATAAGTGATGGAGCATTTTCCAAAATAGATGTTCAGCACACGAAATCCATCTCGAATCGATACCACCCCTTTATTAACATTATTAGTGTTATTAAACTTTCTTTAAGCACCTCTAACACTGTATTTTTTAGACACAAATGCTAACTTTACCAATGAGATAAATTAAAAAGTTTAATAATAATCAACACAATTTTAGTCAGAACATATTCAGGCCTGTTCTCGTTTTCGAATTCGATTGATCGGAATTGGCAAGAGTGGTGATTTCTATGAAACGATTATAGAATTCGGTCGAATCGTTTTGCCATCAAGAGAGTCGATTAAATATAAACGTTGTTTTAAAGATAAAAACATAATAACACAGTTGGTTTTTGGAAGCGGAAACATTCAACAAATCCGATTCCGCATGATTTGATCGAAATCGAAAATTGCTTATACAATCTTGAAAAAAAGGTGTTTACCTCGTCTGTAAAATGGAAGACAATTTTCGTGAAAATCTTTTCTTACGATTTTTGACGGGGACTAAGACGGGAGTGCGTCAATAAAATTACTTTGACTGTGGAAAACTGGTACAATGAACTCAATAGGAAACGTGGAATCATGTGGACGATTCAAACAAACGAAGGTGTGCAGAATTTGATACTGCTAGAACATGAAACATATAGCAGAGTATGTGGGACCAGCATTATTAAGAGTTTAAAAAGCACTTTTTAGAGCAGGGTTCGCCAGGAAGAGACGACAGAAATGTTTTAAAAAAGGCAATACAACGCTGACTGCGACTGACTATCAGACATTCAGTGAGAAAGCCATTCGGTTCTTGTGCATGTAAATTAACGAAAGCGCTCGTTGCCCAGGGGCTATGGCTGGGAAACTCTGTTTTAGAGGTACCACTTTCTGAGTGGAAAAATAATTGTACAACAAAATGTTCTAATTAGAATTGTGGTAAAAAGTGTCAAACTGTTTAATGGAATAATGAAATTGGTAAATTGGACCTGATCGCGCTTAAAGTAGCCAAGGCTAGATATATAATACATAGGTGTTCCTCGAACATACGTTCTTCTCTCATTTAAATGAAATATTGAACTGAAATAAATATTTAAATTTTGTGAAAAAAGCCTTGAGTTGCACTGAAAATAACAATAGGGGTACTCCTGCAATATTAATTTCCGTGTTATGCTTCCTTAAATTTTAAAGCAAAGTTAATTAAGTTGACAAAGAAAATTGGAGTGAGCTGGGAGGACATAGCTTACGAACATTATATTGGCCCAACGTACGTAGTTGTCGTAGCAGAACAGATCAGCCAAAATTTTCATTGAAATTGGTGAAATTATATCAAATTGAACTTCAAAGGAACTTTCGATAGATTTAATGCGACTTGAATTAATCTTCAATTTCAAAAATATTTTTAGGAAAGGTCTTTCAAAAAACAAAATTTGGCATTAATTTCTTAAGCCCCGTATTTTCTGTCGTTCTGAGTACTAGCCTTTAAAAAGAAAATTAATATAAATATAGGAAATGAACAAACATAATTTGATGGCTACTTGTCACCCCTAAGTATCAACAAGCATTTCACTTTTCGATGCTTTCTTTGAACAGGAGACCTCGTCTGATGCCTGTTTATATCTTTTAGTTGTTTACCCTTTTTTTTTTTGACAAGCTGTCTCCTGTAATCAAGCAACAGTCACAGATTTTCCGCTTAACGGAAGCATTTAATGAAGCGGAAATCGTTGCCTGGGGACATCACTCAAGGTGATGATGGTTTCCTCCCCCTGGCCAAATAGTTAGTGTCAAAATCGACAAATATTTACAAACAATTTTCATTGCGTTTTTATTCGATTTGCTTTCGTTCACATCTTCATTTTCAATTTCCCAAATGGTCTACGCGATAAAAATTTAAATATTTTGGAAATTTAAAAGCCTCTCAGCTCAGCACTCGATGAGCGCGTTAATGCGCTTTTGGTTAACGGCGCGGAGCCAAGTAGCGAATAAGTTTTTGGTTTAAGCATAAATTACATTGTTTTTAACACTTCATTAAGAAAGGATACGTGGGCCTGCATATCCTGTTGTTGTTGATGATGATGATGCAAAAATGGCGGATGGCGAAGCGAACGCATGTTTGCCAAGCTCAAGCTGAACAGCAAAGTCATTAAAAACTGTTCGCATAGGCAAAAACACAAAAAACTGCAAAAATTGCATATTAGTGCAGAAAACATAGATAAGAAGAAGGGGTTCAGTGGGGAGGGGTATGAGACTGTCTGCCAAGCGGCTTAAGTGTCATTGTTCACATAGCGAAACATTTAAATTTTGATACATTTGAATATTCATAGAGGAAAGAGATGGAGAATAGAAACATTTGGGAAATATAGTTTAGGATAGTAAATATTCTTATTAAATGAATAAAAGCCAACTCACCACCAAAATCCGGACGTATACTATTGTCATAGCCCCTCAGCAGATTATCCAACAATTCCGAAATATTTGCATGATTATTGCTTTGGGTTAGCCAAGCCGACGACAATGTGGAAGTGGTGCGTATCAGTGAGCCAATCTCATCAAGACGATGCTGATCCCCACGACCCTTAATGCTGCTGGCCATTGCCCAGCCCGTGCCGGATCCCGTCGTTGAGATGGACAATTGCCAGGCATTTGTATAAATGCAGTACATTAAAACGCTGAGGCTAATCAAAAGTTTAAATATGCGCAAGTTTAAGCTGTGTCCTTGCCAGGAGCGTCGCCTGTGCTCCCTACGGTTGATGAGGTCACTTGATGCATTGTCGGATGTGGTCGAGCACATATTGCTGGAGTTTTGTTGGCTGTTTGTCTATTTGTTTGTTTGTTAAACTATGGTTTAGCCGTCTTCTTCGGGCCTAATCTACACATCCTGCCACCCCAGCTTCCAGTTTCAATGGCTGTTCTTGACAGTTGTTTGCCCTGATATTTATTCTCATTTATGCACCGGAAGTTGCACCCGACAACATCTACGGGATGCACAGCAATTTCATCAGCATTTTTTCTTAATTTTTCTTAGCCTTTTGGCATTAGTTCCGTTTGTCTTAGCACAAGGATGCGCCTTCTTTGTTGGCTCAGGCAGCTTTTGTGATGCGATTCTATGATTTTAATTGTTCGAAACTTGTACCTTTTTGGCAGTTGACAGTTGTGGAGTTGGCCAATTAGCCAGCAGCATTCGGTTAATTCAATGAGGATTTGGTTGATTGCTATCTCAGTGGATTAAAGTACTTGTAGGTTTTATTGTTAAATATTTTAACACTTTTATTAATTATTGTGTGGTAAATTATTGTTGATATTCTGAAAATATTTTATAAATTGAAATGGAAAGATATATATGAACATTTTTACTACCACTTTTAACTGCACACCGTTCGCCAGTTTTTTACGATTTGTTTGTATTTTTTACCACTTTATTTATTTCAAATTAGTTTTCATACTTTTGATGTTTCACATAATTTTATAATTTATTTTCTCCAGTTTATTTCTTAGCTCTTTCGCACCAAGCTCAACACGGCGTATGCTTAATGTGAAAATTGCCTTAAAAAACGGCACGCCTGGGAGTTAACAAAGATTAATGAACACAAAACTTCGTATGCGTGTGGTTTGTATGGCATCATATTTTTTAAAAACCAACGGAAGCAGAACTTTAACTGAATTAATGACAAGTTATTAAATCAAACAAATACGCGCAAGAGAAAAAGAGTAAGCCCAAGTAAGCCAACCAAGCCGTCAGAAAGCCAATTTGTTAATGAAAGAACAAACCTTTGAGTCCTGTTGTATATACATGTTTTTGTAAGACATCAATGCTGATGGGCACTAGAGCCTGCCATCAAGGCTAGCTAGACAACATCTCAATCTAAAAAAAAAATAAAACGTAAAGAAAAGGAAAAACAATGCCGACCCATAACTTAATTATGTCTCACCCACTAACCTAATTTTATGCATCCGGCAAAGGCATCCGCATACACATCAGGTTTCAGCGATAACTATTTTCAATACTTTATTAAGTGGCCACTTTCATTTTGCCTTCAAGTCTGAGGGTCTCTGGTATCAGACTTAGAACATCAGCATTCATCAGCCTCGAAGACTAGATGTGGTCGTCAATGCTACTTGCCACTTGATTGGATTCTGTGTGTGTTCGTGCGTGTGTGTATATTTGCTAATTATGTGGTTTTTGGTTAGAAAGGAAATTTGCATTGTTTTTCGTCGCATTCACATAGCAAATTCACTTGAATAAATAGGTGGGACTTGAGCAAATTGATTTATTAACAATTGTTTTAATGTCTTTGAATGCAAAATGAGCAGGGAATATAAATATTCAATTTGATAAGGAAGAAAATCTTTTAAGTGCACTTTTCCACTCCCACGATACATGGTTCACATGAAAAACATACGTCATACGAAACATAAGACGCTGATGCTCTATTCCATAAATCACATATTTTGGTTCTGGAAATTCACGTTTTAATTCATACCGCACAAATCGTGTTGAAAGAGGAGGAAGATGAGGATGCAAGAATCAGTGTCAGTTGCCTTATTTAAAAAGCACACTGTCGGTCGTGACAATTCCCCCATGGTGAGGTCGGACAGTTCCCCCCAAAAATACTTTTTAGGAACTTTTAATGGTTGGAATAGGTGTAGTGGTACTTCTAGTTTGTATTGTGACCGTTAATAAGGGTGAAGTGTCCCTACTTGGCTCCGATCGTGAGGGTCGAGCGTGACTCTTCGTTTACTCGTCACGCATCGAAAATAACATAACGTTCAGAAGCGTATAGAATCGCGAAAAGTTAACCGATTTGGATTCTATCCCAGAAAGTAAATACAATTTGAATGTATTGCCCGAAATTATTATTAACAATGCATGAAATAGTGAGTCATTAATATAAGTAGAGGTTTTTTCTTGGTCACATTCTGAAAAGTCGTGTTAGAAAAAGCAATAAGTCAAAACTTCTATTAGATCCTGATTTAAAAAAAATTGAAATTGTTGTTCAGACACTTCTTCAAAGCATATCTAAAAATTAGCTGCGGATAGCTGCAGATTCACGGTGATGATTTTTGAGCGATAATGCGTTAATTTACTGCACTTTTTTGTAATTGTCGCGACATAATATATATACACTGCTCGACAGCACTCTCCCCCAATTCACTAAATCAACTTTTTCTAAAGTATTTTGGCTCGCTGAGCACGAAAATGAAAAAATGTGAAAAAATTTGTCGAATAGTTATCGAGATATTATCGGTAACAGGTTTTTCAATGTTTTCCGAAGCTGCCTCCCCTTAAACTCGCATAACTTTTTTGTTTTAGCACCGATTGAAAAGTTGTGAAAACAAATTTAAAAGGAGAAAACCTGGCCGAAAGTTTCGTTTTCAGACAAAAATGTGATAGGGTGAGTGCTTTTAATGCTATGGGCACAAATGTAAAAAAAAACTTAATTTTTTTGCAAAATTTTAGAAAATTTATCGAAACTAAAGTGTTTTAAATGCAAATGACTAAACAACATTTATGTTTTCTTAAATTTCGAATTTCAAGTATTGAATCTACTTTAAGAAAAGCCCTCAAACAGCCGAAACCCTCCCGAAACCTCCCGAGTAAAGACTTTCAGCCAAATCAAATACGTTTTTGAAGAAATAGTCCGCCATATGGGATCCGCCATTTTGTTTTTTTGAATTTCGCGACCCCGAAAACCCCCCAGAATTGACTTTCAGCCAAATGAAATACGTTTTTGAAGAAATTGGCACCCATATTGAATCCGCCATTTTGTTTTTCTAAATTTTGACTTCGAATTCGTAATCAGCGACCCCGAAAACATCCGAGTACAAACTTTCAGCCAAATCAAATACGTTTTTCGACTTTTGGGCAGCTTTTTGGGATTTGGGACCACTGTGCGACGTCTATTTTAAACCTCTTATGATGTTTGGGTCACAGCAACCGGTTGATACGCAACTCCACGTCGAGAACCAAATTAAGACTCTACATGCAATGTAGGTAACCATCACGATCTTCCGCAAGGTGGACAACCTCAATGTGAGCACCCTAGGCCTACTGCTCAGCCCGTGGACATCGTCATCATGGCCCTTTAACACAATAGCTCGAGACAAAACTTTCAAAACTTCCATATGAGCGACAACAGTTTTAACTGCCTCCTTGAATTGTGCACTTGGCTCCAAAGTGAAACAACCTCTTTAAGTCTCATGGCGTGCAAGATTAATAAAGTATGTAATTATCATTATTTATTTAGTTTTATTTCATAAAATTAAGTATTGCTTTAGTTGCACTTTATCGGCATTGGCCCGGACGAGCAACAACTTTGTTACAGATCTTTCTGGATTGCTGCTGGAGGCTGTCCATGTCAACTGCACCAAAATTCTTTTTATTGGTGAGTTCCCAAATAATTTTCTTTGCCTTTATGGCATTTATCACCGCAATTTATCGTCCTAATAGAAGCGTTTCAACCGATTTTTACTTTCATCATTCTTTTCGACCATTTTTTTCTCAAAATAAATGAATTTGATTAGTTTGGGCGCCTAAACCAAACTCGAACAACTGTTCATAAAATCCACAAATTCCGAGTTATGTGGCAGCGCCACGCAGTTCGTGTGGATTTTTCTACCACCCTGTTTGTTAGTCTCCGTACACAACGTAAAACGTCTGCCGTCAAATCTTTTGCAAGCAGCTTTACAAGTTACAAGTATAAGTTTTTGTTAGCGACCGCTTTTTGGCGTTCTCCGTACCGTGCTTAAGAGTAAACGAAACGAAAACTCGCACAACTTTGTTGACGCAAGCTCGCATTTCACAGAGTGAAGACTATCCGGACGAAATATTAAAAGCTACAACAACAATGGTCACAGTTATTGCACATATGGCCTGCCTTATTTGTAAGGTAAACGAACTAAAATAGATAACAAAATTTTTTATTAATGATATTATGCTTGCTGATATGCTTGCAGTTCCAGCTATCCCTCTCTAAGCAGTATTTGCACCTGTTTATGCAAAGTTCCAATAATCTTTAGCATCGAATCGTCACATAGATGACGGCTTCATTGGTTAAGAAGGCAATAGCAATAGCAAAATGGAAAAGGAAGAGCAAAAGACCACCACAACCTCAAATTCATTCATAGCTAATTAAAAAATATCCCATTTCAACTTGTTCTGGGGCTTTTGTACATAAATTAACTTCAAGATTATTAATTTCCTTCCTATACCAAATGTAATCGGAGGTTACATTACTTCCTTTTTTGATAATTTTTCATGTTTCGTTAAACAAACTAATTTGCTGTCAGCAGCACAAACGGTCAGGACATCGTCATTGTCATCTTTTTACTTTGCCACGTTGCCTTTTGCCTTCACTTTCGCTTTTGTTAACTGGTGAACGGGTTAAAGTAAAACGTAGTCCAAAACCCGACAATCACAGAGCACCAACTTGAGCACGTTCAACGCATTTTCTCATCAACGTCGTCTAAATTGCACTCAATTTTTGAAGGCTGCCTGGGTGCCTGCTTGATGCCTTGTTTCTCTTCTCCTCTGCGCTTTGGCTGCTTCCGTTCTATAAGAATATGTCGCTTTTTTTTTTTTTGGTGACTGCACTGTTATGACGTGTACTTATTGGGCGGGGTATAATGAGTTGGTCATGAAGTAAATGTATGTGGGGTAAAATTTTCTTAATTTTAACCTAAACTCTGTATTTATTGTACAACAACTAGAATCCATTTGCCTTTGCTCTTGTCTATATGAGCGATGGCCACGCCTGGCACGCAGGGGCCGAGCACATTTCGCTATTCACACCGACACGAGCATAATGCAAGCCAAGGTTTGTACCAAGAGTGCAAGCAGCTTTTCAGTCGCTAACCGGCGGTCGATGATGGAGGTCAGAGCTGGTTTGCGTAGCTTTATTCGATTACCATACCTTAAACAGTAAAATATGAATACTTTTATACATATTGGCGGTCATTTTCAAATAATCCCAAGGACTACAATTGATTGATTTATAAAAACCAGGTAAAACCTGAGCTGAACCAAGGTTCGAACCAAAACTTTCTACCAGAAACTTCAAACCTCAAACTTCCGAAGCTCGAAAGTAAGTAGAAAGTCAAGTTTCTGAATAAATGTACTTAAAGGGTATTCCCAGGTTCACTATCATTGTGACCCCAAAGAAACAGCTTTACCTACTTGCGTTGTTCTAACCATCTGCTGCAAATATACATCTCTATGCACATATCTGTGTGGTTTGTAAGTTCGTTATTTCAGTCTGCAGCAGGTGGTTTGTATGAGGGAAGGCGAGAAATCAACTCATAACCCTCATCTGGCATTATTTGCCATTTTTAGACTTGCGTGTCAAATGGCATTGTCAGAGGCAGGCTGAAAAAAAATCAGCAAAAAAGTTTTCTAGTTAGCTTAAGCAGCTTTAAAAAACCGCACACAAAATTTAATTAAATTCAAAGTCAGTTTAAAATCAGTTTTGATATGACCTAATGAACTTTATGACCATAAACTAAATGCAATTGTAGTAATTATTTTCTAGTTGAGCTGCAGCACGTGCAGTGGCAGACAGGATGGGTGCCAGGATGCGCACGTTTTGCGGAAATGTACCTAGGATTAAGCAGGCGTAAAATGCAAAGCTTGAATACGGCACAGTTTGATGCTACGAAGGATTTTTATAATGCACAAAAGCGATTGCACCTATCTTTGTTAAGTGAGTTCTCCTGTTTGGTGCATGGTTATAAAGCAATAGGTGGGATCAATTAGTTTCAGGAGATAAAATTGAAAACAAATGTTCATGCAGGTATCGAAAATAAAAGTTGGGAATCTCTTAAAAATTAAAAATAAAAAGAATTTTCCTGGCAAAATTGGGGGTATTCTACTTTATGACTTTAAAGGGAGAGTCCCAAAAACGATTTTTTTTTTTAACACAAAAATTGTAAACACACACACACACACAGTATCGTGTTCTAAGCATCGACTACTAAGTACAGCTGAGTACTGATTAGTACTTCGTATCGAGTACCGAGTAACGAGTACAGAGGATCAAGTACAGAGTAATTGGTATCGACTACTGAGTATCGAGTGAAAGCCGTAGCACAGCTTATAAAACATGTATAAAAAAAAAAAAATGGCGAGCTAAAATCAAGCTCAAAAAATTGACTTGATTGCGTCCTTCGAATTGAAATTTCAAGTACGAAAGGATTGGAACAATCCTAAAAAGCTTTTATCAATCCAAAAGTGCTCATTTCAAGTACGAATCCTACTTGAACATCAAATGATCCTGACTCGAGATTGAAGTAAGTACGGAATTCCACTGTCAAAGCGAAAGAGCGATAAGAAACTGAGAGCAAGTTCGAAACTGAGAGAGAAAAGCTCTCGCAGGCTAAATGGGTACACACACATACGGGTGATCTCTAGATATTTTCGTATCAACGTTAGCATTTCAAATAAAAGCTGTGAAGGGGCACAAATATGCCCGGCTACTAGATTAGATGACGAATGTTAAGCGATTTGAAACGTTTATACTAGATTTCCAGGACACCCAGGACACAATGACATATATTTCTGTCAGCTTAGGAGTTATTTGTGGTGTGGGGATTTTGCTCTTATGTTGTCTTAGAATACCCTACCAGTTATAGCACTTCCAGCATGAGAAGGTAGCTGCTGAATTGCATTCGATGGGTCAAGTCTAATGAGGAAACTTTAATAGCGAATAGCCTCTATTGTAATGTCGTTTGTGTCCTGTTTTTACAGTTATATGCAATGTAATGTCCTCGAGCCGGATAGAACTTGCTGCTTTGAAAATGAAAAAAGTAGTTAAAAAAGAAGCATGGATTTCTTGTGGGATCCTTTTTTTTTGGGGACAAAATGAGTTTAAAAATCGGAGTCATTTTTGATGCAACCTTTTTTCGAATTGAATGTAGTTCGATTATCGAGCTTAATTTAATCTGGGGTATTCTTGCACCAAGCCGACTTCGAGATCAACTCAGGTACGAATATCGAGCTTAAATCAATATCAGACCTTCTTAATTGGATCCGACTGAGGGATCAATTCGAGCTCGAATAACAAGCTAAAGTCAAGCTCTCCAGTGCTTAAGTCGGAATCAACACAAGAATTCCGGGATTGAAAAATCCGTACTCAAATCAATTCTTCTCGTACTTGGTTTGAGAATACTTGACCGACTTTTGACATCGTTTGGGATTAATTTTAGCCCGATTATCTCGGATTTTTTTAGTGTGTATCACATCAAAGTTTTGAGAGTGTTAACCACACTCACAACGCAAGCCGAGACTTGTGCCGATAGAGCAAACAACTTTTCAATTGCTGGCCAGCGATTGATGAAGTAGGTCAGAACGGATTTCCGTCGCTTTATTTTCCTCCTCGCTCTTTTTGACCAACGCTTCTTGGAAATAATAACAATTTCCAAAAATTCACTTCTAACAGTTTCCTTCCCTGCTTTCATGTCATCACCAACCCTTAGCAATGAAAAACCAGACCACACTGCACTAAAGATTCATATATTATTTCACAAGCCTTTCATTTACCAGCCTAAGCAAGCACCACAAAGCAAACAAAAACAACTTTCAACTTACTTGCAAATTTAATGAACTCAAATGCAGACGAAAAATGAAGATGGCTAAATGGACAAGGCCATCGTAATAATGACGACACACTCACACTCGGACACACACACAAAATGCATTCCGGACGGCGCTTAAGTAATCTTGGGGTGTCCAGATTGACTTGTAGGTCAACCTAACTGTATCCCCAAACCAATTCAATAACAGCACACTAACCAACCAACTGCCTGAAGCAAGGATAGAGAAAAAGAATTTTTTTTGCCAAAAAAAAAAAATCAACAAAATTCAATTAATTTAAATGCAGTTTCTTTTTTTCAAGCTGTACATGATACATCTACATATACTGTATGTAACTAGGGGAGGGTTTTCGCATCACTTTACAATGTAAATCTCAAGAGTGCGATGCCTAGATGCTTTTTATGCTTTTGCATTTTTTGACCAAATCTGTTTGTAACCAAATCTGTCCAAAAAAAAAGAGGAGAAAGCTGAGCACTTTTAAAAGGCGGGCCGAAAAAAATATGTCTACAAAGCGTTAAAAAGCTGTCAGTTTAACTATGAAACAGGAAAGTTGACCAAATTGTGTGAACTTTAAGCCAATAGTTGAATGCACTGGCAAAAAATTCAAAAATTTTTTCTTGTCAAAATGTTGTTAAACTAAAATGCAGTACACACGACTAAAATTTCAACATCCTTTGAAAATTTGATGCCTAAGTGTCTAGCTTGAGGGCTACTCCTTAAAATCAGGAATAAATTGTCATTGATAACACTAGTTTACAGTTTAAATATCTTTCATCTTAAACCATATCTTGAGTTAGAAACGTTTGATATACAGGCATGTTCTTAATTCCACTACTTTTTGAAAAGTAAATCGAACGCAGTTCCGCTTCGGATTTGTGATCTCAATTCCGAATGAAATTGCACTCTTTTTACTTTTTGCAAGCCACTGTTCCAAACGAGATTGGGTCTATCTAGTACAGAGTTCCCCAGACATAGCCCCTGGGGAACGAACATATTCACACCGAATGCTTACCGAAGTCATGCCGCACTGTGTGTTATAGAGAGACACAGTCACATTTTTGCGCTCTATGCTTGGGGAACCCTGATCTAGTATGTATTGTTATGAATCTACATATGAGAGAATCCGCCATTCCAAGCGAAACGATCGAAAATAGAACAGTCTAAGATGGGAGAGGCTGACTTTTAGGTTACACTTTTCGGTTTGGCTGTGCAATGCCAAATTCTGGACACATTAAACCAGAGACCGGCACGTCTCAGTCTCCGGTGTATTGAATAGGGTTCTGCGGCAGCGACGTCGATACACCGACAGTACTGCTCTCTTTTGCAACAACAAAGATGTGCCAAATGAGGGCGCTCTCGCGTAGCTAAACACACACACGCAACGCCAAAATGTGCTTGTGTGTTTTGCCGGCCTCTGCATTAAACAGAACAATCAATTAAAGACTTTATTGAAAATTGAATTTCCCTAACAATTTCTAAATGGATCACAGAATTAAGGAAATTTCACTTTATGTACAACTAGCAACTGTAAAAGTGCGTAATTTGGCAATTTCTTTTCATTCCACCGACCAACAAGCAATACTTTTCAAAACGAAAATCTTTTTCGTTGCGGAAACATATATCAATTTCACTTTCGAAAGGTTGCAGCGAAGTAGAATTGAGAACATGCCTGATGGTCTTTTGAAATGTTTAACAAAGGCTTAAAACATTATTTTCCAATCGAAAAAATTGATTTATAGGTCCATAATCGAATTTAGTTTTATATTTTTCTTAAGTATTGGTGAAGATTAGCTATGAATAAATACTTTAGATTTAGATGATTAGATGGGGCCAATTGAGTGGAGAAACTAATTCGAGTTACTCTAACATTATTTGTATTGGACCCAACCACTAATTAAGCTACGATAGTTCAATGAAAAAGTGGGTAAGTTTCGTTTTGTCTCGGCCCATATTGAATGCATTTTGTTAGGTTTTATTTTTTCCACACAAAGACGCAAACTATTTTAAGCTTCCTCAACTTCCAATAATAATCAGAAATATTCCTTTCAAAATCAATCTTTTTCTTCTGTTTAACCATGCACTTTTTTTTTTATTCCATTTTCAATAAATACAAATTTGCATATCATTAAAAACCGAGGGGGACCATCATGGTGATGCTTTTTCTGGTCCCCTCTGGCAAATGCTTCGACCCACCATTTTCAATTCTCTGGTTTATTAATGATTTGTTTGGTTGACCAAAATCCGCTGGTGGCTTTGGTTTATTTGCAAATCCAGTAAATTTATAACTCTCTAATGTGCATTTAAATGGGTGATAATTTCATTTTATTTACATAGTTTCGTTGCTGCCATTAAAAATGTCATATTTGTGGTTTTGTTACTTTTTTTTTTTTATTGGTTGTCTACCACATTCGAATTGATTTTTAATACATTCATGGCTTAGGTATTTTTTTTTGCTGTGGTATTTATGTTTTTTGTTTGTGTTTACAATTGTTTACTCTAACTCAATTAATTGAGTTGAATTCGACATTTTAATTGGCTTTTAAGTGGGGAGGCAATTATTGTTTGACAGTTCAATTAGATTTATAGTTTAAATGAGAACTAGATGGGAGATAAGTGTCATATAATTTTACAGTATTTACATAAATAATTAATGATACGTTTAGTAAGGTTAATTTAATGTTCACTTTGCCCTATTTATTGTCCGTTTTTGCCAAATAGTTGGATTATGTAGGTGCTGGTACATTTGGCAAAACAAATCTATTCAATTAAAGTACGCTTATGCTCAATACAATCTCTGCAAATCACAGAACCAAACTTAAGCGGCTTGCATCCAAAAAATAAAAAAAACCCCAAAAAAAATGTATGACTAAAAAAGTCATGAAGTTATCAGTCTATTTTGGTTTATTAATCCTAAAAAGTCTAGTCTTCAAGTGAATATTACGCTAAGGGCTTAATGTCAATCGATCCCCTTTTTCCTTATATAACACCAAAAGTTCAGCTTAGAACAGTTGATAAGAATTTCTTAAAAAAAAAAACAAAATTTTTGTGTTAGCAGCATATCATGTCTGTTCTCAATTCCACTTCGGTTTTGATATAAACGTTTGTAAGTTGAGCTCTATGTTAATAAGGTTATAGGGAAGGTGACATTAATATCAACGGTTACTAGATCCAGTTTAAGTAAAATCGGAATTGCTTAAGTAGTTGAAACCAATGGCTCAAATGGATTCAATTTGTAGAAAAAGGAATTCTTGATCTAGTAACTACAGATTTGCTACCTTCCATATAAATTTGTAGAAGTAAGAAGTAAAAAGCCAACTTAAACGATTATACGAAAACTGAAGTGGAATTGAGAACAGACCTATATATGGAACATTTTAGTCGAGAATCATTTAAAAAGCGATTTTTATAAAAGGAAAATAAAAGCGAATTAGCGCGAGGATTGCCCCAGTGTACCAAAAGTTTGTCATGTACTCAAGCTTTTAGAAACGATAGCTTAAAATATCAGAACCGGGAATTAGGTTCGTTTCAGTGGTTTATTGTGTTATTAAACCACCAGTTTGGTTTATAACATGGTTTTTTAATGACCCCAAACCGCGGTTTCGGTTCGGTTCAGAGGTGTACTCTCAGTACTTAATCATTATACATTCCAGTTAGAAATTTATGACTTTTAGCTTTAATTCGAAAAATTAAAGTTGTAAATTCTATTATTCTACTTTTAAATATTAATATTCATAAACAAAATAATATACAGTTATTTCGAAAGTGGAATTGATTCAAGTTCTCGCAACACCAAAATGAAAAAGTTTTTCGTTTTAAAAAGTATTGCTTGTTGGTTGGTGGAATGATAAATAATTGCCAAATTACACACTTGCTAGATGTATATAGAGTAAATTTTTCTTAATTCTGTGACTAATTTAGAAATTCTTAGTCAAATTTAATTTGCATTAAAGTCCTTAATTGATTTACAAAGATTTTTTCTTAATGTGTCCAGAATTTGGCTCTGTCAGCAAAAAACGAAGACTGAAACCTAAAAGCCAGCCTTTCTCATATCCGACTGTTTCATTTTCGATCGTTTCGCTAGGAATTGTTTTTTCTCTTTTGTGTTTCTTGTACCATCCTCGACTTCGAAGTAGTCGCATTAAGAACATGCCTGATAAAGTCGGATATGACGATTCGATCTCTGAATTTTCTTGTAGAGCGGAAATGCAGTAGATATCGTTAGCACCTTAAGAATGGCGAGAATGCAAAGTACGTGCCTGCCAATTAATAAACCGAGAAAAACACCTACAAATATATTTATGCTTAATATTGCAATTGCTTAAGTTATATTAAGGTGGAGGAACACTACCAACTGAAGAATGTTCAGAAAGAGTCCATGAACAATTAGAAAAGAGACGACAATTGCAAGAGATGGGCAAAATCAGGTATTCTCGAAACACTAGCACCCGGCTGTCACCCGAACCAGGAACTCTACCACGCTAAAATGATGGAAGGCTTTCCTTATAGCTCAGTTTTCTTATACTATCTTCCAATCTTACAAACATTTTTGCCTCAAACTTGTTGATGAAATGTATCAAACCTAACTATTTTCTTTGGCGGGGTTTGGTTCGGTTTAGCATTTTATAAACAGACGTTGCACATTGTAAGATTTTACCAATTGAATGATTTATTTTTTAAATGCTAGAAAAATATGCAGCTGCTATAAAAATAAATTGAAATCAGAGTAAAACGAGTGCGTAAGTTAAAGTCGGCTCTAACCGACTTCGATATACCCGTTACTCATGAAAACAAATGTTTAATAGCCTTCCTGTATGCCTGAGGTGGGTCAGCCGAAAAGTATGCAACATTTTTTTAACTCGGTTATTTATCATCCGATCTTGATGAAAATTAAGGGCTTATAGATGTTGCGAATATTAATCTACATTTTAAATTTGAGATCGATATCTCAAAAATTGTGGGAGTTATTCACCATTTTTTATTGTGGGGGCGGGGGTGGGCGTGGTAAGAATTTGAAATAAACTTGATCTGCGTGCAGACAATAGGAGTCTAAATTTCAAAATTGGTTGCTCTAGCTCTTCTAGTCTCTGAGATCTAGGTGTTCATACAGACAGACGGACGGACGGACGGACGGACAGACGGACAGACGGACATGGCTATATCGAATCGGCTGTTGATGCTGATCAAGAATATATATACTTTATATGGTCGGAAATGATTCCTTCTGCCTGTTACATACATTTGCACGACTTTAGTATACCCTTTTACTTTACGAGTAACGGGTATAAAAATATCACAAATAGCAACAAAATAGTCATTAAACAGGCCACATTGGAACGTTTGCCAAAATTCCATTTGACATCTCGCATCAGTCACAAAATTAAAGTGATTCAAATTTTGCCGTGAGTGTTTTGCTTCCAAGAAGAGTTAATTTTTTCTTAATCTTGAATAGTTGAACTGCAAAATTTTCAATACCGGGTTTTAATACCTTTACAAGAACATTTTGTATCATTTTTTTTATAAACACCTAAAAACTAAGAAAATTGGAATTTGGCGTTGCCTTCACATGGAAGACAGAACATATTTAAAAAACAAAAACCTTTGAGTTTTTCATTTTATTGTAAGACCAATTTTTGAACCAAGTAACGTATAATTCGCATGTTTTTTGCTATCTACTCCGTCAGTTTTCAAGCTATCTTTGACAAACTTTGCACAAAGTCTTGAATTACATGAAGGCTATATGTTTGTGGTAACCGGCCTGATTGGACGAATATAGCATATAGCTGCCATAGCAGTGAAAAACTAGTTTTAGTGAGAAAAACTTTTTTGTTTTCAAAGGTAACTTCTCCTAGCTTAGTATTTATTAAAATGGAATGCTTTCACATATTTCGACAAAGTTTTATTAAAATCAGACGACTATATGGTATAGCTGATATAGGAACGATCGGTCCAAAAACTAGTTCGAGTGAGAAAAACTTTTTTGTTTTCAGTCACGAAACTAAGCTTTCACACAATTCTATAAAGTTTCATTAAAATCAGGTGGCTATATCGTATAGCTCCCATAAAAAATCGTGTTCTGCCTATAACTAAAAAATGCGATATTCTATGGGAGGGGGATGTAGTTTTTGTCCGATATTGTTCATCCGTATGGCCAAAAAACTCTTTCGTTTCAAGTCAACATCTCTTAAACTACGGCTGCAATTGATTTAAGTCCCCCTAGATGGGCTAAATCTTACACTGTATGTTGGTTTGAATCACGTTTTGATACGGTTTGGTTTGGTTCGGTTCAGAACCAGCTTGCATCCCTATAAAATACAACTTATTTATGCACTGAAGAAAAATATTTACCAACATATTTTTCCTGCAATTTTAGTTCACTTAAATATAATAATTTCAAAAATTTGTTAAAAAAATTTCTTCTCCGAAAAATGTTGAACAAATTTTTTCGTCAATAAAAAATGGGCCGGAAAATTTTTCTAAAAGGGTTGTCTGGTGTATTCACAAACATTCTCCATTTTATGTGTTATGAAAAAGCATACGTTACGAAGCCCTTTGTCAAGATAAAGCATACTTTCAACACTTAGATGCAAACATACATTTTAAGTTCATATTCTTTGTTTCCTATCTATTGCCAAGCGATGAAGAGATAGAAAAATTAGGTTTTAACTGTCGCGATATTCTATCATTGATGCGTAGTGGTTACTTTTTTGTATTTTTTAAATTTGTAATCAGCTGACTTTAATTTGATTTTAAAATTTTGTACTTTTAAATTTTTTTTATTTGCCACCAAACATTATGTCTTATGACTTATTTGATTTAAATAAACACCTCACATATTGCAAAAATTGAAAAAAACTTCTATTTAACTTCAAAATTTGACAACACGTTGAAATGTGCCAAAGATTTTGGGGTATAAGTATTGATCTCTGGTACGTCTAGTATTAGTAATTTTATACAAAACTTTATTGGCCACATTGTGCCCTTTTAAAATTTAAATAATCAAACAACCAAAATTAGGCTTTAATTTTTTATCAGTTCGGATGCACAATTTGTGGATTTGACAGATGCGCTAGTAGGGGTTTTCCAATCACAGCTGCACTTCTCTTTTAGATGAATAATGAAGACCAACTATGTTTTTGAGCTTAAGCGTGATAAGAATTATTTTTAAAAATTATTTTGTTAGTTATAGGAAATTGTTTTAATTTGTTTTCTAAATATCAATTTGTTATTTTTAATATTACATTTTTTTTAAAATTATATTTTGTTTAAAGTTCAAAAAAGCTTAACTTATTTCTTCAAGAAATCAAACATTTTAAAAACTTTCTTTAAAAATAATATTAAGTATACGTAAAAGTGAAATTGACCTTTTTTGATTTTATGATTTATTTTTAGTTTTTTAAGCTCCACTGATTCACTTTCGTATATTATTTTCATTCCAACAGATTATTTAATGATCTATTTGCCTTCAGTTGCTATGCCAATCCCATCTCTAATCACCCAAAAGTACACACAAGATATATTTCCGTTGCCCGTTGGCCAAAAAAGAAGACATCAACGTCGACAGTCAACAATAATGGTGACAACAAACAATCAAACAGAGAGAAATCGAAAATGGGAAATACCGAGAAGGACGTCGAGACGCGCCAAGCGCGCAACGCAAACTGAAACGGCATTAAGACCCAACACGCCAGCCGCCTGGCCAAGATTGAATTGTGTGCAGCATAGCATGGGGCCAGGATATGCCGACAGCATAAAGCACGCACACACACAAACGCGACGGATTCATGAACATGCTAAAGGCGCCCACGGCTGGTCTGGCAGCCGGCATCAAATCCATTAACAATCGTTTTAGTGGGTGGGTGGATGAGTACTTTTTCATTCATAAAACTCAACAACTTGCACTTGTGTTTACGTTTCAAGTTGCGGCGCATGCGCCTTAACAATCGTCCACTTGTTGCTTCAAATTGCACTTGAGAGACTGAAACCGAGACAGACCATGAGATTGGGTCACAAAATTTTGACTGCCTGTCAATTCACATTCCCAATTTTGATGGCTGATCAAAAATTTTGGGTCTAATGACTTAAGTGGCTTGAATTTGACATACGATTCGAATAGGTACTTAGATTTTGGTGCTTGGACTTGAGTATAAAAGGATTGGGCCAAGTGGATATTAAATGTCAGTTCAAGATGGTCAAGTTAGCTTTAACTCAGTTTATTGTGTTTAATTTATTGCAAATTAATGTGCGAAATATTATGGTATTTCATTGTTGGAATAAAGAAGGTAATTTTGCTATGCAACAGCCCAAAACCGAAATTAGTTTGAGATATAGGGATCCAAAATGACAAAAAATAATTTAGCTGAACATTTTTCTGTGGTGACTTTTTTGAAGAATGTTTTTTTTTTTTTTTTTTTTTGCATTTTGCTTGGAGATCAATTTGCCGCCATTTATTTATTTAGAGTTGACAAAAAAAGGCTGTCAACGAAAATTTATATACGTTACAAAAATTTTTATGAGCTAATGAAGCCTATCAAAGAAAATCTAATAAAATTACAAAATAAACTAATAACGACTCCGACACGGTGGGGGAATTTTATTTGCCCGTCCGGCCAGCTATGCCCCTATTCACAGCCAATTGTAGTCAGAGACGTTATTAGAGCTAACAAAAACTTGAATAATATAGAGATCGAGAAGAAAGAGAGAGAGAGAAAGAGAGAGACAGAAAAAAACCAAAACCTACAGTTAAGTAGGAACAAAGGAGAAAAAAAATAAGATAATATATTAAATTAAAAAAAAAAAGAAAAAAAAAAACTGAGATAGAGAGAAAAATATCTTAAAGTACACTTTAAAAATAAAAAATTTCTACGAGAAACTTAAAACTAAATAACCGGAAAATCTCTGACCCGGTGGGGGAGGATTTTTTAGCCAGTCCGACAAGCTATGCTATAGTGTTTAAAAACTAGATCATTTGTTACGAGAGGTGAGCTTAAGTTGTCAACATTTCTTCAAAACAGCATTGTCGGTGATAGAAATATCTATAAAAAACAAGCTGTCTTGGCGCGCGCTGCTTAAATGTTTTAAACACAAAACGAAAAAGTGAAGCCTACATTGCAAATGCCATTTGTTAATTCTTCATGATAATCTAAGCTCAGTTTAAAATTTAAAAAAATTCGCGATTTTTAGGACCTTTCGATCATCGATAAAATCGTTTTTTTAATTTTACTGTATAAATGACAAAAGCTAAGTTCAGACAGGCAAATAATTTGAGAAATTTTGATGATCTCGGTGATATTTGATGAAATTACCAGTGAAGAACATTCTTTCCAATACTCTATTGAGCAAACTGATTTGGGAGCGGGAGACTTTTTAAAAAATTTAGATATTAGTGAGTGTGTAATTATACCCGGTTCTCCTAGTGTAGAAAAGGATATACTAAAGTCGTGTGTGTAACAGGCAGAAAGAAGTCTCTCCGTTATCATAAAGTATTTACATGTTTTTGACAAGCGACAACCGTCGAGTCGATATGGCCATGTCCGTCTGTAAGTCCGTCCGTCCGTCTGAATGAACACCTAGATCTCAGAGACTTAGAAGAGCTAGAGCAATGTGGACTCCAATTGTCTGCACGCAGATCATTAAATTTATTTCAAATTTTTTCCACGCACACATAAATTAAAAAAAAAAATGATTAACTCAGATAATTTTGAAGATATTGTGCCCAATATTTATAAACTGTGAATTTTTCAGAAAGATCTAAGATCCTAAAATCAACTTTTGTCATATATTTGGGGTCAGCATGCGCTGTCTTATAACATTATGTAAACTCTTTTTTAAGCACTTCAAAAATTTGTCTTCTTTATTCTTTTTACACTCCTCTGGGGGGTGGAAACTAGACCGCATGAAATAAGGCCGCTAAAACAAAACGAAATTAGATCGCGCTCACAAAATGAAACTAGACCGCACGGTCATTGTTCATTCTGCAAATTGAATGTAGGCCGCGATCTCAGAAAGAAATAAGACCGCGCGGCCTTAATTTATTTTACAAATGAAATAAGACCGCCCACGGTCATGTGCGAAAGCAGCCTAAACTGATTTGAAAAACAAGTGAGAAAGTCGGTCATCGCCCGAGTCTATAACATACTGCTGGGTACCAAGTTCGAGTGTCATAGGCAACCAGTTTAAAGCCAGTACGGTATAGGCGGGAGAGAATTGTTCGCTGCACGCTAGCCAGTAGTTATCAACCAGTTAAATGCCAGTTCACCTTTGAGATGTTCCTTATGACAGGATCTCGTTTATGTCGCTGCTCACGTATGAACAGGTACATCGAAATCTGTCGGTCAACTCACTCATCACCACTTGCCACTTAGTTTGCAACTAGTTAAAGTTCAATTGGATTACATCGAATCTAGCTATTTTGCTACCAGTTATCATTCTACTAGTCATTCACAACCAGGTGTTAGGACAGTTAATTTTTGTTACTAGTTAGACAATTTCTCTGCAATTTTGTTCCTACCCCTAATAAGGGTACATTTTTGTTCTAAAAATTCCTGTTTGGGGCAACTTTTCTAAAATTCAGGAAAAATGTCATAAATATAGAAATTATTTCTAAATTTTAGGGCGATTTCAACCGTTGACTGATTTTTCTTAAATATAGAAAAATAATTTTCTGAGTGTGGAACGATTTTCGACGGCGACACGTATTGCAAGTAGTTTTCGATTGAAATCAGACATAGAAAAAATGGATTCTCGAATCGTAAAATCGATGTATTTGCCAGCTCTAGTTTGATCTTCACCTTCTATTTAACCGTCTATTTACTCGTCTTTTTACATGTCTTTTTACCTGTATATTTATCTGTGCTTATGACAATCTAAATTCATATATGTATGTTGCAAATTTCTGGACCGTTCGTATACGCCTTCTTTTTACCATTCATCGAGACAATCAATGGCCAACTATTAAATCTTCTTGATAATCTAAACTTAATCCCTGTGTTCTAAAAACCGATTTCGACCCAAAAACGACCCAAATCGTATGGGAATTCAGTCGTTTTTGCGTCAAAATCGATTTGTAGAACACAAAGGATTATAATATTTAGCAAATTTTCACGATTTCTTTGGACCGATTGGCTTTTTGCGAATTTTTAATTGCTATTTTCTATTCAGATCTTAAAAATTCGTCCAGCCGTTCTTAAGATTTATGTGGTGTAACTAACACGACTTTGTTTTACATATATATTTATTTATTTATTTATTTAGAGTTGACAAATAAAGGCTGTCAACGAAAATTTATATACGTTACAAAAATTTTTATGAGCTAATGAAGCCTATCAAAGAAAATCTAATAAAATTACAAAATAAACTAATAACGACTTCGACACGGTGGGGGAATTTTATTTGCCCGTCCGGCCAGCTATGCCCCTATTCACAGCCAATTGTAGTCAGAGACGTTATTAGAGTTAACAAAAACTTTAATAATATAGAGATCGAGAAGAGGGAGAGAGAGAGAAAGAGAGAGAGAGAAAAAAACCAAAACCTATAGTTATGTAGGAACAAAGGAGAAAAAAATAAGAAAATATATAAATTAAAAAAAAAAAAAAAAAAAATGAGATAGAGAGAAAAATATCTTAAAGTAAACTTTAAAAATAAAAAATTTATACGTAAAACTTAAAACTAAATAACCGGAAAATCTCTGACCCGGTGGGGGAGGATTTTTTAGCCAGTCCGACAAGCTATGCCCCTACTCACAGATGGGAGTGGTCAGAGATTTCCCCGGAGATAATTATAGAGAGACGTTTTTAGAGAGAAGAGAGAGAGATCTGTTGAGAGCATGTGATAGAGACCATTGTAATTTTGACATAAGACCCGAAAACGATTGTGCTGGGCATAATCAGTTGTGCATCTGGGCAAGATATAGATAGATATAGATATAGATTAGTCTTTTATAATTTCTAGATTAAGTTAATTCTTCATAGAAAAAATTCGAACAAAATGTTGTTCCTGTCAGATTATTCTTATGACATTAATTAGGCGTCAATCTTGCTATCACTCTGCAAAATCTGTGATTAATTGGCCAAGTTATAGACATATGAGAAAGACAGGCCCGAAATCGCTGACTAAAAAGTTATTTGTTTCGATTCAGGACCGGTTTGCACCCCTTGATAAATTCAAATTTAAATTGAAAATTTTCTGCATGTGCATTTTCTATGCATTAATACTGTTAATATTTTTCAGCCTTATTCCCTTTGGCCCAGCTGCTAAATGCCAACAATATATTTTCCCAATTCATAGACCTGAATAGGCCCTCAAAGTATTTGTCTGATGTACATAAAACCTATTTGGATACCGATTTGACCAAACTTGGCATATTTTTGGATCTGAACTGCTCTCAAGCGAGCTTCATAACTAATCAGGTATGTAAAAGGTTTTAAAATGCAAATTAATATTTGCAAATTATCCACTTAGTCCAGTCGCGCTCGTCTGTATAATCATCATTTCCACTGGCTGCTCTATGATGAGTTGGGCAATATGACGAATTTGATTCAACTCTTTAATAAAGCCAATTTAAGTTTCGATGCTGATGTGACTTATGTAAAGCCAGAAAAGAACGTAGAGAATGGTATTTACATACTTTACGATGTCTACAACAAGGGCAGCCATTTGGGTGGTCATCTTAACATCACCATAGATCAAAGTATCAAATGTAATCAGAGTCAATGTGAGCTTAAGAAATATCTAAGCTCGTTACACACAAGAACACGATTGCAGCAGCGAAATGATTTAACTGGAATCACATTTCGAATGGCCAGTTTGGTAAGTGAAAGTAAAAAAAACTTGACTCGTATTGCAAATATTTGCTTTTGCAGGTCTCGGCAATTCCTTTGAATTCTGGTGAGGAAAAACTGTTGGCATTTCTTAATAGCGAAGAATCCGCATATTTGGATTGGGTGTCGCGTTTGGGTTATAGAATAAATCAACATATGCAAGAGTTGTTGCATTTTAAGTAAGTCGAAGTCCATTTCTAAAACTGATCACTGATCAATAATTTTATATTTCAGTCTCAGCTACCATTGGCTGGAAATCTGGAGCGTTAAAGATCATATAGGCGGCGCCATGGGTTTGTTAGTCAACGAATCGGTGGAACTTTGCACTTCGCCTTTTGTTCTATCCCCGGCTCGCTTACAATTCATGCATCCCATTGCATATTTTAGCGATTTTCGAGCCATTTGTATTTTTCGTACACCCCACAATGCGGGCATCAAGGCTGCCGTCTTTCTGGAACCCTTCAAACCAAGTGTTTGGATTGTTTTTGCTATTTTGCTTATCTTTGCCGGAGTTCTTTTATGGTGGATTTTTCAATTGGAGCAAAAATGGACGCAGTACTGTTTAGATTTTATGCCTTCGCTACTGACGAGCTGCCTTATAAGTATTGGAGCTGCCTGTATACAGGGTTCTCATTTGATACCCAAATCAACGGGTGGACGATTGGCTTTTATTTCCCTGATGTTGACTTCATTTCTTATGTATAACTATTACACTTCGATTGTGGTTTCCACACTTTTGGGCTCACCAGTGCGGTCGAATATCAAGACCATCCAACAGTTGGCTGATAGTTCCTTGGATGTGGGTTTCGATAAGGTGCCATTTACCAAGTCTTATCTCTTGGTGAGTTTTTGAACTATACTGAAAAGTAATTTATGGCGAATACTTCCATTGATTTCAGTTTACTCAACGGCCTGACATACGCAGTTTGTATAGGCAGAAAGTGGAAGCCAAACGTGATTCCTCAACCATTTGGTTTTCCCCTGGGGATGGCGTGCTTAGAGTTCGTAATGATCCTGGTTTTGTGTATACCTCGGAGGCTTCGTTTGTGTATCAATTTGTGGAGAAATTCTATCATCCACATGAGATATCGGATCTGAATGAGATTATGTTCCGTCCGGAGAGTTCTGTTTACTCAATGGTTCATTTGAATTCTACATATAAAGAAGTACTTAAGCAAATTCAATATAAAATGGTGGAATGTGGCATCGTATCAAAGCATCGGCGTTTCTATTCTAAAGCCAAACCGCATACCAACTCAAATAGTTATGTGATCAAAGTGGGCATGGAGTATGCAGCTCCTATGTTTATTATGTTGTTGGTTTCGTATTTCATTGCTTTAATTATACTGGCTATGGAATTGATTTGGAAGCTTTATGAAAGAAGGAAATTAAGGAAAGAGGAGCAGGATCAGTGAAGTCAACAAAGGAACTGATACGCATAATGCTTAGATGGGTAAGTTTATGTGACTTATAATGTCAACCATTCAAAAACCTTAAAAATTCTGCATTTCAAATTGCTAAATACTAGACAAATCGTTTTGCTTAAATTCACCAATTAAGTACACAATTGATGGGACTTAAGTTGTCTTTTTGACAACCATTCATCCGTCTTTTCAATAGCCTGTCAATTGCCATTAACTTGTCAATAAAAGTTAATGTCTATTTTGAGTGACATCTTGATTGAAATGTATTCCAGCTCTGTAATAATATATTGATTATGTCTATTCCTTTGACATTATGCTGGCTTGATATATAAGCCCCAGATTTAATATAATTGTATCATTAAGTTTACATCAGTTTAATTGACTAGACCTTAAGTTAAAGTTTCAAATATGCTTAAATTATTTAACTTTATTTTATATCATTTTTTACACATGACGAGCTTAAAAAGTATTTTAATATTACATTGCTGGTCAAGCGAATGTGAGTTCTTAAAAGAATAACTAGAATACTTTAAATAATGTTGTATTCTATTTCCAGCACCCTTCCGCTTTGCTTACTTAGCCCACACTGAACATTTGTATACCCAATATATAGATCTTAACAATGAACAGTTGCAAGATCAGTTCCTCAATCACAATCTAGTTCAATTAGGCATATTTATGGATATAAATTGTAATCAAAGCGAGACGGTTTTGAAGTTGGTAAGCCACACTAATAAAATTTCTTGTTTGTTTGTAAAAGTTAATTTATTGTTCATTTCTTGACCAGGCCGATTCTGAGCAACGATACAACCAACGCTATCACTGGCTTATCTACGATCACAGCTCAAATCTTTCACAACTCATTAAACACTTCTCAGCAGCTCAACTCTATTTTAACACAGATCTTACCTATGTCATAAATAATACACAGAATGATAGCTTTATCCTCTACGATCTGTACAACAAGGGTAAACATTTAGGTGCTCAACTTAATGTGACTGCAAGTCAGGAAATTGCTTGCACTGAAAGAAAATGCTATAGAAAGCGTTATCTTAGTACACTACATGAAAGAAATTCTTTGCAACAGAGGAAACTACTAACGGGAATGACGCTGAGAATGTCTACAGTGGTAGGTTTGAGTATTGTTTTATATATATTTTATTCTTACATCAAGAACAAACGGTGTTAATAGTACGAAGAGTAAAATACTTAATACTAAAAAAATGTTTAAAAAATACTTGGATTTAGACAACTTCGGCACACATTTCGATTTATGAGTAAAATGGTTCAAGTTCTTTCAACCTTATGGTCCAGTCACAAATATTTCAGAATAAAGGACTTGAACCATAAACAGACATTTTTAAAATAAGTTCAAAATATTCTTCAGTATGAACACTACATTTTTAATCCCATAACGCTACATTCTTGAAAGAAAAGCTTGAATACGTATTCTTTGATTCTATGCAGTTGCATAGGAAAAATAATCAAGCTTAAATCAAGAATATAGTCTCGAAACAAAGATAAAATGGTGTGAGAAATAAAGAGAGACAAAAACTCCAACACAGATTATTTTCTAAGTTTTTTGTCTATATTCGACAATTTGGGATGAAGATGATACTCGATGGACCATGCACCCAGCAAAAAAACAAAAAATTAATTAGGTTTTTGTTTTCTGTAAGTAGTGTTCTAAGGTTTTCTTTCTGAGAAGCATTACACAGGCAACCAAATTAACTAACTTTGTAAGGTGCAAGCCTGGTCGATATAAAATTCGGATAAATTTATGTTCACTGATTCCAAAACTTCAGTTTTGCTTCATCAGCTCTTGTTTCCAAGATATGACGGAAACACGGATTTGTAGAACTTAAGCTGCCTTTACACTTGTCATTTAACTCTAAATGGTTGGTTGTCAAAAGTCTCTAAAGAGAAACTCTTATCAAATAGAACCTGTTCTATTGCATCAAAGAAGGCTAAATTTTCTAAATATGTAGAGATATTTGATTTGATATTACACTATCGTCAGAGAGTCTCCTTAGGGATATATGACAAATGCAAAGGCAGCTTTAGATATATGATAAAATGCAAAAATTCCCATATTTAGAGCAATTGTTGTTCTATATGCCTAGTTTGCTCTTGCCGATATAGGCGACCAATATTGTTCGTGATGAACACTGCCTTCTGTGCCGATAAGCGCTTCTTGTGAAGCGACTAGTTGAACAATTAAACTACCAACACTAATTTATCTTTTTGTCCCGTTTTCGCCACCCTTTTCTCGTTATTGGCCACCAATTTATACAAAATTTTATAATTTACTTTACAAACGACTGTCCTAACCGGAACTATCATCGATCACATGCATGACATTGCGGCAAATCACTGTTAAAAGAATGCAGCCATATGCAAAGCACTCAGCATGCAAGAAGTCCAGTGGTGCAGATGGCAAGACCGTCGCCTTAGATTATAAACTATTTGACGGAATCCGTTTTTTTTTTCGTTTTTCCGCTGACTACATAGCATAACTTATTTTTAACTAGGAACACACAACACCACAAAGGAGGCGGGTCGACTGAACAGCTATTTGAAGAACCTCCCTGTGCAATCATCAGCAGTCTTTGCGTATATACTGCAAGTCAGCAGCTGCCTCCTCATGCCAGCGCTGCTATAACCAAAGACGGCTTAACAGCAAAACTGGCATTACGAAACAACGCCAAGTTGCCAGTAGACTTTGTGTGTGTGTGTGTGTCCCCAAATGGCCTTACTTTATTACTGAGTCGACAGTCGACCAGCCTCCTGTGTGGTTTTGGGAGTTCCTGTTTTAAAGTAATGTACAAACATAACATGACCTCGAGCCGGCTAAGACTTGCTATTTGATTTATCATAAATGTCGTTAAAACAGTCACACATAAGATATTTTAGATAGAGCTTACACCACACTGACATGTTTAAAGATGATAGTTCTTGTTTTCGAGAATATAATTCTCATTTCAAGCTATGTCAATCTTGTTTTTTCAAGATCGTAAGCTTCTTGAAAAAATATGTTTCCTCTTAGTTTTAAATTAATATTTTATTTCTCAGTGTGGGAATTGAGTGGGCACATTTGGGGAAGAAAAACTCGAGTTTATTTCGTTAGAAATCTCAGAAATGATATAAATTCCTTCCCAATTCAATTCCAGATCACTAGCCTACCCCTTAATAATACCCCAGAGACAATCACCGCTTATTTGGAAAGTCAAAATCAGGTACACTTGGATACGTTTGCTAGATTTGGTCATCAAGCGCGTGAGATACTTAAGGAAATGTTAGATTGCAGGTAAGATATCAATTTTGGATATGCGTATTTACTATTTATTTTCTCCCTCTCTTAGTTTTGTTTACACCTTTCGCGATCGCTGGTCAGATGGTGATATAACTGGAGGTCTTATAGGTGATCTGCTCAACAATACCGCTGATCTGGTCTCAGCTCCGTTTGTTTATACCAGTATACGCACCCCATATTTCCGACCTATAAGCCAGTTCTCTACCTTTCGTGCCGTTTGCATGTTTCGTAATCCTCGTTCAGCTGCCGACGGTCTCAATGCCACCGAGTTTCTTCAGCCGTTTAGCTGGACCGTCTGGTTGATTTTTGCCTTAATTCTACTACTCTCCGGTATCCTGCTCTGGCTGACATTCCGTTTGGAGCGTGGACAATTGAGACCTTCACTGTTAACCAGTTGTCTGTTCTCATTTGGTGCTGCCTGCATACAGGGTGCTTGGCTTACACCACGCTCCACTGGCGGACGTATGGCCTTCTTTGCTCTAATGCTGACTTCATTTTTAATGTACAACTATTACACCTCAATTGTGGTTTCTACGCTGTTAGGACAACCAGCGAAATCGAGTATTAAAACGCTGCAACAATTGGCGGACAGTAATCTGGAGGTGGGCATTGAGCCCTTTCCATATACCAAATTCTATATAGAGTCTTCAACTGAGCCAGCGGTACGCAGTTTATATCTAAAAAAGATAGTGGGTAGTAAGAAAACTTCCGAACGGCTTTGGTTACCCACTGAAGAAGGTGTTCGATTGGTCAGAGATTTTCCCGGTTATGTGTATATAGCTGAGGCATCCACTGCGTATGAATTTGTAAGGAAAATGTATTTGCCCCATCAGATATGCGAGCTGAATGAAATTCCTCTGAGGAAGGAGTCAACTACGCATACTTTAATGCTGAGAACATCGCAGTATGCGGAGTTAATTAAGTATAGGTGAGTGAACAAGAGATCATAGAGGCCAACTAATTCCATTTCTTTTGTCTAACTTTCCCAGCGAACTTCGGCTGCTTGAAACTGGTATTCATATAAAAATGATCCGTTATTGGATACGCACCAAACTCCATTGTTATCAACAAAATTTAACCGTGATTGTGGGACTAGAATATGCAGCTCCCTTTTTCATCATGCTTTTCGGTTCATATGTACTCTGTCTGGGCATATTGGCTGTAGAAATTCTGTGGCACAAAAGGTGATGACTTTGATAACTTCCCCTCTCTTCCCTTTTAAATACATATTTACATTTTGTCAAATTGGAGCAATTTAAAAACAAACATGTTGACAGCTAAATTGACTGATGAGAAAATTCTATAAAAAGGGTCTTACCCTTATAGCACGGTCGCAAAGTGTCAAAGTCAACAATGCAGTCACTACAATTGGCCCATTTTTTGCTTGAAAATTTGCTACAAACGCGTGTGGGTTTTATTATATTTTTTCATTGCTGGCAGAAGAATGAAAGTGGGTTGATTTATCAAAAATGTGAAATTCACTTTAAAATTTTACATTTTTAGGTCTCAAAGTGGCAGAAGAATTTAATAATCCTCTGCCATATCAACTCAACTATCATCAATTTGTTCATATGAATTCTATTCCAAATTGGCAAAATTTCGAGCAACGCTTCTTAGATCATTTACAACCGACTTTGGGTATATATGTGGATATGCAGTGTGAGAAGTCAACTGGGTTACTAAAGGAGGTAAAGTTTTATACATTTTTAAGAAAATTTTGCTTCCAGTAATACCTATTCAATTTGTAGGCCAGTCGGGATCACCTATATAATCAGCACTATCATTGGATACTACACGACCTTAAGCACTCTTCGATTTTCTACAACTATTTTGCGCCTTTTAATATTTCCATCGATGCCGATGTTAGCTATATTCAGGAGGAATCTAAATATAATAACTCCAGTGTTACCTATACCCTCTATGATGTGTATAATAATGGCAATCATATTGGAGGACAATTGAATCTGACTGCCGATTATGAAATCGATTGTGATCTCAGGAAATGCGGTGGAAAAAATTATCTCAGTTCACTACATTTACATGCCAAGTATACAAATCGTGAACAGCTTACCGATGTGGTACTGAGAGTTGCCACAGTTGTAACTCAACGTCCAATAAGTTGGCCTCCGGAGTTGTTGTTACGTTTTTTGAGCCAAGAGAATGAAACTCATGTTGATGGAATAGCCAGATTTGGTTTTCAATTATCAATTATACTAAGGGATCTACTTAAGTGTGGGTAAGTGTGGAATAGAATGCATGATAAGTCGTAAGACAAACCATTCTACTTTTAGGTATAACAGTATTTAAGTTTTTACCAATTTTTATTTGAATTTTATCATAAATTTTGTTCTTTTCTCCTGAAACAAGTTGTACAAAATCTGAAGTTTAATCCCTTCAAAAAAATGTATATGAAATTGTTGTTCTAAGTTTAGAAAATATTGAACTTTTCCTAGACTTCGGTAATCGCAAAACCGCGTGTTAGCTGAAAAAAGAAGCCAGTACAATATTACACCTTTATAGACTGCCGTTACCGTAATCGCCCCATTTCAAATTATTTTGTATTCTATCCTTACAATCCGAGTTTCAATCCAATCTAATGAAAAATAGAGGCATGCAACATTTTCCGGGAATTTTCACGCCAGGGGGCTGATTTTGCGAAATTAGAAAATCACATTTCATTTTATTTCGTATTCTATACTTACAAACCCAGTTTCAAGCCAATCGGATGAAAAATATTTTTTTGCATTCAGAATTTTCCGGGCATTTTCACATTGCCGGAATTTCCAACATTGGAAAATCACATTTCAAATTATTTCGTTTTCTATCCTTACAAACCCTGTTTCAAGCCAATCGGATGAAAAATAGTTGTTTGCATGCTGAATTTTCCTTCTGGGCGGATTTTCCAAAATCGGGAAACACGTGTCGAATTATTTCGCGGAAACTACTTTCCGAATTTCAGCCTTCTATCTCTTACCGTTTGCGCTCTGCGTTGATTGCCAATCAGTCAGTCAGGACCAACTGTTTTATATATAGAGTAGAAGTGTAAGGCCATGATTAAGTTTACCCTGTACCCATAAAAAATGGGTAAAAGGAGATCATGAAGTTGTGCAAATGTATGTAATAGCCAGAAGGAAGCATCTCTGGCCCTAAAAAGTACATATAGGTATATTTTTGATCAGCATCAGCCGAGTCAATCTAGCCATTTCCGTCTGTCTGTATGAACGAATCGAACTTAGAGACTATAAGAGATGGAGCCACAAATTGTTGCATATATGTAGGTGTTTATTGCACTCAGATCAAGTTTGTTTTTAGATCTGGAAAACTCCCCCTTCTTTTAACCGCGAAAAACTGTCAGATCCACAATTTTTAAGTAAGATCCTCGTAACTTAATACATATTAAATTGGGCCCAATATCTATCTATTTTGAAAACCACAATAGGATCCGAGCAAACTAGACTAAAACTAGAATTCTCGACAACATTGAATAGATTAACTATAGGAAAAATCAGATTATTTATCCAATCTCCCCAGTTTTGAAGACCTTATTCTGCACATCACTAGAACACCTCTATACATACTTCTACGAGAGAAGAGTTTAGTGAAAGAGTCTCTATTTTATCGAGAGAAGAATGGAATCAAGGTTCTCCGGGACCTAAAAAAAGCTAAAAAAAACAATCTCAAATTAAGAAAACAGAGTGAAAGAAGGCGTTAACTTTGAGATTGAACATTCTTTCGAACTATCTGTCTACTGTAGTGTCTTCCAGGCAGAGATACACGTACACCCAAAATACAATTACAATTATGAGTAAAATTCATCGGACCATCGAACGCAACTTCAAAGCAGGCCAATTCGCGAGGCAGGGTCCTGCCGGTACCTTTATTTTCAGTGGGAAGAACATGTTGGCATGTTTTGCGAGTTTACTTCGAGTTCAAAGCAAACCAGAAAGCAAATCACAATGCAGACATAGCCACCTCGTTTAGCAGAGATCTGGAGAGTCAGTAGACCTCACTGCAGCTGACCTCACCTCAGCTGTCTTTAGGGCCATAACAGAGCACTGACTTTCATATCTTCAGTTTCTGCCTGATTTGACGGAAAAACATCTCGGTTCGCATTTTCTAATGGATGTTTTTGATCTACTAGTATATATATATATTAGTTTTTATCCTATCCCCCGGATGGTCCCAGATGTCTCTTTCTTTTTAGGAATAGAACGGAGGTTTAAAATTTGAACTTCAAATTCTAATGACCCAAAATAAGGATTTGTCACTGTTCTTGCATCATTTCACACGACTGAAACTGCGATTTGATTGTTTGATGTCTCCCTCTATTCACAGCATGCAATTCATTTTCGTGGACCGCTGGAGTCTGGATGATGTCAATGGTGGCTCTGTGGGCGCCGTTGTCGATAAATCAGCAGATATTGGTTCAGCTCCCTGCCTAGCAACCGAGGGAAGATTTCGATATCTTTCGGCCATTGTTGAGACGGGCTATTTTCGCTCGGTCTGCATGTTTCGTACACCCCACAATGCCGGTATACGTGGAGATGTATTTCTGCAACCATTTAGCCCACTCGTTTGGTATCTCTTTGGATTCGTCATAATGTTCATTGCCGTCCTTCTCTGGATGATATTTTTCCTGGAGTGCAAACGTATGCGTCGTCGTTGGCGCTTGGAGTATGTACCCTCGTTGCTGAATACCTTTCTGATAAGTTTCGGAGCTGCTTGCATACAGAGTTCTTCATTGACACCACACTCGACGGGTGGCAGATTGGCTTATTTTGCACTCATTTTAATCAGCTTTATCATGTACAACTATTACACATCTGTGGTAGTATCCTCGCTACTAAACTCTCCTGTAAAGTCCAAGATAAAAACATTGCAAGATTTGGCAGAAAGTTCATTGCCCGTAGGACTGGAGCCGTTATCCTTTACCAAAAGCTATTTGAATGTGAGTAAAGTTGTGAAGTATTTCGTAACTGAATGCTAAACTCTTTTATTTTTTTAAGTACTCAAATCGTGCAGAGGTACATTATTTTTATAAACGCAAAATTGAGATGCAATCTACGAATAAGGAACTTTGGTTACCCGCCGAGAAGGGTGTATTGAAAGTACGTGATAATCCGGGCTATGTGTTTGTTTTCGAATCATCATCGGGTTATGCCTATGTGGAGAGGTATTACACGGCCCAGCAGATATGCGATTTAAATGAGGTTCTGTTCCGTCCAGAGCAATTGCTTTATACACATTTGCATCGAAATTCAAGCTATAAAGAGCTGGTGAGATTGAGGTAAGTCGTTGGAGTGAGTGTTTTACAAAAAGTTCCAAATTTTAAACTTATTCCAGCCGAACTGGGCATTCCGGGCCTCTAATTTGCCTAAAAATTCCTATAAATGCAAATAACAAATTACAAGCAACGTTTCACTGCGAATAGATTTTGTATTATTAAAACATAACGTACTTAGCCCACTTTTGACTTTGCCAACGAATAATCCAAAAAGGGAAAAAAAAATTTCAAAACAAATAAAAAAAAATTGACCCCGACGTGATTTGAACACGCAACCTTCTGATCTGGAGTCAGACGCGCTACCGTTGCGCCACGGAGTCTCTGATGAATCTACGTATTTTAATAGATAATATAAGCTAACAGCAATATGTGTTCTTTCTAATGCTTTGACTTTAACTAATCTAATCTATAGAAAATAAAATTCATACGAAAGAATTTTATTTCTAATTTAATTCATTAATTTCATCTCCCTCTTCAGATTACTGCGTGTCCTGGAAACTGGAATATATCGCAAGCACCGCAACTATTGGGCTCATTTGAAGCTTCATTGCTTTGCCCAGAATTTTGTCATTACGGTGGGCATGGAGTATGTGGCTCCGTTGTTCTTTATGCTCATTAGTGCCTACATTTTGGTCATATTTCTTTTACTATTAGAACTTGGCTGGCAGCGTTATTTCCGCCGCAATCTCAACGACAATGATAACACTAATTAAATGTAATGCAATGTTCTCGCTTTAAAATGCACTTTAAATTGTTATGCAATAAGATGAAAATAAAAACACTTTGGCTTAACTTTTCGCCTGTAAAATTATGCAGAAGCTTTCGCTTCGCCCCGTTTCCTGTTTGCCTCACGTAGCCGGCACGATTTTCAGATTTTCGTTATTTGCATTAAAAACTTTTCATGTTTTGGCGGTGATTTTTTTTGCAATAATTTTTTATTTGCATTTTTATGCCCCGGGCAAGGGCAGACCAATTTGGAAAACTTTTTGTGTGTTTTTTGGTGCCATTCATGTGATAAGGGCCCAAAGTTTATTAACCACCGCCGCGGGTATCGCCAATAGTTGGGAATAAACTTTAGCTTAATGTTTCTTATCTCATATTATATGAATGAAATATATCAATCAAGTGTCTGTTTCGTGATTTATGTTGATATGATAATGATGAAAATGGCACGTGTTTTGGGGCAATGATAAAACAGCAATTGCAATTAACAAACAATATTATGATTATTACTTTGTTTTTATTTCAGCAACATGCAAACAATTGGGAGAGCCAATAATCACATTGTTATTATTCCCTTATGCGCAAATGGACAAAACAAATTAGTTGCTTTAAAATGGTTTGGTTTTAAAATCTAGTGGAATATGATATGACCAAGTGGCGCAAAAAGCTTGCTTTTCCACATTTTCATCACTTTTTATGGTGTTTCGAACTGAATAGAGCAGCTATGGTCACCCGTATTCCCTGGGGGCAAAGACATTTCGCTATTTACACATATACGAGCCGAACGCATGCCAAAGCTGAGGAGAAGAGCGCAAAAAGCCTTTCAGCCGCTGGCTAGCCTTTGATGCGGCCAGGTCGAAACAAATTCACGGAGGTTTATTTTCGCAGCACCAATACACTCTCGCTGGAGTAGAGTAACGTTTGTCAAGAAGAGCAAGGCCAAAAAACAAGAGTGTATTGGTGAGCTTTGCACTGAACAAAAAGAAAGGAAACTTTTTAATTGCATGACAGAAATTTGCTTATGCAAGAAATTTGTACAATTTAATCATGCAACCAATAAAAAGTAATCATCAAAATGGCACTATTTAGTCATCATTTTAAAACTATTGATATTCAATTTCTCTTTAATACACCAAGTATCAAGTTGATATTTTCGCAAGTATTAAAATGATACTTCGAGGATATCAAATTGATACTAAAATGTATCAGGTTGACATTTTTTTGTATTAATTTATGGGATCAATTTGATATTAGGTCTAATCTATTTAATATTTCAATTGTCAAATTTTGTCTGTCATTTTGATACTAGCTTTTATCAATTAAATATTTGTTCTTATCAATTTTCCAAAAACTGCCATTAGAATAAAAACATAGCATGTTATTAGCTTTTTACTTAATTTTTAATTTATACTAAATGTATTTTATTTATACTAATGAAATGAAATTGTCAGGTGTGGACACCTCACTATGGGAAACATTGTTCTTTCACTCTGCATGCTCCGTGTCCACAAGGATGTTGCTTAATTAGAAGTCACAGTAATGGTGTGCCTCCTGCTGGGACCTTTACATGTAAATCTTTTCGCCTTCGCAGAAACCCTGAGTGTAAAAGGCAAAAACGGCTTTTTCCGCAGTCGTTTCGACCCTTTCGCATTGCGCGTCATCTTGCAACGCGCGGAAACAGCCACAGCAGCATTGTGGAGTGGTATACGTCCTGTCGAAAGAGTTACATTCTATATTCTTTTCATAAGTTTGAAAAAAAGCGACCACAGCAACATATATATATACGCTAGGTCCCACATTTCAACACTACCGTTCATAAAAACCAGCATTTATTGAAAAAAAAACGCAAAACAAAGCAATCGCAGTCTGCACCTAAGAAGGTCAATGAAAAAGAATGATTAAGTGAATCATAAATTGTTTTCGACTTTCTTATCCAAAGAACTAAATTTTTTTACTCAATGTACCAGCTGTGATCTACTTCATAAACCACTGGCCAGCGACTGAAAGGCTTTTAGCTTTCTTGGCACAAGCTACGGCATACGTTCGGCACGTGTCAGTGTGAATAGCGAACTGAGTTCGGCCTCTACAGGCTAGGCATGACAATCGATGGAATAGAGTCTTGTCGAATACGGACTTGAGACTTTCAGGGTCCGTGAATTGTTACCCTAAAGTCGAGGCCAGTAATAATCACCAGGTTCCGAAATTAGGTGATCAAAGAACAAAGCAGGCGGCGCCGTCCTGTTAAAATCAAAAGATGTCCATGGCGTTACCAATCAGAACTCACATAACATAATCAGATATTTCGGCTGCTCCAGCGTCGTTTTTTAGAAAACACGTTCCAATGGTATTTTCCGCAACAAGCAGTCAATTGTTGGTCGTGAAGAGGTTGCTTGTGAATTAATAAAGAGTTTTCATTGGCGTAGTACCGACCATTTTGATGTTTTGGCCAACTCATTGCGAATCCCTGATCACTGAAGTGTGTACCAAGCACAATCGGATCAAGGAAGGGAACATATACATTTACCCTCAGATAGTTAAACAGCTCTCAGGGAACTTGAATCTTACAACTCCAAAAAATGCCGTTCATCCTTTAAGAAGATCGCTCAGTATCTCCGTATCAATATAGTCCAGGGTTCCCCAAGAAGAGAGCGCGAAAATGTGACTGTGTCTCACTCGCCAGAGTATGTTCGTCCCCGAGGGGCTATGGCTGGGGAACTCTGATATAGTCTGAGAGAAACTAGTCAGCACCCATGCTTCTTCCAGAAACAAGAAAGAAAGTCGGTCAAGCCCGACTATAACATACTCTGTACCCTTAACGTCGCAGCTCGCATTCACTCACGAGTTATACGCGCTCATCTCTAAGGACAGACGGACATGGCTATATCGAATCGGCTGTTGATGCTGATCAAGAATATATATACTTTATAGGGTCGGAAATGATTCCTTCTCCCTGTTACATACTTTTGCACAAACTTAATATACTCTATGTACCTTCGGTACAGAGTATAAAAAGGGCGATAATGATGCACTTTTTTTTTTTTTTTTTTTTTTTTTTTTTTTTTTTTTTTTTTTTTTTTTTTTTTTTTTTTTTTTTTTTTTTTTTTTTTTTTTTTTTTTTTTTTTTTTTTTTGGAAGCTTCCCAAATTTTATTTCAAAGTGCACGCCTAGATAAATTAAAATAAATGCGAACTCGATAACAGGTGCCATTCAACAGGCAACAGGTTGTCATTCGCTTAGGCAATAAAATGAGAAGTCACTTTGGTGAAGATTGGCAACAATGCCGACAATGACAACAATACGAATTTCTAACAAACAGTCTTCGCAACATCACATAAAAATATACAAGAGATACACAAACAGAACGAAATGACAGAGACCGATATACATGCCCTCCCTTTCGCTTGTGTCTTTTCTCTATCGCATTTGTAGCCAAAACAAAACAGCACGCAGCTGTTTGTCTTTGCTGACTCCGAAAACTGCAACGCCTCGATGGGTTCATGGTTTTTTTTCTGTTAACTTAACAGTGAGAGCGATTTCATCTCTGGTTATTTAGTCCTCTCTGACAGCACGCAGCTGTTTGTCTTTGCTGACTCCGAAAACTGCAACGCCTCGATGGGTTCATGGTTTTTTTTCTGTTAACTTAACAGTGAGAGCGATTTCATCTCTGGTTATTTAGTCCTCTCTGACAGCACGCAGCTGTTTGTCTTTGCTGACTCCGAAAACTGCAACGCCTCGATGGGTTCATGGTTTTTTTTCTGTTAACTTAACAGTGAGAGCGATTTCATCTCTGGTTATTTAGTCCTCTCTGAGCGTAGTCTTCGAGAAAACACGTTCCAATGGTCTTTCTGCTCCAAGCAGTAAATCGTTGGTCGCGAAGAGGTTGCTTCTGAATTAATTTTGTTTTGGCCAATTCATTGCGAATCCCTAATCACTGAAGTGTGTACCAAGCATAATCGGATCAAGGAAGCGTACATATAGACTTACTCTCAGATAGTCACACAGCTTTCAGGGAGCTTGATACTTACACCGGCGAAAAATTCTGTTCATCCTTAAGTAAGATCGCCGGGTGTGGTTTACCACTTGTATGTGTGGCTGCTGGTGCGGGAGGTTGTGGGTTCGATCCCGCCTCGGACCATCTAATAGAAAAAGTAATTTCTTTCTTTAGAAAAAAGCTTTTACACACCCGGTCACCTTCACCAGCTACTGGCGCCAGCTGTGAAGTAACTAGCCATGAAAAAGCAAAAATTCTCTAACTATTGCCGTTCGGATTCGGCGTTAAACTGTAGGTCAATTTCTCTTGTGCGAAAAATTATAAGCACACATGCCAAGAGATTGAGAGAAGCTTGGCCCTGGCCCTCCTGGAGGTGCTGTTACAAGATCGCTCAGTATCTCCGTATCAATAAAGTTCAGTGTTGTCCAAGACGAGAGAGACCGCGAAAATGTGACTGTGTCTCCCTCTAACACACAGTAATGCATGACTTTGGCAAGCATTCGGTGTGAATTGGCGAGTTTGTTCGTCCCCCAGGGGCAATGGCTGGGGAACTCTGATATAGCCTGTGAGAGAAACTAGTCAGCACTCAGCTTCTCCCAGAAAAAAACCCAATAATGATGCACCTGGCTTTTTACAAACTATTCACAAGAAACGAAACCTGTCGCCTTTTTACTGAACGATGTACCTTCCAGCTAGCGCATTAGCAGGGGTCACTTGACCCCACCTGCAAGCTGAGAAGTACTCTATAGAGTAGAGTAGATGTGTACTCTATCTTCTACTCCAGAACGCCTAGGCCTCGCTGACAACAAACTGTTTCTGTAAGTAAGAAGCAGGAGAAGACAATATTGCACCTTCTAAGACACTGTCCAGCTTTACATTTACTCATCCTTTCCGTTTTTGCAGAAGTCTATCAGCCTTGCCCCCATTTTCACTTTCGCAAGCAAATTTGTTCCAAGAACCTGTAAAAAATTGCACAATTTTTGCGAATGTGAATATGGCAGCATGGCTATATACTGTCCTTACAATTAAAATGAAATGTTCAGAATATTCTAAATCTATCATTAACTATTTTCCAAAGTAATTTCAAGTAATGCCAGTCTGCTCTGTACAAGCTTTCAAAGTCATTTTCCTCAGTTTTACTTTTTCCCTTCAAGTCTAGAAATCAACTGCCGCAGAAATGTCCCCGTAGGCCAACTTTATCTAACTATGATAAATTACCTTATGTATTGCCCAACCAATTTGTCAACTCAATCTTATTGTCAACAGGCTGTCGCTCGCTCTGCCTTGACTACAAACTTCTTTCCTTTTGCAACATGACAGCGCCATTTAAAGGGTCTCAAATTGACAAGCAATTGTAAATTATTTACTACATTTGCTTGGCTCGAACAAGCGTTTCCCTTCCAGTTGCATCGTTTTATTTTATTTTATTCTAGCAATTTGTCAACAACATGTTTTGGTTTTTATAAGCAACTTTCTCGCTCTCTCTCTCTCTCTCTCTCTCACACTGGCAACATTTGCTGAAAAAAGTGTTGCATGCTTTGTGGCGTCATGGGTAAAATGGGTTTTGGCGGTTTGAATAAAACGTGATAAACAAGCGATAAATGGAATCAGAAATAAAATTAAATAATTTTACAACTCTTGCTAAAGTTTATGTAGACTTTATTCATCATTAAAAAGTTGTCAATCTGTTTAATTTTAATTATTATTGCTCTCTCTCTGTTTATTGCCATCTGTTGCCATTCGCTTGTCTCACTTAACTGATATCTTGAGATTTATATACATAGGTCCACGTTTAGCACACATCTTATCTCATTTTTTTTTTTTTAATCTTTGTTAATGATAATGATTATGTCGATAGCCAGCACTCAAAGCGTTTTGTGACTGAATCAGTTACATTTCATTGCTCAAACGGTAAAGAATTCTTGGAACATTGATAAGGTTTGTGTGCGACAGTGCAAAATGTACATAATTTCATCTAAAGGGGCAAATTTTTATAAAATTTTAAGAAAATTTATTTGTGTGCATTCTTAATTGAGTATTGAGTCAAGTTCTGCTTATACATATAATTTGAGTCATATTAGTGGGTGTCCCACAAATCTCTAGAGGTTTCAACTCTTGCTTTTCGAATTAAAACGGTTTGCTATTATATGTGGAGTGACTTATATTTTCTGGGTTATCTTGTAACAGATGTATCAGATGACAAATGTTCAGATATTGTCAAGTATAATCCATATAATCTAATCACCGAACTATTTCTTGTCACTCCATCCAAGTTAATGTTGAATTGACGCCGTTTATACGAAAATCTCCACCCCCAGATTTTTCACTATTAGTGGTCTTAAGTCGAACAAACTCTGGCTTAACTAAAAGTAATTAACTGAAAATGGAAATATATTATCTTAAAGGCAATTGTGCTGATTTAAAAACGGTATTCAAGTTAACCAAATCTATAATATGATGAATTTATTTAGTGATTTACATTGTCAAAGTGATGAGTAAGCAAAAAAATTTTAAAAATCCAAAATAATAGGCGGTTCAAGGCCAAAATTAACACACAATGCTTCTGTGATTAGAAAGTGAGATGAATAATTCAATAAAAATTACTCAAGCATAACAAATCGCCCAAAAATTATAATTTAGAAATTGGTTCAACTGTGACAAACATCTGTGACTAATTCCACTTCATGCCCTTGATTTTGTATGACGCAAAAAGTAATTTTGGCGAGTATAAATAATAGTTATAGAATATGTTGGTTTTCAATTTCGCCAATATTTCAATTCTCCATAGAGATTCAACTTGACAAGCAGCGTGCTCTGGAAACAATAGCGGAAAGTGACTTGTCGTCAGAGTATTTTTTACTAGGTAGAACTTTATACGCTTGCATAAGTTATTATTAGAAACGTTTCTTATACATATCCCTAATCCGTATTTGGCTTCCAGGTGTTTTTTTCCCTTATCATTCTTCAGCGCAATTACGTATACGCCACGTGCAGCCTTATTCAATAGAGCCACAACAATTGCCTTATATATTTAGCACTTTAAAGTTTAAGCACAAGCAAAAGAATTTCAAGTTTTAGTAATTAACAAATAAATTACTTAAATCTGTAAAAACGTGACGTCTTATTGACCGGCCTCCACCCTCTATACCATTTCTCAATTTTCGCTGCACTTGACGTACATAACTATATACCTCAGCTATATACATATTGTACATACATAATTACCTGCCTGATCGGCAATTTGGCACTTGTTGCTATTGCATTGGCTTTGGCTTATTGTTTTATTTTATTTTATTTTATTTTATTTTTTTTTATTTTTTTTTATGCTGCCGCTCGCAACTCGCGTGATTTGTGAACGTTTAGTTCATCATTTCGCTTGTTTATGGGGGAAGGGGCTCATTCGGGTTCAGTCGCTCATTGAACGTCTCAACGCGCGAAACGTCGAACGTTTCTCGTTTCGAAGACGCTATCTAAAAATTCTCGGAAAGTGTTTGCTAAAGTACAAGTTGTTAAAGTGCTGTTAAAAGATTAACCTGAAGAATTTTAATCAAAAAAATAAATAGAAAAAGGTTGGTCGTTTGAAGTGAAATTCATATCGGGAACTCTTGAAGTTTAGTCGGGTGCCTCTTTTTTAAGTGAAGCTGCTAAAGTGAAAGAATACAAACTTAACATTATTCTCTTTCTTTAGTGATAACTTAAGTGTTGAAACGTAGCACTACAATAACCAAGTGTATTTGCTTTTCATAATAATGGATTCGTGAACCTGAACGCGTTTTAAAATTATCAACATTTACTCGCACAGCGATGGCTTAAACGTGTCTGAAACCCGCTTGTAAATTCTGAACCAAATCATAACAAACTGCGCATTTTAGCTCAGGTCATTGCCACTTTTTGTTTTTACCCGTGCCTCCAACTTTACATCCGTTTCTTTTGGCATCATTATAGGAAAGCCAAAAATGTTCTTTTATTGTTATTAGTCGGTCTAACAATGAAAATGCTTGAAATTTGAATAACAATATTTTAGTTATCTATATACTGCCGTGTTATCGCTTTCACTTTTGTCAATATTTGGAAATTGCAAAACTAAATCTGGTCACAAAAACTGTTGGGGAAAATGAAAAAGGAAACAATGCTCTATAGTTTCTCTGAGATCGAAGCGTTCATACAGACAGACGGACATGACTATATCGACTCGTCCATTGACGGTTTTTTACCTCCTATTCACCCGTCTACATTGGCCATCTATCAAATCTTCACGATAATCCATCTACACAGAGGGAAAAAAACCGAGAACCTTGGACTCAAGATGAGCACAAACATTACAAAAAACTGTGCATGAACGGTTTTTCCCATTTGTGGTACAATGTTCTTACTTCAAGAACAACATTTTGAGATCGCAAAAACGTTAAGTTTTTAAGAACATGATTTGAGTTGATACTTTTCCGTTTTCAAGAACATTTTATACTCGACTGGGTAAAAAAAATTTGATTGATTTAAGGATCAGGTGCGAGGTTCCTCACATTTGGGAGGAAAAGGAAAGCGGACATACCTCTTTGGATTGAAAGGCATGGGAGGCAGAGGTGCCAGGATATGCTGCTGCTTTTTTGACCCATTTATAATCCGCTGTACAACAAAACTTCAACGAACCACTCCAACTGACTCGTTTCATTTTAGTTTTTCAGAAAAAAAACAGAAAACTTTTGTTCGGGGAATTGAAACCGGTGCCTTCTGCACTTAACGTGTGTAACGGCGCGCCAGCACATTCAGCCGTTGCTTGCTTTTGCAGATTCAAGAAGTTGAGTTGAAAAAAACAAGAAAGATCAAAAAGAGAGCCAACTCGCTCTCTCTCTCTCTCTCTGCCGGTTTTGGTGTGTTACAAAGCAATATTATCCGATTAAGAACAACTTTGTTCATTCCAGGAGCATTTGGAACATTTGTTGTCAAGAATTTTCTGAACATTTTGTTCTTATTTTAAGTTGAAGGGAACTTATTTTCTTAACAGGTTTTTTCCCTCTGTGTAGTTATCCCGGCCAACTTTTTTTTGCCCAAAATAGATTTTTTGATCGAATTAATTTCGACCTTTCACGATTCCACCCATTATTTTTAATTTTTTTTTTTTGATTAAAAATTAGCTTTTGTTTACAGATGACACAAATCTAAAAAAAAAAGAATAGAATAATGGTTGTATTCAATTAAAAGCTGCACGATACACAAACAAATTTTTGTTTTCTGCTTCAGAGCGTAAGTAAAGAGTGCGGATGGTTTCCCAACCCGGACACACGCCACATATAGCTGGCCGTGTGAAAAGCATGACATGTCCAGATTTATGCCGCACACTTTCGGCCACTGCCCTGAGAAGCAATTCTGGCAATTTAACCTTGCCGCCAGCGCAGCACAATCTATGCGGTTCTTTCTCAAATTAAACTGCATTGCAATCTTGACAAAAGACACACATCTGACCGAATTGAACTAATGCGTACGCACTATATGGAATGTTTGGTTCATATTGAAAGGCTGCACGTTCCATGTTCACCGGTAAAAATTGTTGCTCATTGTAAGCTTCGTTCATTTCTTCTAATATTAGCGTACGAATTTCAATCATTCTGACTCGATCCCTTTTCCCTTTGAATAGCAGGCTCCTCTTACTTACCTTTCAAATAGCCAAAATAAAGAAAGCAAACGAATGAAAAAGATGCAATTGAAAATTGTAATGGGAAAATCAAAACAATGAATGACCGCCTACTGCTCCACGTGTTATACTTTACTGATATTGAATTGAGAAACGAAATGTGCGCCTAGGGCGCCACCTGTTAGGAATCTCTCGACTTTTCTTTTTTCCAAAACCTTCGTGTAGCAATTACGAACAAAGTCGCAGAAGGTAGTATACAATTTGGTCAAGTGTTTTTCAGGTTTTAAGCACACAAACAAACAAGTTTCCATTTTTTATATTTTATTTTATCAGTTACATCAATTTGCACCAAGGCTGCTAACCTGTAATAATTTGGTGGTTCGGAGGTTCGAACCCGTGGTAAAGTGTAAGGTTCGGTTGTTCGCAGACCAGTTCCTGTTCTAATCGAATCGGGCTCATAGATTGTTGAATAGTTGACAGATTTTTGCCTCTCCATTCGGTCAAAATTTAGACATATATTTGATCAGGAGAACACGTCCAGATTACCTATGTATGTAAGTCGTCAAGTCGACTGGACCACATTCCTTGTAGTTATCGTTCATAGGTTCTCTAAAAAGTCTTTTAAAAGTGCCTGGTCTTTGAATTTTGGAAGCCTTACCTTCTACGTAGTACGTGCATACCCAGTCAGCATTTTATGAAATTTCTGGTCACATTCGAGTCTATAGCGAGTCCTCTGTGTGTTTAAAATAGTCATAAAAGATACTTTTGTCGGCAGAATATGGTACCCTAGCCGAGACTCTTCTTGAAGGGTCGTTGATCAGCTACGACTCATATTTTCAATCATTTGCGAGTCTTTTTAGCGTCGTATTTCAATAAACCACATTTTGAGAATATGCATGAGTCATTGTGGAGTCTTCTTTATATCGGACATGAAATTAATCCTAAAAAATGATGAGTATAAAGGCGATTCTTGTTAAAATGATCTACCAAATGCTAGGTTGGAAAACGTGACTTTTGTTTTTCTTTCTTCTTGAAATCGCAATATGGATTGGATTTCTAAAAAGCATCTTTAATCAATTCAGGCGATTCTTTACTATAAAATAGTTTTTTCCGGTCATTATATTGAGAAAGTTATTAAAGATCTGAAGAAATTGACTTAAATGATGGTTTGAACCGAACCTTTTCCTTGTGTACAGGCGGTTCGGTTCGGGCTATGGTTCGGGAGCTTAAGACTTTGAAAGGTTCGGGTTATGGTCCGGTTCAAGGGACCCGAAAAACCCGAGCCGAACCGATTGTTTGGGGTTTATTTGCACATTAACACTTTCCTATGGTCTGCAAATTGAATAGAGGAAGGCAAAAATACTTCAACTGCTTCTTCTTCTTTGACCCGATATTTATATCACAATCGCTCAACGGTCTCGGCAGCAGCTACCATTGCCCGCCAGTCGCCTCTGTATCATGCGAGCTGGCACCAGTTGTTCACACCAAGTTTGGCAATGTCTTTCCGCTCCTGGTGTTCCCATCTCAGTTTCTGTCCTCGCCTCGTGCCTTTTCTCCCAATGTCTTTCTTCTTCTAATTATACACCATTCCTGCTGGATCCATACCGGGAACATGTCCTGTTGTTTTATGCACTTGGCTAGACTAGTGTCCCCCTCGCACAGTTCGCGGTTCGTTCGAATGCGGAATCCATCATCAACTTTGAAAGAAAGAATTTCCCAAAGGATCTTTCGCTCGAAAACGCCAATCGCCGCCTCATCCGCTGCTGTTAATGTCCATGCTTCTGCGCCGCTTCTCAAAGCTGTACTCTGCCATTGTAACAGACTCAGAGACATACTGCGCGTGGATACTAGGTACTTCTTCTTTCCCATAAGTTTAGACTGCTTCTCTACCTCTGAAAACGCTCTGCTTACCGCCTGTTCGGTTTTGCCGATAATGTCAATATCATCGGCATATGCGTATAGAATTAAATCTTTACGAAAGATGATGCCCAATCTGTTGGCTTTTTCGTATATACTCCATCACCAGGAGAGAAGCAGTATTTTACATTTTTATTTCACTTTTTCGCACAGAAGAGTAGCAAATTCGTACACCAAAAGTTATCATTTTTTATATATAGTTATAGTTATATTTTTCTGACGTACTGAACACATTATCAAACCCACATTTGAAATAACTATTGTATTTGAATAAACTAACTTTCTTTTTCATACATCAATCAACCATTCAGCGAATGACATAGATTTTTGCGTTGCCAATTAAATTTTTAAGTTCCAAGGCAAATGTCTCATTTTAATTTTTTTCCCAATTTCGAAATACATTTTGGTATCAAATTATGTTGATAATAAAAAAGCAATTGGATATACCCAGCAAGCGGTATAGTCTTACAAAAATTGGGTCAACAACATTGACTCTGGGAAAGTGCCAAACGATAATTCTGTCATGAGTCAGAAGCGAACATTAATTTGTTGAATTTACTGGCGTAAAAACTTGTAGTTCAGTTACTGATTCGAGTAATTGATTTAATTATTGCCACGTGGGAGCAATTATGTTTAAGATATTGGATGTGCAATTTAAGCTTAGACAATCACAAGGTCAACAGTTAGGGAAAAGTAAGTAAAAGTAAGGAAAGTATTTGTTGGCCTCTTTGGTCTTAGTATAAGAATACTTGTTTCATTCATCTCTTTACATGCTTATTTTTTGTGTCTTTTTCTATCAAGTCACAAGTTCTTTGAGCTATAAACAAATCAAAATACAGTTTGAACTTTGTCCCATTGAGATAAAAATGTTGCCAATACAAATGAATGAGTTTATTTTTTGTATTTTCATGTATATACATATATACTTGTACATATGTAAACGAATTTAAGGGGGCCCCAGTTCATTTCCCTCTGTTAGTATGCCAATAGTTACCAAGCAAATTACTTTTTAATGATCCACAACGAAAATACAATAAAATTACACTAAAATGAATGTCAGAAATAACTGCTTTAAATTTATATGTCTCTCGTACACTGACGTATCTCAATAAAATGACAATTGCAGTCTTATCTCGATGAAACTGTTCAAACTGACGTATCTCAGCGGAAACTAAAATATATATATTAATGATTAAGAACTTACTGCACCTTTCAGTCAAATTAAATGAGATTTAAAGTTGTCATTCGCCAACAACTTTAACTGTTTCGTTTTTTCTATAGTTGGTACTTAAATTAGTACTAAAGACAGGTATTGAGTTTCTACCAATTTAACAATTAAAATAAAACACCTCTTATTCGAAGGAATTTCTCATGATAGCTGAACAAAACAGAATAAATCAAAAATAAAAATGAATAAACATCAAACAACTCATCAAGTGCGTCACATAGATTCCAATTATTTCATGAATACAATATGGTCTTTTGCGTAAATATGTCATTATCACCTCCATTTAATGATTATGCATATTCATGTATAGTTTACTAATATATTGCAGTAGCATCACGGATGGCCGTCCACCTTCAATAATATTTTTTGATTGCTTTTAGCATTTTAAACACGTTTCTGTTTTCAAGTTAAATTCGCAAAATTGGTTTGACTTATTTTGCGTAAAACAATTTGACAGTTTTTATTGTTCAAGTTTAACACCGCACCAAGACTTGTTAATCCTAACTTTTTGTTGAGGCGGATCTACTGTGTTTGTTATGGGTTTAAAAGCTCAACAATTACACGAACTCGAGGCAGCTAAAAATAAAAACAACATTTATTAACCAACTAGCTTTTATGTTTGCTGTTTTCTGACTTGTATCCCGCTGCTGGCCAGCTTGAAATAAATGAGTTTTATAATAAGCATTGGGTACTTGTTTGGTACTTGATAGATATAATTTAAAAAAAGAGGAAAGCTAACTTTATATACCCTTGCAGCTGGTATAATTTATATAAATAAAAGTTTTTTAAGACTTTTACTCAACAATTTAATTTTCGCTTTGAACAATGTTAGCTGAGTAATTTCTCAAACCCAGCAATAGATGGCGCCACAACGTTGACCATTTTCTTGGCAGATTTTTATATGGCAGCTATACGATATATTCATCCTATTTTGATCAAACTCCCCAAAACTGTGTTGAAACAGATAATTTTCATAATTGGAAAGTATAAAGGCGCTATCATTGAAAACCAAAAATTTTTTCTCACTAGAACTACTTTTTCGACCGATCTTTCCTATGGCAGCTATATCCGATTTGGATCAAACTTATCATAATTAGGTAGAAGCATACAGTATTAATAAATATTAAGCTTGAGAGCGATAGAATTGAAAACCTAAACGTTTTTCTTACTAAGACTTTTTTTCAGACCTATCTTTTCTATGGCAGCTATATTATATAGTACGATTTTCATCAAACTTAGTGGAATTATGTAAAGGCATAGAAAACTGATAAATACGAGGCTTGGTGGTGTTTGCGTTGAAAACAAAAAAGTTTTTCTCACTAGAACTACTTTTTCGACCGATCGTTCCTATGGCCGCTATACGCTATAGTCATCCGATTTGGATCCAACTTAGCAGAATTGTGTGGAATCATATAATATTGACCAGTAACACGTTTGGAATCGATAGCATTGAAAACAAACAAGTTTTTCCTACTACGACTTTTTTTTGAACTATCTTTTGTATGGCAGCTATACTATAAAGTTGTCCGATTTTAATAAAACTTGGTGACATTATGAAAAGGCATGGAAAACAAATAAATGCAAAGTTTTGGTACGTTTGCATTGAAAACAAAAAGTTTTTCTCACTTAAACTTGTTTTTCAACCGATCGTTTCTATGGCAACAATGTGCAGCGTATATTTTTATTTGTTTATTTGAAGACAAGCAATTGTCTGCTTGTTTGTGATAGTTATAACGTGTGTATGAAACTATGTAAAGCTACATATCTAGTGCACCGACCCAATAGGGAGAACTTCTTTACGATATGCCCCTGCGCCGTAGATTTACAAATTCGGTGCTAACAAAAAAGCGAAAAGATTACGGGAAGCAATGAAACGACAATATGTGGTAAAGTTCGTTATAGTTATCGCACAAGACTCGGAAAGGATCATAACGGGCGTAGTTTGATCTGCACACTTGCAAAGAGAACGAACGAAAACGGCGAATTGCTCTGTAGGGTACGTTCCAGCTCAGAAGACTTAGGAGGAGAGACGAATCTACATCACCAACAATCAGCTTATGCTTAAAAATCAAACCTTGACCAGTCCTACGGTCTTTTAGAGTAGGCAAGTCCAGAAGTCGTAGCCTATCTATATAGGTAGGCAGACGGCGACCAGCATCCCAGTTTAAGCCCCTAAGAGCGAAGAGAAGAAACTGCTTTTGAACCGTCTCCAGTATATCTTGATAGAAACTATATTGAGGTACCCAATTGCTTGAGCAATACTCTAGCGATGGGCGAACCAGAGACACATAAAGAAGCCTGGTTAGACCTTAAATCCACGCTTAATGAAACCCAGCAAACTCTTACCTTTGTTGGATATGGCACAGATGTGGTCATTAAAGCAAAGCTTGTGAACAAATAATACCCCCAGATCCTAAACTGTTTTTTTTTTTTTTTTTTTTTTTTTTTTTTTTTTTTTTTTTTTTTTTTTTTTTTTTTTTTTTTTTTTTTTTTTTTTTTTTTTTTTTTTTTTTTTTTTTTTTGGATCGATTTAATCACAAGCTTTGCTTTAATGACCACATCTGTGCCATATCCAACAAAGGTAAGAGTCTTGCTGGGTTTCATTAAGCGTTGGATTTAAGGAGGTGGGCGATCCATGTATAACCAGGCTTCTTTATGTGTCTCTGGTTCGCCCATCGCTAGAGTATTGCTCAAGCAATTGGGTACCTCAATATAGTTTCTATCAAGATATACTGGAGACGGTTCAAAAGCAGTTTCTTCTCTTCGCTCTTAGGGGCTTAAACTGGGATGCTGGTCGCCGTCTGCCTCCCTATATAGATAGGCTACGACTTCTGGAGCTTGCCTACTCTAAAAGACCGTAGGACTGGTCAAGGTGTGATTTTTCAGCATAAGCTGGTTGTTGGTGATGTAGATTCGTCTCTCCTCCTAAGTCTTCGGAGCTGGAACGTACCCTGCAGTGCAATTCGCCGTTTTCGTCCGTTGTCTTTGCAAGTGTGCAGATCAAATTACGCCCGTCATGATCCTTTCCGAGTCCTGTGCGATAACTATAACGAACTTTACCACATATTGTCGTTTCATTGCTTCCCGTAATCTTTTAGCTTTTTTGTTAGCACCGAATTTGTAAATCTACGGCGCAGGGGCATATCGTAAAGAAGTTCTCCCTATTGGGTCGGTGCACTAGATATGTAGCTTTACATAGTTTCATACACACGTTATAACTATCACAAACAAGCAGACAATTGCTTGTCTTCAAATAAACAAATAAAGAATATACGCTGCACATTGTTGCCATAGAAACGATCGGTTGAAAAACAAGTTTAAGTGAGAAAAACTTTTTGTTTTCAATGCAAACGTACCAAAACTTTGCATTTATTTGTTTTCCATGCCTTTTCATAATGTCACCAAGTTTTATTAAAATCGGACAACTTTATAGTATAGCTGCCATACAAAAGATAGTTCAAAAAAAAGTCGTAGTAGGAAAAACTTGTTTGTTTTCAATGCTATCGATTCCAAACGTGTTACTGGTCAATATTATATGATTCCACACAATTCTGCTAAGTTGGATCCAAATCGGATGACTATAGCGTATAGCGGCCATAGGAACGATCGGTCGAAAAAGTAGTTCTAGTGAGAAAAACTTTTTTGTTTTCAACGCAAACACCACCAAGCCTCGTATTTATCAGTTTTCTATGCCTTTACATAATTCCACTAAGTTTGATGAAAATCGGACTATACTAATATAGCTGCCATAGAAAAGATAGGTCTGAAAAAAAGTCTTAGTGAGAAAAACGTTTTGGTTTTCAATGCTATCAGGATGCTCTCAAGCTTAATATTTATTAATGCTGTTTGCTTCTACCTAATTATGATAAGTTTGATCCAAATCGGATATAGCTGCCATAGGAAAGATCGGTCGAAAAAGTAGTTCTAGTGAGAAAAAATTTTTGGTTTTCAATGGTAGCGCCTTTATACATGTTCCACTTATGAAAATTATCTGTTTCAACACTGTTTTGGGGAGTTTGATCAAAATCGGATGAATATATCGTATAGCTGCCATATAAAAATCTGCCAAGAAAATGGTCAAAGTTGTGGCACCATCTATTGCTGAGTTTGGGAAATTACTCAGCCAACATTATTCAAAATGAAAATTAAATTGTTGAGTAAAAGTCTTAAAAAAACTTTATTTATATAAATTAAACCAGCAGCAAGGGTATATGAAGTTAGCTTTCCTTTTTTAAATTATGCCTCCAAATATAGCAAGTGATCGTTCGTATTCAATTCACTCATACCTGCTTATACCAGTAGCGTATAGCAACACTAGACCATCTAACAAGTACCCAAAGCTCATTCATTTCAAGCTGGCCAGCAGCGGGATACAAGTCAGAAAACAGCAAACATAAAAGCTAGTTGGTTAATAAATGTTGTTTTTATTTTTAGCTGCCTCGAGTTCGAGTAATTGTTGAGATTTTAAACCCATAACAAACACAGTAGATCCGCCTCAACAAAAAGTTAGGATTAACAAGTCTTGGTGCGGTTTTGAACTTGAACAATAAAAACTGTCAAATTGTTTTACGCAAAATAAGTCAAACCAATTTTGCGAATTTAACTTGAAAACAGAAACGTGTTTAAAATGCTAAAAGCAATCAAAAAATATTATTGAAGGTGGACGGCCATCCGTGATGCTACTGCAATATATTAGTAAACTATACATGAATATGCATAATCATTAAATGGAGGTGATAATGATATATTTACGCATAAGACCGTATTGAATGTCAGAAATAACTGCTTTAAATTTATATGTCTCTCGTACACTGACGTATCTCAATAAAATGACAATTGCAGTCTTATCTCGATGAAACTGTTCAAACTGACGTATCTCAGCGGAAACTAAAATATATATATTAATGATTAAGAACTTACTGCACCTTTCAGTCAAATTAAATGAGATTTAAAGTTGTCATTCGCCAACAACTTTAACTGTTTCGTTTTTTCTATAGTTGGTACTTAAATTAGTACTAAAGACAGGTATTGAGTTTCTACCAATTTAACAATTAAAATAAAACACCTCTTATTCGAAGGAATTTCTCATGATAGCTGAACAAAACAGAATAAATCAAAAATAAAAATGAATAAACATCAAACAACTCATCAAGTGCGTCACATAGATTCCAATTATTTCATGAATACAATATGGTCTTTTGCGTAAATATGTCATTATCACCTCCATTTAATGATTATGCATATTCATGTATAGTTTACTAATATATTGCAGTAGCATCACGGATGGCCGTCCACCTTCAATAATATTTTTTGATTGCTTTTAGCATTTTAAACACGTTTCTGTTTTCAAGTTAAATTCGCAAAATTGGTTTGACTTATTTTGCGTAAAACAATTTGACAGTTTTTATTGTTCAAGTTTAACACCGCACCAAGACTTGTTAATCCTAACTTTTTGTTGAGGCGGATCTACTGTGTTTGTTATGGGTTTAAAAGCTCAACAATTACACGAACTCGAGGCAGCTAAAAATAAAAACAACATTTATTAACCAACTAGCTTTTATGTTTGCTGTTTTCTGACTTGTATCCCGCTGCTGGCCAGCTTGAAATAAATGAGTTTTATAATAAGCATTGGGTACTTGTTTGGTACTTGATAGATATAATTTAAAAAAAGAGGAAAGCTAACTTTATATACCCTTGCAGCTGGTATAATTTATATAAATAAAAGTTTTTTAAGACTTTTACTCAACAATTTAATTTTCGCTTTGAACAATGTTAGCTGAGTAATTTCTCAAACCCAGCAATAGATGGCGCCACAACGTTGACCATTTTCTTGGCAGATTTTTATATGGCAGCTATACGATATATTCATCCTATTTTGATCAAACTCCCCAAAACTGTGTTGAAACAGATAATTTTCATAATTGGAAAGTATAAAGGCGCTATCATTGAAAACCAAAAATTTTTTCTCACTAGAACTACTTTTTCGACCGATCTTTCCTATGGCAGCTATATCCGATTTGGATCAAACTTATCATAATTAGGTAGAAGCATACAGTATTAATAAATATTAAGCTTGAGAGCGATAGAATTGAAAACCTAAACGTTTTTCTTACTAAGACTTTTTTTCAGACCTATCTTTTCTATGGCAGCTATATTATATAGTACGATTTTCATCAAACTTAGTGGAATTATGTAAAGGCATAGAAAACTGATAAATACGAGGCTTGGTGGTGTTTGCGTTGAAAACAAAAAAGTTTTTCTCACTAGAACTACTTTTTCGACCGATCGTTCCTATGGCCGCTATACGCTATAGTCATCCGATTTGGATCCAACTTAGCAGAATTGTGTGGAATCATATAATATTGACCAGTAACACGTTTGGAATCGATAGCATTGAAAACAAACAAGTTTTTCCTACTACGACTTTTTTTTGAACTATCTTTTGTATGGCAGCTATACTATAAAGTTGTCCGATTTTAATAAAACTTGGTGACATTATGAAAAGGCATGGAAAACAAATAAATGCAAAGTTTTGGTACGTTTGCATTGAAAACAAAAAGTTTTTCTCACTTAAACTTGTTTTTCAACCGATCGTTTCTATGGCAACAATGTGCAGCGTATTTCTTTATTTGTTTATTTGAAGACAAGCAATTGTCTGCTTGTTTATGATAGTTATAACGTGTGTATGAAACTATGTAAAGCTACATATCAGTGCACCGACCCAATAGGGAGAACTTCTTTACGATATGCCCCTGCGCCGTAGATTTACAAATTCGGTGCTGACAAAAAAGCTAAAAGATTACGGGAAGCAATGAAACGACAATATGTGGTAAAGTTCCTAATAGTTATCGCACAGGACTCGGAAAGGATCATGACGGGCGTAATTTGATCTGCACACTTGCAAAGACAACGGACGAAAACGGCGAATTGCACTGCAGGGTACGTTCCAGTTCCGAAGACTTAGAAGGAGAGACAAATCTACATCACCAACAACCAGCTTATGCTGAAAAATCACACCTTGACTAGTCCTACGGTCCTTTAGAGTAGGCAAGCTCAGAAGTCGTAACCTATCTGTATAGAGAGGCAAACGGCGACCAGCATCCCAGTTTAAGCCCCTAAGTGCGAAGAGAAGAAACTGCTTTTGAACCGTCTCCAGTATATCTTGATAGAAACTATATTGTGGTAACCAAATGCTTGAGCAATACTCTAGCGATGGGCGAACCAGAGACACATAAAGAAGCCTGGTTATACATGGATCGCCCACCTCCTTAGACCAACGTTTAATGAAACCCAGCAAGATCCCACCCTAGTTGGATATGGCACAGATGTGGTCATTAGAGCAAAGCTTGTGATTAAATCGATCCAGAGATCTTTGATCAATAAAGTATATATTCAGAACAGGTTTAGTGCGGTAAAACGACATAAACTTGCTTTTATCATGATTAAGATAGAACAAATTAACGTTGCACCAAGATTGAAGACAATTAAGGTCAAGATGAAGACATTTATGCGATTCAGGAAAAAATAGCTTCATAGACAGCTTAACATTATCCGCAAACACTAAGACTTGAGATGACTTAACAACCTGAGGAAAATCATTGTCAAACAACCAAAAAGTGAAGCTCCTAGGTGACTACCTTGCGGTACAACAGAAGCAACACATACTATTTCGCAAGTTAAATCCTGAAATATGACTCGTTGTTTTCTGTATGAGAGATAGGAAGATATCCACATTAATAAATTTGGGGGAAAACCCAAGCTAGACAACTTATGAATAAGAAGCCTATGATTGACCGAATCAAAAGCTTTACTAAAGTCAGTAAAGATGACATCGGTCTTGGTGGGAAGCTTTAAAACTGACGAAGGAGTTAGCATAGAATCAGACGGACGGACAGGCTATATCAACATCCCATTCAATCAACAAAATGTTTGAAATAAAACCAATTCCGACTCTTCATAATCTGAAACGGAACAGGTCTGATATATTTACCATGGACCACTGATTCAAACCAATCCCACTGATGTTCCTGAAATAATTTAACAAATTTTACGAAGTGGGGTTGATCACGGTTTATCCACCACTGCACTCCAACTAAAAAAGGAATTAAAGAAAGCTAACCCTAAAAAAACTCTTTCTCTTTGGACATTTTTTTTCTAATTTATACACAAATTAAACCTTCAAGTTTTTGCCGGCTCTAGGTCTCGTTATGTTAGTACATAACTTTAAAACAGGGACACACCACACCACAGAAGAGGTTAGTTTACCGAACAGCTGTTCGAATGGTATCTCTACCATATCATCAGCGGCCTTCACCTGATACCACAATCTGAAAACAACTCCCTCCTCATGCCTGTAATGCCAAAATCAAGATAAATTTTAAATAAAAAGTTTTTCTAGAATCATACAAAAATCTGTGTTGATTTCCAAATGAACACCCTTCATTTAGTCAAGAATCTCTTCCATCAAAATCTAAGAATTACTCCAAGTTTGTTGCTAAATCTAAAGTGTTCACCAATGACTTTTACTACTTCTTGAAGGCAGAAAAATTTCTCAACTTAGCTGCATTTATGGTTTTTAAAGAAAATGGTTTCACACTTGGAAAAAAATAACTTCAATTCAATTTAACTTATCTTCTCTAACCAATGTAGAGTGTGAAATGAGTTTTGTTATCATTAATTAAATGAGTAAAAAGATGAATTGAAGTAATTTCTTATATATATTTTTTATGCACAAGATCGTTTGGTTATTCAGTTTACCCAAAAGCATTTCCATGTACAAGAATAGAAATCACATAGCCTACCGTCATTTAAAGTCAGGTAAAGCGTTGAAGATGATGACATCACCTACATGCTTACAAAGAACTTTGAATTTTGTTTTGATTTATAATGATGCGGCAATTTATTTCTAAAAGCTTTCTTTCTGTTTGCAGAGTTTCTGGCCAAAATGACGTCCTCTAAAGAGCTAGAGGCCGTATCCGAGTCCATAGAGCATGATCCTCAAGTGGTGGTCACCCCAGCTGAAGCGGCAATCAGTAAACGAAAAGATCCAGGACTGTGGCGTGATCTCACTGCGTATTGGATCTTGGGTTTGTGCAACAACTATGGCTATGTGGTCATGTTGAGTGCAGCACATGATATCATCAAGCAATTCAATCCGGTAAGTGAAGAACTGTTTAAGAAAACTTTGAGATGAAACTAAAATATATCTATTTTAGCCCGATGAGAATGAGGAGGCCACGGGCAGAGGCTGTCATGTAGTCTCCACGGGTGCCATATTGCTGGCCGATGTGCTGCCCTCGTTGTTTGTCAAAATGCTGATGCCCTTTTTCCCCTTTTGGGTTAAGTGAGTGTTTGAAAAGACTCAAACTCGTTTGAAGTGTTTAATTTCATAAAATTTCTCTTCTAGCTTTCGTATATCCATAGCTGTGGCATTCTCGGCAGCTGGTTTTCTACTTGTTGGCTTTGCCAATGCTGAGTGGATGGCTCTATTGGGTGTGATCATTACCTCGGCCAGTAGTGGAATTGGTGAAACAACCTTTTTGGCCTACTCTTCGCGCTATAATAAGTGAGTGGGATAATAATGTAGGAACTTATAAAATTTGCAAGTTCATAACCCCTTCAGAAAGTCTATTTCGAGCTTCGTGAGGGACAAAATGAGATAGACAGAAATATAAGAAAGCTGAAAGAACAACACACACAGCTTTGGAGCATTAAACCTTTTCCGGCGTCGCAGTTGTTAACTAGCTTTGCTAGGAAATTGTATAAATGCCTGTCATTAATTTATAGTATTGGAGCTGAACTTTGTTTAATTGATCACCTTACTTACTCTGTTGCTCAGTTGATCTTTTTTGTTCAGTTGCTGACTCACAATCAGTTGTTTAATGGCTTAAATCTGTAATTCAACTCCTTGTCTAACTCTTTCTCTATGTAATCTCCTTTTAGAAACGTCATATCTACCTGGTCTTCAGGAACTGGCGGCGCTGGCGTCATTGGTTCCTTGAGTTATGCCACTCTGCGAGATTTGAATGTCAGTCCACGGGATACCATGTTGATCATGTTAATTTTTCCCGCCATAGAAGCTTTTGCCTTCTGGCTGCTACTCCGTCGTCCACAAGTGGATGTTCTGCCTGTTACAACAGTCGAATCCACAGAGGTGCTGATCAGAGATGATAAGCCCCTGGTGGGCTTCAAGGAGAAGTTATTCTATATCAGGCACTTGTTCAAGTATATGGTGCCACTGTGCTTGGTCTACTTCTTTGAGTACTTTATCAATCAGGGATTGGTAAGTAAATTTCAAGAAATATATAATTAATCTCAATGTACTATTTCTTCATTCTTTTACAGTTCGAACTGGTCTATTTTGAGGACATTTTCCTTAACAAGGACTCACAATATCGCTGGCTTAATGTAGACTATCAAATTGGCGTCTTTATTTCACGTTCTTCGGTAAACATATTCCAGCTGAACAAGATCTGGCTGATGTCCGTCTTTCAGTTCATCAATGTGGTGTATTTCCTTACTGAAGTCATTTGGTGGTATACGCCCAGCATTTGGATTGTTTTCGTTATTGTCTTGTGGGAGGGTTTATTGGGTGGTGGCGCCTATGTCAATACCTTCTATCGCATGTCCAAAGAGATATCACCAGAGCGTCAACAATTTGCCATGGCCATGGTGGTGCAGTCCGATTCCTATGGCATAGCTTTGGCTGGTTTCCTGGCCATACCTGTGCATAATGCCATTTGTCGTTTACCTGCAGCATCGAGAAATGTCGTCTGGTAAATGTATCAAAGGAGGAAGTGTAAATGATTATGCCTTTAAAATATAAATAGAAAATGTAGTATGTTTGATTGTGTGTATGTCTGTCTGTTTATTAGAAATATAATTGAATGTATGTATTTGTGTATGCATAGATAATAATGTAGTTTAATTCAAAGAAATGAAAAAAAATATAAGTTAAACTACTTTTAAGAAACCATATAATAAACTTAACAAACTTTAAAGTTAGAATATGAAAATTCAGAGTTAAAGTTTCCGATGCAGAGGAAAGTCTATTATTTGGAAAACCCAACAACTGTCCAACCTACATTTAAGACTTACTAGCTCTTCTGTGCCGAAGTTTGCATAGCCTGGCGAATGCTGGTTGTGAAGTATCAGAGTTTAAGAACGCTAACATTAAAATCAAAAACTGTTTCTTACTAAAACCCATTTTCATCCGATTTCGACCAAATTCTACGAATGTGATTAAAGGCGTATAAATTTAACAATTACCGAGTTTAAGATCGAAAATATTGAAAACAAAAAGTTTTTCTTACTAAGACCCAAAATCCAACCGATCGGCGATTTCGACCGAATTTTTGCAAATCTGTTTAAAAGCATTTAATACTAATAATGGCCTAGTTAAGGAGCGCTGACATTGAAAACAAAAATGTTTTTCTCACTAAGACCCGATGGTTCCTATGTCAGCTGATATAGTCAGTGAGATATAGTCATTCAATCAGCAGTAAAATGAAGACTCTGTGCAAAATTTCACCTCGATAGCTTTAAAACTGAGAAAGCTAGGGTATGATACGCAATTTTCTTTTGAGACATACGCAAGACTTTGATTTCAACCTTGGTTCATGGATTCTTAGATCTTCAAAACATTTCATACTTTTTGATGAATTTGAGCCATTCACAGAGGTTTAAGAAGGACGCGTCCAATCTATATATATCTTCCGGTTTGAGCAAAATCGGAAATGCTTAAGCAGTTATAAACGATTGCTCAATGTCAAGTGGAATCAATTCGACAAAAGAGACAACCTAATCTATCACGTTTGTGGGAAAAATCAAGTTCAGTAGGCAATGTAACAAAACTTATTTATGATTAATGTAACACTAATTGGAAATTTTTAAAATGGCCGACAAGACTGAGGAAGTGAAAGTCAAGGACAAAGGTCTGTGGCGCGATTTGGTTGCCTTTTGGATCCTGGGCTTATGCAACAACTATGGCTATGTGGTAATGTTGAGTGCTGCCTATGATATCATAGGATCTTTTGCCAGCGTTGAGGGAACCGAAGAGCACAAGCAAGCCCTTAACGAGACAGCAGCAGAAATTCTGGGTAAAAGAGTGTGTAATCCGGTATCCGTGGGACTGATTCTATTGGCCGATGTTGTACCCGAATTAGTAGTGAAAATTATCATACCATATCTACCCTTTTGGGTCAAGTGAGTTGATTTTTCTCATAGATTGATGCATCATTTAAAGTTTTCCCTTAGCATACGTATAGGAGTGGCAATTACATTCTCTATTTTGGGGTTTCTTCTGGTGGCCTTTGCCCATAAAATTTGGGTTGCCATTATAGGAGTTATTTGTACCTCAATAAATGTTGGCATAGGCGAGAGCACCTTTCTGGCCTACACACCGCAATATAACAAGTGAATCATGTTAATTAAAGTTGTATAGGCAATTTTCTAAAGTTTTTACCTGTTTTCTAGAAACGTAATTTCCACTTGGTCCTCGGGTACTGGTGGAGCTGGCATTCTCGGCTCTTTGTCCTATGCCTCTTTACGAGGTTTGGGGCTTTCACCACGTGATACCATGCTGTCCATGCTGGTGGTACCTTTATGTGAGATCTTGGCATTTTGGGTTTTACTTCGTAGACCGACATATAAGGAGGAGACGACGAAAGAGGTGGAGGCTCAGGAAAAACGAAAATGGACATTGATGGAGAAGATTCTTTATGTGAAGCAGGTGTGGCGCTATCAGATGCCCCTTTGCTTGGTTTACTTCTTTGAGTATTTAATTAATCAAGGACTGGTAAGACAAACATTATATAAATTATAGCCAAAAAACAACAAAAAGTGAACCTGCTTAATTGAACCAACAAATTTTTAAATTTAAATTCAAATATTCAAAACCATCATATCTACATCACTTTGCCTTCTCCTTTCTATCCTCAGTTGGAAATATTTCATTTCAAAAACACATTCATTACAAAGGCCGGTCAATATCGTTGGTACATGGTGGATTATCAAGTTGGCGTATTCATTTCTCGCTCTTCGGTCAACATCGTACACTTTCGGCGTCTCTGGATTATGGCTCTCCTGCAGGGTATCAATGTGTTGATTGCCCTTTTTGAGGTATTTTTCTTTTTCACTCCAACCATTTGGATAGTCTTTATTTTTGTCCTATGGGAGGGACTTCTGGGTGGTGGTGCGTATGTGAATACCTTCTATCGCATGGCAATTGATGTGCCGCAAGATGAGCAGCCATTGGCCATGTCGCTGGTGGTACAATCTAATGCATTGGGCATTGCCGCTGCAGGATTCATAGCCATTCCCATTCATAATGCCATTTGCCGTACGCCAGCTCCGAAGCGCTTGTATGAGTTTCCATTTTGAATAAAATTTGATATTTTTGAAAAAGTTGTTAGCCAAGCTACTTGAGCTAGCTAACAACTATTTCTTAAGTAACAAAGAACAGATCGCTACACCAAACAACAAAAATATGATATTTTTTTTCTTGGTGCCTAAAAGATGGCAACACTTTTTGTTAATTACCTGGTAAGAGTTTTGCTTGGAATGCACAGACTTGCTTTAAAATCTATAACTTGGCTGTTTATCCACAGACTTCAACGAACGAAAGAAGAATAAAATCGAAGAATAAAATTGAAGATCAAGAATATATATACTTTATAGGGTCGGAAATGCTCCCTTCTCACTGTTACATACTTTTGCACAAACTGAATATACTCTGCGTACCTTTGGTTAGGTTAGGTTAGGTACCTAGGTACCTTTGGTACAGAGTATCAAAATCTGTTTGCTTTTCGAAATTTTAAGCAAAATAACTTCGAATGCTTAGCTTTAAGTTGGATATCCATACCCATAACTCTTGTTACGAACCAGATCTTTTCAAATAATTTCCTTGAAACCAGCCTATAAATTGTTATGGTACTTTCAAATGAACTTGCTTAAATTAATCATATATACAAAATATTCCACTAAACAAGTATCCATTTCGACTGAGTTACTCTAAAAAAACTCAATTCCTATTCACAGGGTAGACCTTGATAATCGCATTCCAGCGGCACTGAAATTCATTTAAAAATTTAAATTACTTTCAAACTTCATTTAGTTATCCACTTACCCAAGCCCGGCTTCTTCACCACAAAGGTATCCCAGGTACATTGATGCAAGCTAGGATCTGATTGCTTCATGCTGGGACGATTTCCTGGTGGCCAAGCACTTTGGCGCAACTCTTGCACACGCTTTCGCAAGCTCGAAAGAATTTCCTCGTGTGCTCTAGAGTAAGCCAAATTGTTCTCTTCACAGGGATCTGACTGAAGATCATAAAGACACTCTTCTATTAAAGGATTACAAGCACGCTTGAAGTCAGCACAGCGCACAGAGGCAGCTTGTCTGAGGGCGTTAATTCTCTGCCGGCTGAGGCGTTGAAGATCGAAGCTGGCCAAAGCACGCGAAACAGGTGAATTGCGTACTTCTACCACATAGTGACGCTCGCGAGGATCCAAATCATCGAGCTCCCGAAAGGTAAGCACTTGATCGTACTGACCAGCCGAGGTGGTACCATTTATATACTTCCATTGACCCCGCATCAAAGAACTAACTTGCCACACATCATCCAGACTGTGCAGTATTTCACGTGGAACTTCTACAGAATCCTTAGAACCCGACAGCTGAGGCCACAAATCAATGCCATCTATTTGTAGAGATGCAGATAGTTCTATACCGGCGGCATGAGCCAAAGTAGGCAACCAATCGGCCACGTAGATGGGTTGAGTGAATATATTACCACGTGCCTGTAGCTGTGAGCTCCATATAGCACCAGCTACTCTCACCCCACCCTCCCAGGGTGTAGCCTTCTGTCCACGAAGCGGCCAATTTGAACCCGTATTGGCAAACATGCCCACCGACGGAGATCCATTGTCCGAATAGAAAATTATGATACTCTGCTCCAGTTGCTGCGTCTGGGCCAAGGTACTAACAATTCTTCCCACACTTTGATCCAATCGAGACACCATAGCTGCATATTTTCTACGGTTGGGATCTCGAATATAGGAAAACTTTTTGATTTCCTCCTCTGGTGCCTGCAGAGGATCATTCTCATTGGCCGTATGAGGAGCCAAATGGTTGAGCATTAAGAATAGTGGCTGCTTCTTTTTGGCCTGCTCTTTGATCACACGCTCTGCCTCCCCCGTAAGCAAATCTGTCACATATACTCCACGCGTCTCACACTCCAATTGCATATTGCGCCGAAAATCATAGCCCATGCTATAATTACGCACTGGCATCTGGGCACGTCTCTGATAATAATCGATATAGGCACCCCAGTAACCATAATGATAGTCGAAACCACGTTGAGTGGGCGTATACTCGGGACGTGCGAAACCCAAATGCCATTTGCCAATCAAATTGGTGGAGTAACCCGCCTCCTTAAAAATCTCCGGCATTAGAGTGGCATTTAGAGTAAGAGTCCAGGGTGCCTCATTGCTAATAACATAATGTTGAGTGCCTGTAGAGTAAGCAAAGTAGAATTCGATTGGTTAATATGCATAAGTTTTTTAGAGTTTTCGACGAACTCTTCAAATTGATCGAAAGTATCACAAAAAAAACAAGGTTCAAAGTTAAATATCAGAAACCCATCTCCTTCTGGCTATAAAAGAAAAACTTGATATCCCATTTTTGCAAAAATTTTGCGAACCCAAAATTGTTCCAAAAACCGGTTTGAAAACGCAAAAGTTTTGGAAAAGTGAAAATGGGAGCATGGCTAATAGATCTTATTACAAATTCGTACATGCAAAGAATGACATAGCATGTATCTTAATAGCACTAGGCAACAAGGTGCAGTATATTGAAGGGTTGGTGGTGATTCTAGATGATTTTCGTGTGCTGAACACGAATCTGTTTTCAGAAATGGTCCATCACGTCGAAATTATTAGTAATTTGAGCTTAAAGTTGCAAACAGTGCCTACTTTGACGCGTTATGTGGGGAACCTATACTTTTGTTTTGAATTTTTTTGGTATTATCGTAAATTACCATTTCTTAACTTTAAAATAAACTATCCCAAGGAACTGTAAGATTTTTTTAAGCGAAGATATGCCATTTTGAAGACATTGTCTCGATAATAATAAAAAATCAAAACTGTCTACTGCACAAAAGTATGCCTTGCAGAAACAGTACTGCCGGCTAGTAGTTCGTATAGAATTTCAATGAAAATTTTCAACAAAACCCATTGCATACATTGGGGCAGCAACAATATATTGTGTTTTTGTCATCTCGGATACAATTACTTAAAAATTCTAAAGAACTTTTCATACGCAAATCCACTTTGGAGCAGCAACAATATAATCGATTTTTTGTAAAAACGGATACAATTACTAAAATTATTCATTCATTGGAAAAAATCGTAGAACTGTTTGTGATAGTTAATTTCAAAGTTAAGGAGTAGTTCTTTCCAACAATATCGAAAAAAGTCAAAGTCAGTTCTCCACAAAACGCGTAGAAAAGGATCAAATAAAGGATTTTTTTGTATCTTTACTCTCAAATTACTAAAAATCTAGACGTGGTGGACCATTTCTGAAAACAGATTCGTTTTCAGCACACGAAAGTGATCTAGAATCACCACCGACCCTTCAAAATACTTTTTTGTTTTTTGTGCGCCAAATCTGTCAAATCTGACGCTAAAAGCCTATAAAAACTTAGTTCAAGATTTTTAAATTTGGAGTAGATAACACTAGGTAACAAGGTCCAGTATATTGAAGGGTTGGTGGTGATAATAGATGATTTTCGTGTACTGTCGTGTACAAGTCTAAATCTTTGGTAATTTGAGTTTGAAATTGCTTAAAATGCCAATTTTGAACATTTTAAAGGGCGTTTTGTGTAGGAACTATTCTAATGTTCGATAATATCTCTATATAATATCCATACCATATATAACTCTTTAATATTATCTTATAGTACTATATCTAAGCTATAAAATAAATTGTCCCAAACAATTCTACGATTTTCTTAAGCATAGATATACCATTTTGAATACATGTACTAGATGTGATATTATTTTGTACTGTCCATAAGTATGCAATGGGTGTTTTTGAAAATTTACATTACAATTCAATACAAAATTCTAGCCTACTGTTGTGTTTTTTGGCATAGCATCCTTTTTGGCAGTAGTCAAAATTTGAAATTTTGAACACATGTATTCAAAATGGTATATCTTCGCTTTTAAAAATTGTCAAACTGTTTGCTATAGTTCAATTCAAAGTTAAGGAGTAATACATTCTGATAATATCAAATGTCAAATGGAATCCCTATAAAAAACTCCTAAATAGTGCCAAAATAATCATTTTTATCAACCTTAAGCTCAATTTACCACAAATTTTAGACGTGATGGACCATTTTTGGAAACAGATTGGAAGTGAAATCACTTCAAACTCTTCAATATACTGAATAAAGTCTAATTGTGTTGCCTTGTGTAATTTTATACTATGTACTTATAAACTTATACTAAATACTTATGAAACTAATAAAGTCATCTCCGAAAATATGTAGAAGGTTCTGCTCGGAGGTTCGAAACCGTTGTCAAGCTTAAGATTCACTTCGCAAACCGGTTTAATTTCGAACATTGGTTTTTACTTAAAAAATTTAAGTAAATCCTTATAACTTTTTCAAGTCGACGAATGATACGAATAATAAAGAAGCGGGGCAGATATGGATTACACTTTTCGGGTAATCCGTGAAAATACCAGACGTGACTGATTAAAACCTAGTTAGAATTAAAGAAGAAGTCATAGCTATTGGGCCCCTTGTGTCCCACTAATTATTGGTGGCGGATCAATGGGGTCAGGACACCCAACATCAAAGAAGGTATCCATAAATTTATCTTATAATATCTCTGACACATTAACACTTTCCTCACGAAACTTGGCCACTCTATCAGTGATGGCCCGGTTCGTTATTTCTCCCACGCAGCAAGCATTGACAGAATACAAGCGCAGTAACTCTGCAACGCAGAAGTTAAAAAACTTTTTGTTGTAGAGCCCTTTCAATAGATTTTGGTGACCATCGCTGCACTAGATGATACAAATTTTTTGACTCGAACCTTTTATTTCAATAATAATTTCGGTTGGTGCTTAATTTGAAAGGGTCGATTCATGGTTCGGACTAAGGAACCCTAAAAACAGAAGCCAGAGCACTTATTAGATGTTGGGCCTTGTTTTGTAAAGATGAGAAAACTTTAAAATACTGACTTATGGTCCGAGACAATGCCAACACAAAGTCAGCAAGGAACTTGTTACTCGATTCTCGCCGATGCCAGTGCTATTTTTAATAAATGAATATGAAGTCCAAGTGGAACTGAAAAAATGAAAGATAGAAGAACTGATTGTTGATTAGCTGGGTTTGATCGCCATTTTTGTGTCTTCTTGAAGAAAGCTGCTCGAAGGTTTTTACGAATTTTGAAAAAGATTTTAAAACAAACCCAACTAAGTTTACTTTTTACGCAGTAATAGTTCTCCTACTTTGTGACTAGAACAATCACAAAACATCACCTCGAATTGATCTTAACCCCCGTGTCTCACCTGTATGTATGGGATAACGGCCACTTAAAAGAGCACCTCTCGACGGTGTGCACATGGCAGGTGCATACAAACGATCCAATAAACGTCCATGATAGGCCAAAGCATCAATATTGGGTGTTAGAAATTCTCGACCACCACGAAAGCTCACATCATCAAATCCCTTAAATTTTACATAGTTGTTTATAAATTTCTTAATAAAAAATTCTTCCATCGGTTTACCATATCATCGGCCATAATAATGATTATATTGGGTCGTTGTGTTAATGCCTCATCTCCATTTGCCTTAGCCGTGCTCAGACTCAATAAAAGTAAAAGTGTCGCTGATAAGTGCCTCATTTTGGCCCACTTAAATATTTGTGTCTCTATTTGTACTTGTCATAAACAAAAATTTTTTTTCCGTTCCGTTACGTCTGACCGCTCGTAAGCAACTAACTCAGAGAGAAATCTTTGGCAAATCTCGGACCCTGTGTAGCAGCGCCAAAGTCAAGCGATAGGCGCCCAATTAGCAGAGCAGCTTAGCTCACGTCATCATCACACATTGATGTAATAACTATGCAATCGTCATCACAACAAAAAGATGTCAATATGTTAGTACAACAAAAATTTAGATTGTGACTAAATGAGACAGTTGAACAAACTTAAGCACAAAAAAAAAAAGATTCTGTTGCGCATACGAAATGATGATCAAAATTCACAATTAAAATAAAAGGAAGCGCCAATACTCTTTCTTATTTGATTTAAAAAGGATTTAAGCAGAATTATGCCATTTACCAATTGGGTTTGTATGATGATATATGCGCCAATTCCTTGTTTCTAACAACATTTTAAACAAAGAACTTACAAATAAATCCATGATGGGTAATGTATAAATAGTAGAAAATTTGTCCAAATTAAAAAAAATTACTTTCAGGCCTGTTTCGGGTTTCAATTTCGACAAAAAATGTTGAATTCGAATGTGGAACATGTACTGTTGTACAAAATGGAATGGGTTAATCTGATTAAAACTTTTTATTTTAAATCCGTCGAATAAAAAGTAAGTAGAGAGTACCTATAAATGTTTTGATACGAAATTCCTTGATTGTTTAATAGAAAAGAGCACATGTACCACATTCGAATTCATTCGAAAACATGGCCACATTCGAAAGACCCCCCTCACTCAACATCTATAAGAATCTTGCTTTTGTTTTCGTCCACTTCCCTCCGATTTTTAGCCTACTTACTGCTTTTGGAAGGGGCATTATTATACATTTTTTTAAAATTCAGTCAAAGATTTGAAAAACGAAAAAGCAGAGCTAACTTCGTATGCCGACGTTTTAATACACTTGAAAAAGTTCGCTTCAACGGTTAGCGATTTCGACCAAACCTTGCAGATCAACTAACAAACATATTATATTAACAATGACCGAGTTTAAGAGCGCTAATATTGAAAACAAAAAAGTTTTTCTCAGTAAATCCCATTTTCCGACATAACATTTCTATGGCAGCTAGAAGAAGTAGTCATCCGATCCGGTCGGCTCCGACATATTAGCAGCGTGCAGTAATAGCTCTGTGCCAAATTTTTAGCTTGATAGCTTCAAAACTGAGGGACTAGTTCGCGTAGAAACAGACAGACGGACAGACGGACAGACAGACGAAAGGACAAAGCTCAATAGACTCAGCTCGTCATGCTGATCAAAAATATATATTCTTTATGAGGTCGGAGATGATTCCTTCTATGCGTTGCAAACTCCTGGGCAAAATTATAATACACTTTTCAAGTGTATAAACATTGAAAGCTGAAATATGATGAATATTGCGACTCTTTTATATGCTGATCGCATATTTCTGAATTTTTGATAAATTCTTAATAATTATATATGCAGTTTGGTCTTCCAAATCAATAGTAAATATTTCAGTTCGAAGTTATCTGTAAACTTAGCGGTCTGATTCCGCTGGCCTATTTCGAACTGCGAACTATTTCGAAAACGATTTTGCTACTGCTGTTCCCGATATCGATCGATTCGTTTCCATTGATACTTTTCGAACTCGGTTTTGAAACCGTTTTCGTTCACAGCTGATTGGATACATGATGTGATGCATTTCGCATCTTCGATTTGCTTATTAGGCCTTGGTTCGATTGCCATCCGGTATATTGAACTGATGTGGTCGCTTAAGATTTCCATAACTATCAAAATCGTATAAATCGGATGTGTTCCAGAAATCTCTAGAGATTTTGGTATGAACGCTCACATTTTGAACTAAAACTGCTTGCCGTTATGTGCCACAAATATGCCCGGCTACTAGACTAGATGACAAAAGTTGAGCGATTTAAAACCGACTGCTCAATCATTCTTATCATTTCACATGTAAAGTCCTCCTAGATTAGTTCCAAATCAAATCGTTTTTACAAAAATCTCTAGAGATTTGTGGAACATCTGTTTTTTGTGTGGATTCTGCCCTGGGGTTCAGTAATTTATATAACACTTCTGGTTGCGCTACCTCTTCACCAGGGGTGCCCAAGCACATTGCGCAAGCCGAGCATTCGTTGTTGTTTTTCGCAAAGGGAGACACGCCCGTATTGCCTTCACGCTTAGCTTATGGCTGTACGTAGTGCAACAACAATTTCATATGGACATTTCCACAGAAAGGTCAACCAAAAACCGAAAACATGTATTCATGTTATGCAGCTAAATTATCTTATGTATCTCAATACTAGTTCCTGAATCAAAATTTGTATGTTTTTTATGATTACGCAAATGGATACATTTATTAATTTATGAAAAGCTTCAGAAGTACGACGTTAGAGAAAGACTTGTGACGAACCGTATGTCACGTTGCGTATCATAATGAGTCAAATTTTAAGAAAAGCAACATTTATTTTGAGCGAATCAGCTATAAATATATACCTTCATCATTGCAGATCATATTAAAGCTAATTGCATTCAAAATCTCGTATGCATTCCGCAGAGTTTTGTTTTTTTGTGAAAGCAGACAGAACGCACTTCCGTATTCTGTCACGTTGAGTATACCTTTTTGTCTGCCAGTATCTTGGGACCTTACTGCCTACAACTCTCAGTTTTTACATTAAATATGGTATTAATAAAGTGCTATCCAAACACCAATATGCGGAAATTTATTTTACATTTTTTCTTTGTTTTCTTCATAATAAAAATTAAAAATTCGTACGATTATCACTTTCGTAGCTGTAGAAATGCCCATATGTGTTCTCTCTACTCTTTCCCTCCGAGCAAAGGTTTTGGTTGTTGGCTGCGAATAATTTCCTTGTTGTTTTCTGGCTAATCGTACAACAACTCAAAGGTTTTGTTGTTGGCATCAGACAATCAAAAATGGGGTTTCTGTTTCATGTGGTTCTTGTTATTCCACAAAAATGTTTTTCATTTGTATTGGGTGTCCACACGGCAGTAAGCTTTTTCTGGTCACCTCTGCGCTTTTAAAGATATTCAAGATTTAAGGTTTAACTCCTTCTGGAGGTACCTTAACCAATTGTACGATTGAAGGTAATTTTTTGTATAGCGTTCCCCATGACCCTGTCCACATTTGCTGAATTTTTCAGATTTTTATCTTAAAACTTTAAAAACTAAGTTAATATTGTTGTGTGTTGCAGATATAAAAGTAAACATAAAACGCGATCCGAGGCTTTATTTGAAAAACTGTGTATGAGGTGATGCTTACAGAGGTCCGTTTTATTATAATTTAAGGGTCTCATGCTGGGTTTTTAAAAAAAGTTGGATTTTATCGAACTGTGTATGTATGAACTTATACACCTTTAATCGAGCACGCTTGTTGCAGGTTTCAATTGTACTAACCTGCTCAGTCTGAGCGAGGTCCTTTTATTCAGAAATTCTCATCCCTTATTTCTAATCTTATCTTAAGGATGTGAGTGTAGTCACATCCGTGTATGTAAATATAGAAATGCATTCGTGGAAGGACTACATATTGCCTTCCGCGATGCATGTTAAGTGCGGATGACCCTTTCAAGTGGTTTGTCTGCTGGGCTGGGCTGATCCCCGTCACTGCGGCTATTAATATTTAATATATATACTATATATACTATTACATAGACATGTTAATGACACACATGGCGACATAGGCTACATATTTAAATATGAGATTAACACTACGAGTGGGCCGAGTTGAATATCATGTTCAAGTTTGAACAGTGTAATTTCTGTATCCATTTGGGCTGGAAGATTAAAATCTTGCAAAAAGGATATTAATAATATCCATTTAATGTTAAATTGATCTTACATTTTCATCCAACATATTTGAAAATCGTTCAAAGGATTTGAAAAAAAGTATCCATCTCAATTTGATCTAAGGGCCGATTTCTCATCTTCTACATAGAGCTATTTGTCACATAAACTTACAAATAGCAAATATTAATTGTGAGCTTATCTGACACATAGCAGCTATCTGGAAGAACAGAAATCGGCCCTTAATGTCTCTTTTTCTTCCGTGTAGTTATTGTATCATGTATTGAATAACCTATGCATGTTTTTATGTATATAGACGACAACCAGAGTTGTTACCAACTCTAAAATTTTAATTAACAATGCTCTTATATCCTCTGCACACTGGGAGCTGCCGAAGCTGCTGAAACCTGCAGCATGCGTTCACACCAAACCCGCAGCTTCAAAAACAGATGTCAGCTACTTCTACCTGGTATGGTTGCAAAGTTTCGCCAAAAGCACTCGGAAACGGTAAACATATACACGTTTATTGGTTGCACTAATTACAACTGTGCTGGTGCTTGAATTTCGACGTTTGAGTTACCACGCAGCCTTGATGCCTATGAACACAAAATCTCGCAGCATCGACTTTGACAGTTTTTTCGAAGCTGCGGCCGGTGTGAATAGACTATTATGTACACTTTAAGTTCATAAATAGTATGTCATATGGAATAAGGTTGAATTTTCAGGTCTGTTCCCATTTCCGAGTGGATCTAAATAGTAAAACGATTGGAATTCAGAATCGTTTTCATTATGATGTTCGAGTGAAATTGAAATCTATATTCTTTTCGAATCAATGTTTGAATCGTTTTCGAATTATATTTCCGCAATTTTGATAAACACTGCGCAACTTGGTTTCATTTCGATCGTCTTCATACAAAATTTGAGGTACAACTTTGAAAAACTTAATTTTAAATTAAATTGTATGCTATGGATATCTATGGATACTTCAAAATCTTCATAATATTCAAATTATAAAAATAAAAATATTTGATAGACGAAAAGTATAACCGTTAATTAGAAATGATCTTTCCTGTGGCAGCTTCAAGAAGTAGTCATCCGACCCGGGCGGTTCCGACATTTTTCCAAGTTTAACGCTTTATTGTGAAAAATTTGTTACAAATTCATTTTTCAAAGTACTGTCTCGCGCTAGCCACTCCATTTTCCCATTTTTCAGCCAATGTTCGGACACCATCTCGAAAAAAAAACGATGCGTCTTTTGATGCGATCCACGAATCGATCCAATTTTTTAGTTCAGAGTCATCGACGAAAACAAATAGTAGTAGGAAGGGGCAATGGGAGTCAATTTCTTTTCATTTCACTGACTCAAAGGCAAAACTTTTGAAACCGAATAACTACAGCTCCTAGTTCCGATTCCGCATGATCTGATCGAAATCGAAAACGGGAACAGACCTGATAGAAATTCTTTTAAATATACTTTAAATTAAACCGTTTGAAATAAAGACAAAAGAATAGAAAGTATATTTATTATATAGTAATACAAATTTATTTTAATTTTAATCTTTTAAATAATGATTACTTTTAATGCCTCTGTGTGTACAGCGCAACGTTTGAAATGGCAAAATATAAAATTGTTTTGTACGTTTCTATTATTCTTTTAATTGACTCAACAAAAAAGCTCCAAAGTTTTTCCCACATAAGTTACGATGGATCCAATAAAGTTAATTAAAATTTAACTTCGCCATAAATATTCCCCCAGGTAAGATTCAAAATCAGAGAAAAACTAAGCAGCTTATGGTTTACAATTCACACAATGTGAAAAATAATCTCCATAAAAGAAATATCAGTACAAAAGTGAAGCACACAGCACACCTGCAACCCTGTGATAATAAATTTGGAAAAGTGCCCTGCCCTAACTTCAACACTCTGTCACGTCACCATCCCTAACTCGAAGGACCAAAAACAGCTGACTTGACTGCAAAGGGGGTTGATTCAAAGGAATCTCTGCACCAGAACCATCCCGATTCATTCGCGACAGACAAGCACAACATGGAGGAGCGTGCGGTATTGGCCAATATAGCCACTATTATAACGAAGGATCTACTGATAGATCAGCCTTCCAAAATCAATGGACCAGTTTCACCACCCCCAAGTTATCCCCTACTGGCACCCAGTGATGATGATGAGGCAGAGATTTTTGCTCTAATGCAACAAAAACGTGCCAGCGCTCCCAAAAAGAAATGCAAAGAGGAAATGCAGCCAAATGGTATACCCAAAAAAGTGCCCAAAGTGGAGTGGAAATATGCAGAACTCAATTTGTTGCATCGCTATGTGGATGCCCAATTTGAATCCCAATTGCATATGAGAAAATTAACTTTTCTGGTGAGTCTTTCCATCCACTAAAGGCATCGCTCTGTACGTATAACCCCCTTCCCAATAGAAAATCCAACAATCTTTGGAGGAAATGTTGCGCAGGAATGCCCTGCCCGGCTCACCCACCCCTCAGACCAGTCTCTCCCTGGCCATTTGGAAACTGGCCACCGATGAGCATTTCGAGGAGATAGCCAGAAAATTTCAATTACCTTGGTCGCTGTGCCAGCAGGTGGTACGCAGCTTTTGGCACATAATCTCCGATCAATATGAAAGCTTCATCAAATGGCCCAACTCGCTGGCCACACAGCAGAGCACTCTGCAGGGCTTCCAAGGACTGCCGCAGCTGAAATGCTTTCGGGAACTGTTTGGCATCATTGCCCTAAAGCGTCTCGATATCTTTCTGGAGTCTGAGCATGCCGAGGTGGCTGTGGTGCTGCAACTGATATGCAATGCCGAGCATAAAATCATCGATTGCTATGTTGAGCTGGCACAGGATTATACTTTTGAGGAGTCGCCAATTGGCCAGACACTGGCCTTGAATCCCCGCACCATGCCGGCGGGAAGTTATCTCATTGGTAGTGAAGTGTTTCCATTGAAATCCTATTTGATGCGTCCTTTAGAGACGGAATGCTTTCGCAAGGATCTGGTGTTTAATGAACTGCTAAAGCCCGCCTTTCAATTGGCGGATAAGGTTTTGGATACTGTGGCCAGACGTTTCAATACTTTGTATGCCTTGGAGGCCAGAGATTTGAATGAGGTGCGTTTGATAGTGGAAAGCATTTGTGCCATGCATAATCTGTGCATGGAATTTGGGGATGATTATTTGCAAGAGGGGCAGATCAAGTTGAATTGGGGTGGCACTATGCAAGGTTATAAGGGAGGTGAGAAAGACGTCAAGGGATTAAGACGAAGAGTAGAGCTAATGGATGAACTGGTGGCCATTGAGCCGGGTGAATAAATATGATTTTCAAGACCAGGAAAAAACTCAAGAAGCATTTTATTTAAAGAAACTTTTATGGAGGTTCAAAAAACTGTTATTTGCTCGAGATGTCAAACAAATTTCTTTTTATTAAGCTTTTTCGTATATCTGGAAGCAAAGATAAGGTAAGATTTACACTCTGATTGTGTTATACCTGTCGTGGTAATCAAATAAAATGATTCAAAACGCACTCCCAAAGTTATTTGCATAAACAATTCTACCGAATTGATAGATCCCGAATGAAGTTAGTCTTAGTTATCCATGGCCTATTTAATTCCACTTACATTTTTCCACCTGCAGAGCTATATAAGGGCAAATTGCCTCAACTCGATTTGCAAACACTTAAACTTTCGGAAGTTTGCATAAAGGACTGTATTGAAAAGAAACTTTACGCTTTCGCTTATAACAAAATGATTTTTGCTTTACCTTCTACTTTACCTTAAATTTTTTCAAAACTTATTGAAAAAAAGTTCTTGCCTTATATAAGCGTCTTTTTTTAAGTTAACTTCCACACAGAGCTATTCTGTCACATTCGGCTCCCATTTTTGCTTTAGCTAAAATTTTGGGAAAATGGGAGCATGGCTGATCTAGTTACAAATAACAAAAAAAAATTGTAAAGCTGCACTTTCACTTGTCTGATCCCACCTGACAAATAAAGGACGGATCCACGAGATTCTCTTAACAGCGAAATGGGGTAATACTTTTTCGCAGGGAATCAAACTGGTTCCGTATACCGAAAAGACCCGATTAAAACTCAGAACCATAACCCATGTTTTGAATTTTTTTTTGTGCCGGTATTTGAGTACCGATATTTTTGGAACCGAAAAGAGCCTAAACATTATACCGGTACAGTTTCAGTTCTGAGTGCAACCACTAGACTGTAAAGCTGGCATTCAGTTTTGGGGGACTTTTACGCAATTTAGTTTGGCTTAGCAAAACTTTGGTATTGTGAAATAGAAAAACGCAAGACCAGTCTCTTTGAAAATATTGCATAAAATATTTTTAGATCCTCATTATAATGTCATGATCACCATTGAACAGAAAAGTACTTGTGTTATCCATTTCTGTTCAAGTAAAACTTTATGAGGAAAGCAGCTCTGACACAACTCTTTGAGATATAGGTGGGTGCTAAGACGATTCATATTACTCTAATCAAATTGAAAGGTGAATTTTCGTATATTTTCAAAATCTTTATTTATTTATCTAAACCTTTTTCATCCCCTTCAAAGTAATCCCCTTCCGCTGCAATCATGGAGCAATGAGTATTAGAGATAAAATTTGCGCTGCCTCTCAATTTTGACTGGTTTAAGCGATAGTGCCTTATATACATTGTTTAGATACTTTATAGTGCCACATAGGAAATCACGGCGGTTAGAGCGAGACGGCTATATTCCCAAATGTTCCCAGAGAGCGTAAGTGAGAGCAAACAGCTGACTAATTTCTGACAGAAGCGGTGTCGACTGCGCAATCTAAATATCTAGATATCCTAGTCTATGCTGCAATACAGTTATGCCAACTAATCCAGTTTTTATAGCACTTGGCAAAGTCATCCTTTGGAATGGCCTTCAGAGCCTTCTGCGATTTTGCTTTTATCATCTCAATCGAGTCTAAACAGTGTCCCCGGAGCGGTCACAAATATTAATGAATATTTTGACGTGAAATTTCGCACAGCTGTCACTAAAAGTGTTACCAAGTTCAAGAAAGAAAAAAATATCGATTGAAAATTAAAAATTCACCTTTTTGGTCACAGACTTCATGTATTTGTATGGGAAAAACAGGACAAAACAAATAGTTCAGTATTTTTACAAAACAGATTAATGACATCAATCATTATTAATTTTCCTTAAGAAGATATGGGTATTTCCATGCTGTCGAACGCGACAGTCGTACGCATTTAAAGTGGAATAGAAGTCAAATTAAAATATTTTTTTTTCTTTTGTTACTTTAACTTATATCACTTCAGAAGCACTTTATTTTGTGAGAAAAAAGTAGAGCACACCTAGTGCTGTTTCCAAGATAAAGCCAATCAAAAAGCGATTCGCACGCGACAAAAAATGGAAGTGGTGTTTTTGGCCATCAATACTAAAGCAAAACTCAGCGAGATCTGTTCTCATCATTTTATTTATGTGGTTTCTGTTATAATGCGAATCAAAAACTTACGATTAACTGCAATCAAAAAGTTTCTCATGGTTTCTTATGCATTCTTTTATAACACTTTGTACCCTCAGAAAGATTTTAGATAGCAAAAATAAGTGCAGTCTATAGGCACTTTTATCAAAAAAAATGTGCAATTTTTATTTCCAAATTAGAAAATTCGCGCGAGCGCAGCTGTGAAACCGAATATTTGGGTTGGGTTATGATTAAATGTAAGATTGGCTTACATTAGTTCAATTTAATTGTTTCCCCTTGAAAACTTGATAAAACAGTGTTTTTGAATTTGAATTTTTTGGTCTTGGTGGACCTTTTGGTGAAAATGCCCATATACCTAAATGGTGGTCAGAAAAATCGACAAACTTTCCACTTGAGAAGGGCAAGTAAGCGTAGAACGTTTATTTTCCCCGAGTGTAATTATTATTGTCCTCGCTAAGAAATCGGATGAACGCAAGACCAACGACCGCTTTTTATTTAACTTTTAACGGTGCGTACCGTATACCGGTATACCGAAATAAAAATCCAGGTGTTAGAACCAAAACAGAACCTTTTACCGAAACAGATGTTTGGGTACTTACCAAAAACGGAACCGAAATACGATTCGGTTTGATTTCCTGCTTTTTCGGACCGAAAATGGAACACATTTTCGATACTTTTGTTAGAAAAAACTTCGTGAAGATATCCAAAATGGAGCCGTTCTCGGTAACGAATGTCGGGTGGAACTACTCATATAAGTTGCTCAGATAGTGTAATAGTCAATATGAGAAGTAACCTAATTGAGTTTCCCATTTGGATTTTTTTGATAGCCAGCTCACCGTAAGCTGAGTTATTTCTCAGCCATATCATACGAGAGCTCATGAGCTTAAGTTTATTTGACACATAGCAGTTATTAAAAATATGACAGATAGTGCTAAGAAGGAGATGTGTAATCGGCCCTTAGTGAGCTTCAACATCGTTGAGATAACTTTCTATATGTTCATCTTCTGAAAGTCAAATTTGAAACCTCAACACCATTTAAAGTTTTAATGTACTTTAGGAAGTTTGGTCTCGACAATGCTAAAACACTTACTGAATGTCGCCTATCTCTAAACGAGATCGCACGACCATTTTAGTATACACCTAATATGGGTGCCTGGACACCGCAACATAGAAGGAAACAAGTCTGCGGACATACTGGCTGATTAGGTACCACTTTCGAACTCCTTTAAAGGAAGAATACGATAGGGATGCATATGGCAACATATAAGCTTCACACAAAAGCTGAAACACTCCGTCTCGCCAAGGATCGATGGAAAAACCTTTCCTCCTGTGCCGTATCGAGACTTACGTGGCCTACATTCAACCTAAAACGTACAAGCACACTTTTACGTCACAGAAGAAACACATTTCACTTCTGGTGGGGACCCTCACGGGTCACTGTCTTATGGGCAGACCCGCAGCACGCCTAGGCGTCACGCACCATGACTTCGGCAGAAGTTGCAGATATGAAAAAGAGGAGGAAACAGTACAACACCTTCTCTGCCACTGCCCTGCTTTAAGTAGAAGGAGACTCAGGACACTTGGTCAACCTCTCCTACTCAACCTCTCGAAGATATCCGGGCTAGAGATCCCAGCTCTACTAAAATTCATTTTGTCCACACAATGGTTCAGTATCGAGGACCCCCGTCAGTCTTAAAAAGGGTTAACAGGGAACAAATATGGCATCGCAATTTGCCCAAAGTGGCCTACGTGGGAGAACGACTTGTCGATCTCAGCCATCGCAACCTAACCTAACCTAAACTCACCTAGTTACAATTTCTGTCTAGCTTCTTTGTGTGATAAAATGTTATTGTGACATCTATTTTTAATGTTCTTTAAGAGGTTTAACTTGTTCGATTAATTCCTTTACGCTAACAATATCCATTTTTAAATCTTTTAAAAAAAATTTCTCGAATTTTCGATGCTGAATTAAAAATGCCGAGCTAAAAATGAATTTGTCATAACAAATAGGTGCTGGGAACTTAAAACTCAATTCATTTTCGTTTTCTATTTTGTACAATCTTTTTTATTTTTTGATTTTAGTTAATTACTAAAACTGCTTAGGCTTAGAAATCGACCGTTTTCTAGATAAGTGTTAACTTTTGAATATGGCTCCATTTAAGTCCTGTTTTGTGAGACTTTCTTGTATTGGTGACACTTTCTTTTCAACCTGAATGCTTTCTATTGAAGAAAAATTCGATTAGGTATCTAAGATACCTATGAATGTATGATGATAACGATAATGAACGAACAAGGAGAGATCCTGTTGTCTGCGCATACATATATTGGATTTTAAGATTTTACCGGTTCTTGCATTAGCAGACTTCGCAGTCACGTCTTGTTTCTTTCCCTCTTAAAACTACAAAAATCATTTAACTTCATTAATTTCATTATTTACTTATTTTTTCTTGTTTTTATTTGGTTTTCCCTTAGTTAAAGCTGGGCCTTTGGCTACTTTCTTCCCTTTTATATTTTCCTTAATCTTCTCCAGCTTTTTCAACTTATTGGAAGAATTTTCCTTGCCATTAAGAACCTTTTTAACTTTATCCAATTTTTTTAGTTTGGCTTCGTCGCCTGGCTTTTCTGGTCTTATCTTAGTGGAAATATCTTCACGCTCTAAGGGTTTCTTGGCCCTCATTTTGGTTTCGGATTTGCGAACTTTCTTCATTTTTAGCATGTACTCTGGCACAGTTCCTCCCGAATTCTTGATAATCTGGGCAATGCTGAAAATAAAAGAAAGTCAATCAGATATGTAAGTATTTTTGTGAAGTCCACTTCTTACCCTCTCAAATTGGATGTATCCTCTTGTGTAAAGAAGGTAATGGCCCGACCGGGCCTTCCGGCTCTGCCTGTTCGACCAATCCGGTGGATATAGGAAATGGTAGTGGGCGGAAAATCATAATTGATGACCAAATTGACGCCTTTGAAATCAATACCACGTCCCATCAGCTCCGTACAGATGAGCACCCATATATGACCCTCCCGAAAGGCACGCACACAATTATCTCGCTGATGTTGACTTCGCTCCGCATGAATAACATCCACATTGATGCCGTCGTACAGTAACTCCTCGAACAATTGCTTGGCTCGCTCTTTGCTCTGCACAAAGATTAAAACGGGCGGATGAAGGCCCTCCTTAACCAAATTGCGCATGGCCACCAATTTGCCACTTTCAGAGCCCACAAAAAGCAACTCCTGTTCTACGGTATCTGTGGCGCTGTTTTGCACACCAATGGTAATTCTGACCAGATTTTTTAGATGACGCAATGCCCATTTGGCCACGGGTACCGTATAGGTGGCACTGAAGAAGGCCACCCGTTTCTGGGGATGCGAGCAAGCGGCATATATCTCATCCAGCTGCTCCTTAAAATTATTCTTACCCTCCTCCATCAAACGATCCGCCTCATCCAAGACAAACCATTCGATTGAAGAGAAATCAATCAGAGGAGGTTGCTGTTGTAGCAAGAATCTCACACGATTGGGTGTGGATATCAGAATATCATATTTCTGCTTGCATTCTGTACCATAATGTTGTTTGGCCTCGCTCACCTTGCTGATGAAATGCGTACGCAAGCCGGTCTCCCTTGTAAGTTCCGTGCACTCGCGATATATCTGTTGAGCCAGTTCTCGTGTGGGTGCCAGTACCAGAGCTCTCAATCCCGTGGTCTTATGCGAACGCAAACCATTAATGATGGGCGTGAGGAAAGCCAGGGTTTTACCCGAACCCGTGGGAGCGCAGGCCATTAATGCGCGATTCTGCAGCAACACAGGCAATGCCTGCATTTGTATGGGTGTGGGTTGGGCGAAGCCATATGAGAGCAGATTCTTGAGAAGACTCGGCAGCAGCTTGTATTCCAGTTGCAGTTCTTGGAAACTACTTAAGGGAGCTGGCACCTCCTTGCCCAGTACTGCGATGCTGTGTTCTTTTCTTAAGGCATTCACCTGCTCCTGTCGCTGCAGTTGCAGCTGTTCTTCTGGAGAAATTTCCTTACGTTTCTTGACTTTCTGTCTGGGCTTAGTAAGTTGTCCTGGGGTATCTGCTAGCAGGCGGAACTCACTGGCTGGTGATTCCTCAACCTTTTTGGATTTTTTGTTTGGCAGCGGCTCCTCCTCAGGCTTTGACTTGATTTCCGGCTTAATCGGATTTGCCTTGGATTTGCTGGGCTCCTGTAAATGGTAGGTACGGGTGATATTGATATGTGGCAGCTGATTGAAGTTCTATTTACCTTTCGCTTCTTGCCGAATCTCACTCCAGCTGTAAGTAGCTTAAATATATCGTGCTCGTCCATTTTTAAACAATAATATTATAAATTTGGCAACGCACGTGCAATTGTTATTGTGGTGGCTGCCTTAGGGTTGCCAGATAAGTAATTTTAAATTGATCATCTGTTTGCAGCTCAAAGTGTGCTGTTAAGCGCATCAGGCCCTCTGTTCGTTTACATTGCTATCGATATTGGTCTTTGTCATAGTTGTTGCTGTTTTCATCTGGTCTAGAGGTGGAGAACTATCGATAGCGGGCGCCATCGATATTCGACGATAGTTTATTTTGAACCATCGATAGTGTCGATAGTGTCATCGATAGTGTCGATAGCGCCATCGATAGAATAAAATTATGGTTGATTTTAACCAAGAGTTACGGTTTAAAAATAAAAGAATGTTTACATTTTTTTTCCTTGAGTCGGGTTCGCCTCTCCGAAATAATTTGGCCCGCCTTGCTGAATGCCCTTTCTTATTCTACGGGAATGCAGAGATATTTGCAAAAAAGGCTTCCAATAGCGGGAAAATCAGTTTGATTCACCTGGAAAAAAAGTAATTTAGTCAGAATTGCATCCACTCGTGAGTTTCCAACTTTGTTCATCGATCGCTCACCGTCCTGGGAATTTGTATCCGGTGCGACGGGCAGATTAATTGAGGTCTCTCTGACGGGGAAATTTGCAAGCTCATTTTCAAAAAATGTTGCTGCTTGTTCAGCGTTTGAGCTGTGTTGAAATCCATTTTTTTTGAAGCGTGGATCCAATAGCGTAGCCATCCTGCAGACTGTTCTTTGCTCATATATGGAAAGACGTTTCTCTATTGACTCCATTAATATTTTGTTTAAAGTTTTTCCTTGCAAAGTTTGTAGCAAAGGTACAACACTTTCGATTTTGCGAAAAAGTCCACCTAGTGGGTGTTTCTTGCAGCAAAGTATACTCTGAGCCTTCTTGAGTATGCTGTTTTTAATTCGTGATTATACACAAAATGACCCGTCACAGTCAAAAAACTACCATTGGCACTTGATGTCCACAAATCACATTTAATTGCTATATCCGAAACATTTTGAAGTATTGCTGATAACTTGGCAGAGGTTTCCTTGAAATAATTAAACATTAGCACATCTCGTAAGTGCGTCTTGCTTGGTAATTTATATCTAGGATCCAATACCCTTCATTTTCTACAATATTGTAGGGCTGCACATCTTTGGCAACCATCTCAGTTAGGGCTTTATCAATGTCGGTCTTTCTTTTAGAATTTGAATCATACAAGACGGCTCTTTTAAAGTAGGACGCTACAGAGTTCATACTCGATCTGCAACTGCTGCTTGTAGACGCAGTGTCGTTCCTCTCAGCACGTACAGCTTGTGTGCTAGATTCTGGGTTTTTACTTTCCAGGCCAGGATGAAACCTTTTTAAATGGTCGTGCAAGTTTGATGTATTGCCGCTTGTCTTATATTCTTTGCCACAGTCAAGACATTTTGTAAATTTTTTGTCGTCGGACCTCTTAAAATACTTCTCCCGATCTGGCTCAGAATCCCTTTCAGAGACTGTGCAGGTGCAATCGCAGTTCTGCTTGTCGGTACTTGAGGCGGACACTCGACGTTTACCTTAAATTCGACACATCCTAGTTTTAAAAAGCGATTTTTTAGCGATGTGAAAAGCGCACTATCGATGGCACCATCGAAGGTGTCTGCTGCCATCGATGGTGGCTCGATAGCGCCCAACCATCGATAGTGACGATAGTGCCATCGATAGTTCTCCACCTCTAAGTTGTTGTTGTTTTCATCTGGTCTTGAATCACAGACACGTCAGAATATTTAATTAATATTCTAATATTTGCACAGTTGTTAGCGTATAAAATCAAAAGACCAACCTACGCCATCAACTGTCAGCCACAGTTGTTAGCCATGAGAAGCTACGTTTTGCTTGCCCTGGGCTTGGTCGTCATCGTCACTGTTTCCTTCGCCCTGCCCGTAACGCAGAATAAAAAGGAAGACGCGAAAAAGGAGGCCGATGCCAGTAGTACACCACCCACAGCAGATGTGGAGACGGCTTTGGAATATGAGCGATACCTGAGGGAAGTGGTGGAGGCTTTGGAGGCAGACCCAGAGTTTCGCAAGAAGCTGGACAAGGCTCCGGAGGCGGATATTAGAGTAAGTTGGGCTATTCCTAATCTGTTCTAATAACTAATCGTTGCTTTTGCAGAGCGGCAAGATAGCCCAGGAGCTGGACTATGTGAATCATCATGTACGCACCAAGCTGGACGAAATCAAACGACGCGAACTGGAACGCCTCAGAGGCTTGGCCAAACAGGCTAATGATCTAAGTCACAATATCGATCGCAAGCATATGAAGGTGCCCCTCCATTTGGATCATGGCAACGAGCACACTTTCGAAATTGAAGATTTGAAAAAGCTTATAAAACAGACTTCCGATGATCTGGCCGAGGCGGATCGCAAGCGACGTGGCGAGTTCAAGGAATACGAAATGCAAAAGGAGTTTGAGCGGGAGTCGCAGAAAAAGGAAATGGATGAAATATCTCGAAAGAAATTCGAAGCAGAAATGAAAGAGAAGGAGACAAAACACAAAGATCATGAGAAACTGCATCATCCGGGTAACAAGGCGCAGCTGGAGGAGGTGTGGGAAAAACAGGATCACATGGACAAAAATGATTTCGAGCCCAAGACATTCTTCTCCATACATGATGTGGACAGCAATGGCTATTGGGATGAGGCGGAGGTGAAGGCTTTGTTTGTTAAGGAATTGGATAAGGTGTATCAGAGCAATTTGCCCGAAGATGATATGCGCGAAAGGGCCGAGGAAATGGAACGCATGCGTGAGCATTATTTCCAGGAGACGGATACCAATCATGATGGTTTGATAAGTATTGATGAATTCATGCAGCAGACCAGAAAAGAGGAATTCCAAAAGGATCCCGAATGGGAGACCATTGACCAGCAGCCTCAGTATACGCATGAAGAGTATTTGGAATACGAACGCCATCGACAGGAGGAAGTGCAACGTATGATTGCTGAGGGACATTTGCCGCCACATCCGAATATGCCACAGGGTTATTATGCTGCAGCACCGCCTCCACACTATGAGCAGGCACCACCAGCAGGTGGTCCATTGCATTATCAGCATCCCGATCAGTTGCATATGCAGCAACAGCAACAATATAACCAACAGCAACAACAATATGCCCAGCAATATCAACAGCAACAGTACGGACAGCATCAGCCACAGCAACCTGTGCAATTGAATCCCAATCAGGTGTATCAAACTGTGGGACAACAACAACAGCAGCCCGTGCAGCAACAATATCAGCCTGTACAGCAGCAACAACAGCCTGCACAGCAGCAACACCAGCCTGTGCAGCAACAACAGCAGCCCGTGCAGCAGCAACACCAGCCTGTGCAGCAGCAACAGCAACCACAACAACATCAGGTTAACAACCAGAGTCCTCCACCTGTTCAAAATCAGCAGGTTCCCATACAACAGCAACAAAAACAACAGCAACAACCTGTACCACAGCAACAGCCTGTGCAGCAGCAGCAGCAGCAGCAACACTAAAATCATTCCAACATTCCGTTTGCTGTCTACCATCAACTTTTTTCTAAATTCTAGTCTAAATTTCATAATTTTTCGTAATTGGACTGATTTATTCTCGCTACAATGAAAAATGCATCGAATGAATTTTCGAAATCAAACTTATAGTCTTTCCATTTGCAGCATTTCTAATTTTGTACACATATTTACTTTTTTTTATACTTCCCATTCTTTATCTAATCTCTGTCTCATCTGCATTTATTCCAATAATTTCTTTAACGCATATTTTTTGTACATAATAATATAATTAATATGAATTTACATACGCGATAAACAAACCAAATAAATGATTAAGTGCAGAGAACAACGAAATAATTGTGGAATTTATATTGGAGGGAAATTTTAAGGGAATCTAGTATAAAAATTCATAATTTAAGCGTTTTATGAATTTGAAGCATCCCTTGTGGGTTTGAGCCACTCACCCAACCAATTAGAAACTCATGTTTGTAATATATTTGCAGCACAATACTGTTTCAGTTTTAATTGTTTATTTCAAAATGTCTGGCTTGGTCAAAAAGAAGACTTTTGCTGGAACGGTTCGGATTCTTATACAGTTTAGTTGTTCTTTTTTTAATAATGTACTTGTGTTTTTGGGGGATCAATCCTAGTCCCTATTGTTCCATAAGTTTCAATCAGAAAAGGCATTAAGCAAAATGAAAAAAAAAACAATAATTATCTTAAGGGCTAACTAAATTCGATTATAGAATTACCATAAAGAAATGAAAACATTTTTATGGAACAAGCAACTCAATAACTAACGGGGCTAAAGCTTTATGTGTGGATTAGGCGAGGATATATAATGATTTTATAGATTAGTCAAGGTTACAATAATATGTTTGTATATAGGCCATAAATTTATAGAGGTTAAAGCATATCAAAAACTTCATATGGAAGGCTTTTTAAATTATTCACTAGACTTAAGGTTAAACACAATTGCAGACTAAACTTAATGTAGGATATGCATATGTAAGTATGTATGTATGTATGTGATGGTTACAAGCTTTAAAATTCTTAATATTGTAGTTAGTTAGCAAACAAAATAAAAAAATACAAAGTTTCTTAACAAAATGCCACGAAAGTTTTTAACATCAATTTGAAATAAAGCCTCGTGCTTAAAACGACAGAAAATTCCTTTCGTCGCAGTATTTTATATAAATAGAAACACTTTCTAACAGCACAGGAACATTAAAGCAAAGCCAAGTTGTTTCTAATGATATGAAATACTGTGACGAAAGCAATTGTATGTCGTTCTGAGTACGAGTCGTTCTTTCAAAAGAATGAGTAATTTTTTGAGATTCAAATACTCTCTGATCTAAACCTGTTTTGAATCCATACTGAACCTATGAACATTATCATTTTGCAATAAAATTCTATTTTAAATTAGTTTAGACGCCTCGAATAGCTTAATAATTGTAGAATTATTAATTTTACTAAGAATTTATCCAATTTCATAGTCGAGTTATGTTATGCTGGGTTTACATTGCGTCACAGAGAGTCACATTTCAGTGTCACATCGCAATGTGTGGTGTTACTTGGTGTCTCATACATTCTGTTACACCAATGTGAACAATAGACTGAACATAATCGTATGGGATTTTTTTTTTTAAATGTTCTTTTCCTCAATGAGCAAAAAATTCGAAATAATTTCTAGATACAGAAATGAAAAACCAAAATTCGAAATTTTACGGTTAAAGCGTCTAGTACTGAGGGCGTTCGAAATTTCCTTTCGTCACAGTATTTCACATAATTTGAAATACCTTGGCTTTGCTGTGATGCTCATGTGCTTTGGCTTAAAGCGTAGTACTAAGGGCGTTCGAAATTTCCTTTCGTCAAAGTATTTCACATAAATAGAAACACTTTCTAAAAGCACATGAGCATCAAAGCAAAGCCAAGGTGTTTCCAATTATATGAAATACCGTGACGAAAGGAAAATTCGAACGCCCTCAGTACTACGTTTTAATACCTCCGCCATGGCTTTAAAGTTGCTACATAAAATTTCAATTTCCCCTTTTTCATTTGACAATTTCAACAAAGTAACTTTTGAGATGCCAAACTTTGTTGAACTAAAAACATATTTTTAAAAATATTTTATGCAAAGCAAAATGGAGGATATAGAGGATTCGAATAGCGTTTATATGATTGCCGAGTTGCGGGCAGAGCTGGATTCAGCAAAGCTACCATCAAGAAATGATGTCTTGGCGGTTCTTCTGCATAATGCAAGAGTACACAAATACTCATTAAGGGAGAGCTTTAGCCGCACTGTCCTTCAAATTGTTGATGTATTCAAAAATCATTTGGGTTTACCATGAAACTAGAAAGAAATGTGTGCAGAAGCTTAAGGTAACTCTATGATCTAGGAAAAATGCTTGTCGCGATAAAGAGTTGTATCGCAACAGAGAAAAGAATTTTATGGACTATTTAGAAGACATTTTCGATGTCGCTTCAGAAAAATTAATTGAATTGAGTTAAAGACAGAGGTTCGATGACGTGGACCCAGAGCTGTGGCAAGACGACCATGAATATATGGCAGCGCAGAAATTACTGAAAACGCTCAAAGTTGTGAATGATGTCGCAGAAAGAGGCGTAAAACTAGTTGAGGACTTCGATGGGAGTATTACAAAACGCGATCAGCATCACCTTCTTCAATGCATCGAAGAGCACTGACAAGCTTATCCAGAAAAAATACACTTATGAATAAATTTGAATAACCACTTTTAAGTCCCAACAACGTTTGGCATCTTAAAGCTTACTTTGTTGTAAAAGTAAAATGAAAAAGGGGAAATTTAAATTTTATGTAGCAACTTTAAAGCCATGGCGGAGGTATTAAACCTTAAAATTACGAATTTTGATTGTGCATTGCGGTAAAATAGAAATATCCAAAAAAAAATTTTTGTGCATTTAAGGAGGCTTAAGTCTATGTAAACAATTTGGTGACATGTTTGTCATAAATTAGTCACATGAAATCAGTGTGTGCTGGCTGTACAAGCCAGCATTAATTGATCCAGTTTACAAACCTTGTTCATTTCCAACAAAAATCAGGTAGATCACCTGAAACTACAACCGGATATTGCGATTCCTCTCCTCTATGGTAAATCGCTTATCCTTATGAAACCGTAAAAGATTTGCGAAAGCTGAAAATCGGGCAGCAAATTCATGATAGTGTAATTCCTATGATCAGTGCTCGCCACCTTTAGCAATTTAAGTTGCCAGATCTAGCAACTGTTTTTTTAAAATGCTGATTAGCAAAACAAATCTAGCTGATTTTAGCAACTTTGATTAAAAAACTAGAAATTTTTGAATTTTCTTTACGAATTTTTGACTTTTTTTTATACCTTTGTACAATTGCTACTGCACAAATTATGATTAATAGTAGTTCACATAGCTATTGGAACTTGTGTTTGGCTTAGTAAAACGGCTTATATGATCAACCAGAAAGACGTTGCGCTCACTCTTTTACTGTTTTGTAACATGGACGAAAATGCCAAAAATATACAAGAAAAAATTTTTCATGATACCGGGACGTGCAAGATGCGGAGTGCAAGCAATGGATTTGCAAGGATTGCGTTGATTCAACGAAAGCATATTGTGCGTTTTACAGAATCCGCAATAGGCGCAAAGCTCAGTGATGACCGCCATGACTGGAAGCGGCACTGTCAGCCTACACATTGCCAATCACACGGTGATTACGACAAGTGTTCATATTTCCATCAATACATACAGGTGTTCACCTGAAAACTAAAACCGGAATGGCGTTAGCACTCTGCTTTATGGTAAATCGCTTTTCCAATAAAAAGAATTATTCAGCCTTGCTCCATTTTCGTTTTCAACAAGTTTGAAACCGCAAAACATTAGCGAAAGTGAAAATGGGAGCATCATGATTTTATCATAGAACCTTTTAGCGGGCTATAGGTCTATAAATTATGATTTTCATCATAACATTTCTAAAACAGGACACGCACAACACCACAAAGGAGGCTGGTTAATCGTATAGCTATTTCATAAACTACCACAGTTTGATCATCAGCGATCTTTTGCCCAACTTCAATGAGTTGTCAGACGCTACCTCAGGCCAGAACTGCTAAGATCGCTTGGGAATCCCAAGTCAGACTTGTAGCAAAAATGATTTTATTTCATTTTTTGCACAAATTGTGACAAAATACATCAGATAAAGATGTGACTTCAATGGGTTTTATTGGCTAGTATTATCTGCCGTATTCCCATTTGAAGAGATAGAGACCAAATCTGGTCCAAAATTGTTTCAAACCTCAGAACTCTTTTACAAGCACCATGAAAAACGTGATTTTAATTAATTCCTTGGAACCGCAAATCAAAAGACAGATTTAACCACAAATGGCACTGAAAAGTTACTAGTTACTTTGCAGCTTATAAAGGTAACCGGTAGTGTAAAAGTTTTTGAAGAAAACCAATTTTTATTAGATTTTCTGAGTCGGGATCGAACCCACAAGCTCCCGCACAGCAGTCACACGCACTACCGCTGCTTCTTATTGTAAAATAATGGTTACTTAATTCTTATTCAGAGCACAGTTCATTGCTAGGCAAATTATGGACTTCGCGTTGAAAAATCTAAAAATCTTTTGATTTCTTCAAATGATTGAACGAAGCATGTGAGATCAGCGGCGGCTGGGTTTCAAATTGGTTTTGGATGGATTGGTTTTCTCAAATTGTGGTCGACTACAAATCTTTGTTGATATCGATTCCCTGTAATAGTTTCTCAGCGACACTCTGAAGACGTGCTTGTCTTCATCATTTATTTCACCATTTGTCTTCTGACGGAATTGGAAATTTGCTTTGTCAATATGAAGCACCGGTTTGCAACGTTGAATCATGATAATATTGAAGTTGAGCAATGCCTCACCTTCTATATATACTTCTTGATATTTCTGAGTAACCTACAAATTATTTTGATATGGGTTTTTTTGTGCCTGGACTTTATGTCATTCCACCGATTTGACCAATCAATTGTAGAGTTCACTATTGCATCCTCGATTAATATTAAAGCTCCTCACTAGACCTCTTAAAGTATTAAAGCCTTTGCTCAGATGTAATATAAATTTGGTTCTGCACAATAATTCATTTGAATAGAAAAACTTTTTTCGAAGAATTACGCAAAACTAAACTTATATCTCATCTGAATACAGGCCTTTAATTCTTCTAACTTCTTAATTGTTAACTTTGAAAGTTGGTAATTTTTTTGTAATGCCCCAAACTAATTCTTAAACAGCTCTACATTAAATTATAGCTCAATCCAATTCTAATTTCTTAACTATATAGAAAAAATAGAACTTTGTGTATATTATTTGAATGGCTTGTGTGCTTCTAGTTTTTGCCTGTTTGGCAATGTTTGTAAAGCTTTTCACAGCTGGCGCCAATAGCTTATGAAGACCACCGATTAGGTAAAATTTATTTTAAAAGAATATTCTATTATTTTATGTCCATTTTCTTAAATACTGCTGATTGAGTCTACTTATAACTCATTTAAGGCCGATTTCTCATCTTCTACATAGAGTAATAAATAGCAGAGTAAATTGTGAGCTTATCTGACACATAGCAGCTATCTGAAAGAAGAGAAATCGGCCCTAAGTGTGTCTTAAATTCGAGACTGAAGTTTTAAAAGAAAGCTGGTGAATACCTTTATTATGGTGAATAAATTATGTTCCTCTTTCATGGCTAAAAGAGTCGGAATGTGGAAGGTTGACTTTTAAGTAAATTGTGTGAATCCATTCAATTCAATTAAAGATCAATGATGCCTTAAATATCGGTGATTCAATTCTTCAAAACTTTTTTCAAGGTTAGAATGTAAAGAATTGTTCATAATTTGCAGCCTGTGTTAGACCGATTACTTATAAGGGCTAAAAGCTTATCATTGATTTCATGTTTATATAAATTTTGTGGTTATGAATTCCTCTGTCTTTTTTTTATTTTAAACATTTTAAAGATTTTATTTAGAAAATTCGTAGTTTTTGTTTTGTTTGTTAACTAACAAAAATTGTTGTTACATCTAAATCTGGTTTCAACTAATAAAATACTAACTGAATCATGTGGGATAGTTTACAAATATAATATAGCACACACACGTACAAAAGTAGAGCCAGAAAAATCATCAAATTTAATTTTTTTTAAGTTTTGCACCAATATTGCTTTAGACAAAGTATATGTTCTTGTATGCAAAATATAAACGCGTTTTGATATACATTATTCTGTATTATGATGTGACAATTCATATTGCTGTCATTTAGTAGTTTTGTCTATTATAATATGGTATTTGCTTTAATATGTAATGTAGGTTCGATTTTTGTTTTGTTCTTTTAACATGTTTCCTTATCAGTTATTATCATTTAGGGTTTGGTTTTTCTGAGCAGATCTTATTACATATCGTAGTAGTATTTTTGTTTTTATTCGATTTGCTTTTCGCAGCACTTCTCCTCGCACACAACAAATAACGTTTATAGAACTTTTTTCCGTTTTCGATTTTACAAAAATATATCAGATTTTTCGATTTCTCTCTAATCTCATCCGTTCGTTATGGAGTTTGTAAGGCAAAGTTTGTGGGGGGCTATAATAGGTATATATGTATGTAAGTTTAAATGTTTTATGAGCCGCCAAGTTCGGTTTAAACTAAATGCAAATTGTATTTTTATCAACATAATGGTAATTATCAACATAAATGTTAACACGAAGAACGGGTATTGGGGAAATCTACACTTAAATACATGGAGAATACAGAAAAAATTGAAAGTTTTGAAGGGAAATATCAGTTTCAACGCCTCACAATACTGGAGGGTCGCGGCAAGCCACTGCGTTTCATTTGTGAGGGCTGACGCAATCCTGAAGGTTTCGGTATACCCGTGGCTCCTGTTGTCACTTGGGTAAGCTTAGAGGTGAGCGCTTGTGTGTCAAATGTGGAGGAAGAATGTGGGTTGCCATTTGGTCTGGTCTCCTTGCCATAGAGACTGCCACGAGAGGAAGCTGAGGAAAGACTCTGAAATGGTTTAACAAGATTAGAACAAATTAAATGTTTAAAATTTGATTATATGTACCTCTGGGGTGTCCGCCTCTGGAGCAGTCTTGACACTTAGACTATAGTAACCCGAGGAGGGACGTGCCAATCCATTGCCCATCGCACGTTTTGCTCCAGCCAAAGAGGGTGCACGCATTCCGCTTACTAGTTTGGGTACTTTGAATAAGGACGATTCCTCCTGAAATGTAAGAAATATGAAACAGTTATCAAAGCAAAGCAAGGACGATTATACACAAGTGAGAAAGTTGGTCAAGCCCGACTATAATACACTCTGTACCAGTTCAGGCCGCCGCTCTTATAATACATGAAATAGGTATTCAGAAGACACCAAGAGAGGGCGGTTCATTGCTTGGAAACAGGTCATTGCAAACACCGCCGATGGCAAATTTGTATGGCTTTTAGGTACCCAGCACTCCGGCGGCCTTTCTGCGGTGCGTCGCGAAAGGACACGCCAAAAAATTGTTAGTAACAAGCGTGAAACACACAAATTTTTATCATTAATGTCTATTATCAAGGCAGAGAAATATCTTTTGAGCATAGTCACGAGCAATATATACTTAACAAGGTAGCCGCACTCGCTCTCTTAGCTTACTTCTTAAATGTCAGTCTGTAAACAACCCTTGTGAACGACTCCGCTGACGAATTTTTTGTGTTCTACTTATTGAGACTTCTTTGAGACTTTTCGTGTTTTTGCTATGCCTCCATACTGCTCTATATGTAAGAAAAGTAGTGAAATATGTTTGAAATGTGTGTATATCTCGCATGCATTTCACGGACTCATACGTCGCCGGTTTTAAATCGGCGAAATTTTGTGATTTGCGAATTTCGGAGCAACTACTTTTGCGATCTAGGAAAAGCGAAAATGAAAGCATGGCTGAAAATATATATCTAGGTATGTACCTAGATACTCCCAATACTAGATATAATCTTAGGGTTCCCCTTGGCAACTTGAATCAGCTACTGTATTTAGCCATAGATTTGCTTCACCAATAACTTATTTTCGTAGATTTTCTTCGTAGAAGTGTGATTTATAAGTAGAAAAAATGAAAATAATTTTTTTTCCATTCCAGTTGGAAAAGACAAAAACCTTTAATGTCCTTTAAAGTTGATGTCGATTTGCGCCGGCTCGGAATGCATTTTAGACCCATGGTTTCTTGGTGAAATTTTATTAGAATTTTCAGTAGATTTCGTTTTTGCTGTACGCTTTGTTGACTTTTTTGCACCCATACAAATCAATCCCCCGCCCTCCTAGTGCAATTTCTTTGTTTTGACACAAGCATGAACAGAAATTCATTACTCTCTCGCTCTCTTTTGTACTTATTTTGACACTTATATAAGAAGTTGTGAGAAAGAGCGAGTGCGGCTACCTTGTTAAGTATATCTTGGTCATGTATATCAAGTATATCGTGCAATATTTTGGTTATACGCTCATCTCTAAGTTTCTCTCTCTCTCTAAGATTGTCTTTGTTGAATGGAAGATATCATGATACAACTATACAAGGTATGGCGGTCAGAGCAGAAAATGACCTGAACGTTTTTTCTCAGAGCGCCAGAGAGCGCGAACGTCAAACACACATAAATGTACTATGTGTGTGTAGAAGGAAAAAACAAATCATCCCTCTAGTCTGGAGAGCCGTTAACGTATTGAGCGGACATCGTCTTGAAAAATACGTCAGTCGAGCGTCAACGACAGTCACAAAATCGTCGACGGAACGTTGATACAGCGTGGGTCGGTCGTACTAGAGGGATGCTTTAACAGCAGTTACAGATATACATACATACATATATATATATGCATAAAGCTGCCTTTACACTTGTCATACATCTCTAAAGAGACTCTCTGACGATAGTGTAATAGCAAAGCAAATAACTCTAAATATTTGGAAAATTTACGTTTTTTTGATGTAATTTGACAGTTTTAATTTTATAAGAGTTTCTCTTTAGAGAATTTTGACAGCCGACTATTTAGAGATATATGACAAGTGTTAAGGCAGCTTAAGCAAATTTTATTGGTACTTGTTAATTGAAACAACAAAACAACAATTTGAAGTGTGTATACATTTTGTTATGCAACGGCAGCATCAACAAAAGCAACAAGCTTACTTCGCTCAAAAAAACAACCCCTAAATGCAAAATCAAAACAACAAAAAAATTACACGCGCGAACACAACCTTCCGTTTCAAGTGTCCTAAGCACACTTAACTAAAATAACCCGAGCTGAGAGAGCACTGACGGACCGCCATACCTTATATAATTGTATCATGGAAGATATCATTCTTTCAGCAAATCAATAAATAATATTGATTACTAAATATCTCTAGATGGTAAGAAATATCTAGCTACGAAACAGTGGAAGATATGATACCATAAATTGAAAATTTACTTGATCTGCCTGCAATTAAAAGAAGTATATGTCCCATATATTTATGTCAAACCTCTATCTCGTATCATCTCTGAGATCTGTGCATTCTTTCAATCGGATAGACTCGTATATCGGCACGGCTGTTGATGCTGATCAAAAATATATATACTTTGTAGGGTCGGAAATGATTCCTTCTCCCCGTTACATACTTGTGCACAAACTTAATATACTCTGTGTGTACCTTTGGTACAGAGTCTGCATGTTTTACCTTATTTAATCACTTATTCTATGTTTGATACTCACCTCATGATTGTTTGGTCCACGTAATCCATTCATTGGCTTACTGCTAGGCTGTGCTCCAAACTTTCTCAAGCCCCCACTCAAGCTGGGACGTGGCAAGGCACCACTTCCACCAATATTTGACGATAAATTATGGAACGACTTGGATTTTATGCCCATGGGACTCTTCAATTCGGCACTCGATGCAGGCACTGTGCTGTGAATTGGGGCAGCTGGTGGGGCAGCATTTAGTCCCGCTCCCGCCGAAGTAGCCTTGCTGACGGTGGTGAATTTTTGCAGACCGCTGATATAACGCGGACGTGAGAGCGACCGTGGTTGGGGTAATACTGAGGCTGCGGCTGTTGCTTGCGGCTCGGTTTGATGTTGGACATCAGGCAGCGGGCGTCGACTGAATAGACTCTTTTCTTTCGGCTTTTTGTAGGTTAAATAGTTTTGGGAGTTGTTTTCTGCGGGATTATGATCGCGTCGTGAAAGTCGGCCAGTTGCTGAAGGCTGTTCCAGCTGTGGCTGGTCCTCCTGTTCATCATCTATACAAGGCACTATGATGTTCTGCTCCTGACGCATTTCCTTGCTAATCTTGATGGTCTTGAAGCGTTCCCGATCACGTTCACGACGTTCAGCCAGCTTATAGCTGGAGGGTTCAGTCGTTTCCTGTTGTGTTGGTTCAGTCGTTTCTACTTTAGGCTCTGCCTCCTCCTCCTCCTCTTGCACCTGTTGCTGATGCTGCTGCTGCGGCTGTTGCTCCTCCCTTCTTTGGACTATAAACGAAGTGGAATTGCAACTGGTGGAACTGCCATTGCTGGCATGCATAGAGCTTAGATTCACATCATCATAGAGGCGACTGCGACGACTGAGCAAACGTTCTCCCGCTCCACTACTGCTTCCTGCTCCGCTGCTGCTGTTGCCACCACTGTTGCTATTGCTGCTGCTGTTGACATAACTCTGATTCAGATGATGAGATGTGTCGAGCTGCTCCTGGTGATGTGGTTCCTCTAGCTGTTCTGCCGCCTCTGCCTCTTCACGATGAAAACGTTTTTTAATGGTGTCCAAGGATTTCTGTATTTTCTGCTGCTCTGCACTCAAATTCACTTTACCAATCTCTGCCAGCATATGCTCGAATTGCTCCTCATCGCCTTGCTGGGCCAACAGTTCCACCTCGGCTTCGGCCAGATCCATAACGCACTGCATCTGTCTGTGCTGCTCGGTCATGTTGTAGGTGCCATCCAGTGGCTGTTCAATTTGCTCCAACATTTCCATGGTATCCAAAACGAATTGTTCGCCATTAAATGGCTTTGTCTGTGGTGCGGGCTCAAAGGTGTTATTGAGTCGCCCGACCATTTTCTGTGGCGTTGTGGGCACAATGGGTGAAATGTTGACATCATCGCCACGCCCCTTTAAAGTGGGCGTATAACCGGTTTTATTATTATTATTATTGTTGTTGTTATTGCGTTGATACTGAGTACGCATATTTGTGGTCAACGGCGTAGAGGATTCCATGTGAAGAGCTGCCAATTTCTTTTCCATATTCTCAGGCGTCTCGCAACGTGCCTCAGGCGTTTCACATCCCTCGGTAAATGTGGTATTCACCTGACGCGGCGCCAACAACTGAGTCTCATCCAACGCTGGGGCAGGATTGGGACGTTTAAATGTCAAATTTCCATCCATAATAGGCAAAGATTCCGAATCAGTAGTGGGAGTGGTTAAACTATCCACCAAATTAAAGGTGGTATCGCCAATCATTTCATTTCCCAATAACATGGTTCTCTGCAGAACACTACAAACGGGCAAGGTGGCATGCGACATGCTTTCCGTACTATTATCCATTGTACTACATCCCGAGGCGGTTTTGCTTAATGTCAACGAAATCTCATCAATTTGTCCGATATGCGAATCTTTAGTCAAAGTGCCATCATCTTCGCACAGGGTCAGCGATTCGAGAGCCTTGCGATCCCTAATCATGTCACTCAATGAGTAACCAATACTCTGCTCTTGCTGGCTGGTCAAAGTGGTGGTCAGATTCAGTTCCTGCTCTAAACTAATGGTGGATTGTAGGAAATTGAGATTTGTGAAATCTGCCGAAGTGATTAGAGAATTATTCATTGTTTCCTGGTTCATAGAGGAGCAGATGGAAGATGGTGGTGAGGTGTCTTGTAGAAAGGATTTATGCATGTTGCTGGTGCTGCTGTTGGTGACAAGGCCACCGATTTCCAATTTAAGCATGGCTGGTGGGCCATTAGCTGCATTTGAAGCATTTTGTGTCTGCAAGGGGGAAAAGTTAAGAAAAAAAAAGAGATTAGAAAAGAAAATAGAGGAAAGCTAAAGTCGGCTCGACCGAAGTTTATATATCCTAGCAGCTGGTATAATTTATATAATTTGGGTTTTAAATGATTTTCATCGAACAATCTAAGCTGAGCTATTTCCTAAACTCAGCAACAGATGGCGCCACTACTTTGACCATTGTGGCAGACCTGTCCACCTCTGGTCACACTATTCATCGTGCACCGTCCCTACGCAGTGGCAGAACGATAACACACGCACCATCCCGACTCGCAGTTTCTGGCTTGGTTTCGATTCGCGCGGGTGGCGCCCGCTTCGCTCCGTTTAAGTATACGATAATTGTTAGCTTGAGTTATATTCAATAAAGTTAGTTACTTATTAAACTCGCGTAGCTAAACCATTTGCTCGTCTGTTTGTTATATGGCAGCTATACAATATATATATCCGATTTTGACCAAACTCCTGGTCAATCCATTGAAAACCAGAGGTCTCTAAAATCGGTCCCCCGTTTGCCTTTGTCAGAAAACAAGAGCTTTCGAGAGGCTACATTGGAAAGAGGTACCGAAATAACCTTTAACTACGCTCTCAGCTTTTGTTTGGTTGTGAGAGGAGGGAAACACATTTTTTTTATTTTTTTCCTCTTAGGTCTTTTTGGGACCGTTTGGCCTAGTTCCTGAATTCAAAAGGTCTTCTTTGTATGTATGCATAGGTGTGTTAGGCTCAGCTAACGATATGAATGTATGCGACGAACTATATGTGCTCTCTCGTTCTCTCTCGCATAGACTCTCTCTCTGCTTGTGTTAAACTCTGGCGCAACTCTTTGGTCTGCAACCTTTTCAAACAACATTTTGAGAGTTTGGTCTTCGAGAAGCACGCAACTTAAGACCAATTGACTTAGTTGGGCCTGTTATTCGGTTGCTGTCAGACCGATCAGTGCTGTGTGGTCAACTACAGCCACTAAACAGTGAGCGCGATAGCAGAACACATTCGGTTGGGGGAAGCCCGGGCCCCTTTTATATTTGGTTTTTCGGTCAGTGACGAGAGCAGAGCGAACTGAAAAAAGGGTTGAGAGTTATTTACGAGCTATGGTGAAAACCGATAATATTCATAACTGGAAAGTATAAAGACGCTACCATTGCAAACAAAAAAGTTTCTCTCACTAGAACTACTTTTTCGACCGATCGTTTCTATAGAAGCTATATGCTATAGTAATCCAATTTCGATCAAACTTGGCAAAATGGCATATTGACCAATAACAAGTTTGGGAGCGAAAGCATTGATAATCAAAAAGTTTTTCTCACAAGAAATACTTTTTCGACCGATCGTTCCTATATTTCCTATGACAGCTATATGCTATAGTACTCCGATTTGGTTCAAACTTGTCAGCATTGTGTGGTAGCATATAATACTGATCAGTAACAAGTTTGGGAGCGATAGCATTGATAACAAACAAGTTTTTCCTACTAAGACTTTTTTCAGACCTAACTTTTGTATAGGAGCTATACTATATAGTTGTCCTATTTTCATCAAACTTGGTGGAATTATGTGAAAGCATAGAAAACTTTAAAATATGAGGTTTGGAGACGTTTGCATTGAAGGCAAGAAAGTTTTTCTTACTAAAACTAGTTTTTCGACCGATGGTTCCTATGTCAGCTATATGCTATAGTCGTCCGATCCCTCCGATTCCGATAAATGTGCAGCGTAAAAGACTTCGTGCAAAGTTTGGTTAAGATATCTTTTAAACTGGCGGAGAAGGTATCATAGAATCAGACGGACATGGCTGGAGATGCTTTCTTCTATGCGTTACAAACATCCGGACAATTTTGATATACTCTCTACTCTCTACAGTTCCTTACAAAATTGATTAAAAAATTCATCAATTAATGTTAACAATATAGCAATTACTTTATACTTTAATTAATTTCAACTTACAAATTGTATTTCCAAATTCTGTGCCGTCTGTGATCTCCGCTTGGGCCGTGTGAAGGTCTTCGAGTTGAGTTTGTAGGCTTTTGATTTAAGTAAACAAAAAATTAAAACTAAACTTATAATTATAATTTAGCTTGAGAAAATTGTTATTTTAAGTTTAAACTGGTTTGTTTGCATGTGATGTGTGGTTGTGTGTGTAAAATTTTATATGGGCTCTTTTTATAGGTCATCATCCTCGCCTAGAAGGATATCCTCATCGATAACCAAATCGCAGTATTCCTCATCCGACATCAAAGTATTATCGATTTCCTTTTCCAAGGATTCGGGCGATACCAATTGGGTGATTGGAATTAAGGCAGGCATCTGCTCATTGCATCTTTCGGGAATTGTAGTAACTGTGGCATCCAAGGCCATCTTAGGCATAGAGGAGTTGATCTGCTCTATGGCCTCATCTAGAGCATTGGGACCGTCATAGCTGGCATACAGATTCATATCCTCAATGCACAAAGGAGTATCATCATCATCATCGGAAATTTCTATCACTGTATCTCTCACAATAGGCTCTTCCACTTTAATACAGCTTAACTCCACCTCCGTATCGTTCTTCTCCGGCACCTTAATACTCAAATTATCGTTGCTGATCAACCAACGGACAGAACCCGAAGGACGCAAAATAAATGTTCTTTCATACTGACGCTGTTCCCAGCCGGTTTCCGTGCGCTCATTGAAATAACCAGCCAGCTTGAACATACGCGAATCTACGTCAAAGCAAAGCACATTAATCGAAGATTCGGTACGATTCGTTTGCATCTCTGGTAAACGGCACAAGGCTTGGATTATATTGGATCCACGATATTGTAACTTTGACAACTTATAGGCACGTTTTAGTTCCTCAGACACTGACAGCGAAAATTCAGCCTCATCTCCATAGAATCGAGCCAGTTCATTCCGTAGTTCCGGGTTATCGAAATTACTGTAAAAACAGTTTAAAAAATTGGAGCAAAAAGGCAAGCCATTGGTGTCATTGTTCTGTGGACGATTGGACTGGGGCAGAGTCGGCATAGATTCTACAGGCGCCGTTGATACCCGCTGGGTGGGATTCATTTTAAGACCATTTATGCATTGTATTTGAGGTAGCATGGCCTGAATTTTCGTCAAACCGGTCTTCGCTATAGCATTCCGTGAGATATTTAGGGTCTGGATCTGCCAGTTGGACAAGAACTTCAATTCTTCCAAATCTTTAATACTATTGGCAGACAAATCCAGACACTCCAATTTGGGAAATCCCTTCCCCTGTCGATCGAAAGCACTCAAAGAGCACAAATAGTTGTCTCTTATGTTTATTATCGCCACCAAGGGCAGCTCGCGACATATCAGTTCCAAGACGCACTTCAGCAACTTCTCCGAATGAAGAGGACAAATTTGTCCAGCCAGTTCGGCGTTCGCATGAAAACGTTCAAGATTAAGGCGCTTTTCGACCTCATCATATCGCGCCAATAAAGTTGCCTTCAAGGCATTAAGCAACTCCCGTGTTATTGGCTGACGCATGACCGCTATGGGTAGACCCAACATTACGTGCATGTTGATTCTTTGACAAGTGTAGAGAATAGCCAAATTCTCACGCTGACGTTTCATACGATTGGCACTCAACATATTATCCACCAGGAACTGTGTACGTCCACCTTTCTCTCCGCTGCGTTTCAAGTCAAAGATCTCCACTTTTAAAGGCGTCATCACCCATTGGAGGGCCAGCAAAATGGACTCGTTGCTAACCTCCTCGCAGTTATATATGAAAACGGTGGACCAGCCGGTGACTTTGGCTGTTTTTGATTCGGGCTCATGTCTACTTATGGTGTCCAGAACAGGTGCCATATCCTGAGCCGCAATGCGACGCGTGTCACCGAGTAGATTGCGCACATGCTGTTGAAATTTACTGGCATTGGCCAAGTTTTTCTTCAAATCAACCAAAGGCGCTTGCGCTGCAGGCGCCTTCATGCGACGACGATTGGTGTGAGAGAAAGTGTTCTCCTTGGTGTTTCCAAGAACTTTCATTGTTGTTTTTTCTTGTTACAATTTTTATGAATTAAATCAATTGCGCAGTTTTTTTTTTCGTTTCTTCTTTCGACAAGTGACGTGAGAGGAAAAAAAGATGTACCGTTGGTCGTAGTGTTGGTAAACGTTAACAGTCCTTACATTTAGTGGTCACACTGGCATGGTGGCAATAATTAAGATATTTAAAAAACGTGAACAAGAAAAGTAGATTCCTTAAATATTTGTCAGTAATATCGTCATCGCGAATTTGACAAAATACACGAATTCATGTAAGCCGCGGAAGTCATTGGTTTGCAAATTAAAAAATTTTAGATTAATTTTGTTTGTTTTATGTTAGACCGAAATTGAAGTTGCAAATATCAGCTATTATTCTAAATATGGCGACTGCATAATAATTAATATAAAATTTATAAATGCCAGAAATTTCGCAAGGTCTTAGTTCCTTATTTCGTTGGTCTCACAACTATAGTTTTCAGCAACAATAAATTATTATATACTCGAAGGACACCTTCTATTCCTCGCAATATTTGCATAGTTGGGTGTTTATTATTCCCTTCATATGTAGGGGACCCCATGTATTACAGTGACCAAAATAAACCAACCGTTTGAATGAACCAACTTTATTTGAATACTATTTCATATAGTTATAGGTCTACAAGCTTGTACAACTGTAACAAAAACTGGAAAAAACGAATATTTTCGGTAAAAAATTGTTGATTTTATAATAAATTATTTAAATTTTTGACTGCGTCAGCCAATTGCTATCAAAAATTTACATTTTTAGAGTTTTGGTCAAAATTCTACATGCTTAAAGATGCATAACTATATGAAGGATCCATCGAATGAAGTTGAAATGTGAAATGTTAAGTTTTTGCCATGCATTGCTTAGTCAAATTCGTAACTCAAGACTAAAAGTTGAAAAAACTGTACAAAATGAGGGGAAAACATAATGATTTGGCGACATTTTTGTAATTTTGAGTACGAAGATGAGACCTTTTTGACTTGCTACTGAGAAACAATTTCGTCTAAGACGTTAAAGCGAAATTCTAAATGTTAACGAGACATGGAATTGCAAGTAAAAACTTCAAAGGATAAGAAAACGAAAGTTAACCAGACCAAAGGTTTTAATACTACCATCATACCCTTTCAGAAATTTTATCTCTCGACGCGATCAACTTTTTAGTGTCAATGTCACGCCATTCCGATTTCTAGTGTTGTGGAAGTTAATGAACTGGGTAAATTCAGTTAATTGACGTTTTCCATTTAAGATGATGTATTTTATTTATTATTCCGTCTATGGATACCAGCTCGCCTACATATGTAGCAGACATTGAGCGGTCATCATGCTGGCGATTGGACCAAAATATAATTTTTTGATACACACAATCTCAAGAGCGTTTGATATTATATATTTTTTTAAGTTTGCTGCATACAAAAAAAATCAAAGCTTCGACAGTTGTAGCGCAGATATAACCACATTAACTCAGGTTCATGTGCAAATCCGCAACTCATCTTATATCTGAGGTTTTTTTTAATTTATTAATCGTGTGAAAAAGAATCACATTTCCCGTAGTCACTTCTTTTATCTCGTATAAACGAAAGGAGCAAATGATCGCAAGATTTCCCGTGTAAACGTAGTCACTCCTTTCAACTCGTATAAACGGAAGGAGCAAATAATAGCAAGATTTCCCGCATAAACGTAGTCACACCAGCATTGTGCATCCCGTATCAGCCGCATAAACGTAGTCACTCCTTTCAACTCGTATAATCGAAAGGAGCAGAGAATCGCAAGATTTCCCGCATAAACGCAGTCACTCCAGCATGGTGCATCTCGTATAAACCTTAGCGAGAAATCGCAAATTTTGTCCGCATAAACGTAGTATCCTGTTTAAAGGGAATTAGCGCTGATGTTGGCCATTTGGCTTATTTTACGCAATCTGAACAGCCCACGGATCGATTTCATTTGTTCAACAGGAAATGGAATTAGTTAAACTGGCTTTGCAGTTATTTCTATGCATAAGTAAATTCTATTCTGGCCATATTTGCATAGCGAGTTTTTATTGCTGCTGTTGTTGTTGTCCGCATTATCCAATGACCACGCACAGCTGTTGGTCCACTCGGTTGATTAATTATCGCTACAATAACATTGCCGCTTGGCCAATTATGGCGAAAACAACTTTGAAAAGCAACGGTAAGTACATAAGTAAGCGGCTCCTGCCCACACACTCGTCATCAACCAATCATACATACAAACAAACAAACAAAAATAAAACTTTGTCAACGCTGTCGCCAGTTTAACCCAAATTTTGTTTTTAGAAAGCGCAACTGCATATGGACTGCATATGCAGACTTACAAATGTACGTACATACGTACATATGTTGTACGTATGCCATGTCTAGTTGTATGTGTATTACCTTGCTCATTGTTGTAGGGCAGCTGCAACTGCGGCTGATTATTCGTTTTCCACTGTTGCAATATATTGGAGATTTCGTCGTGGGTCTTATCCGCCAGAAATCTGTTTGAGTTGCAAAAGTATCATAAGTATTTTTAGCATCTTTCCGCCTCTGTGCCAATAGCAACAACAACAACAACAAAAACAATAGGAACACAAGGAACGCTTACATATATGAATCATCCTTTAATGCCTCATCGATGTCCAGTATATCCATGTCCAACGATGAGAGTTTCACTTTATGCTTAGCTTAATATAAATAACAATTACTTTATAGTCTTAAACCATTGCAAAACGGATCAACAGCAAAGTTTTTATTTCACATTGGCCGTGGGTTCTGTTTGACCAAATACAAGATATACTAATTTTTGCTCGTAGAGCTGCTGCTGCCTTATCTTCCATCTCTAAGCGAGCGATAATTTGTTGCGTGACTTGAATCACGCGTGAGTGAAGAGTCGCAGTTGTGATAGCTGTTACTCGCAGAGTAAAAAGGAAAATTTGTAAAACCGCTTGAATGATTTGATTAGTTGAGCCTCTTCAGCATCTACTACTATCAACTAAGTTTAAAGTGTGTGATGCGCATCTAAAGTGCCTTGGCAAAATAATTTCAGCATTAGTTGAACTAGCCAGCTTTATTACCTTTAACTCAGAATCTTCTAAGAACTTTGGCTTAAAGTTTCTGTACAAAACTGTACATTTTAAATGCTTTACACAAGTTGGATGCATTATCTGTAACTGTTCTAAAGATTTGGGTATCTTAAAGTCCGTATTTGCTATGAACTTCAGCTACCAAACACTTTACTCCTAAAACTTGACAGATATCCAGCTCCAATTCACTTTTGACCAGATTAGCCGAATTCGTATTTTTTATAAACATACGATTCGGTTTTTTTCGGTTTAAGTTAAAGCAGCAAACTGTTTCCGTTTCTTAAAATATATGAATATCGGTTCCGATTCTGGTATTTTAAGCTTTCCCAAAATTTCGATCAATTTTCCCAATAAAATATGGGTGATGTGAAAAGCTGGGAGGTAATTTTCCAATACGGGCTGCAAGATTTTTTGAAATTTGTAGTTTTTGGTAGTCGTTTCTTTGATGGCACAGCTGCAATGTAATCTTTAAAGGACGTGATTAATCTCCCTTAATTGGTTGAGCTCTTCAGCAAGTCTTCAAACTACAAGAAAATATTTATTTTCCATTTCCCACTGTCACAGTCAATGCTTTCGCTCGTGACTTATAAATCACTGCAAATATTGCACATCACTATCAACTGGATAACGTTTTATCAGCTGTAAACCCAAAAACTGTGTTTGAAAAATACGGTCACATTGACAGTCTGTGCACATAAATAAAAACAAAATAAATGAAACTTATTTAAAACAATGAGTAATCATAAAAAAATTGCATTAAAAAAACCACCAGATATGAAAAAATACTGTCGAGTGTGCATGAACAGCTCCGTCACACTGATAGGAATCTTCTCCAATGAACAGGCGTCAGAGGAGCACGACAGTCTGCCCAAAATTCATGAAATGATGAATGACATATTAAGCCATGACTATCACGTCCAGCAGAATGATCCGCTGCCTCAAAGCATATGTTTGGCCTGTGTGATGGCTACACAGAATGCTTTCAATTTTAGGAGAAAATGCGAACAAAGCTATAGAGATTTCTGCAAACTTCTGGGTATAGACTTTGCAGTAAAAGATCTTGAGGAGTCTAACTTTCAGCAGGACGATGACGAGGAGGAGGAAATTGATGAAAACGTCGAACTGGAAAAAGGAGAGACTAGTTCAAGCTATCAGTTTGTGGAGGGTTGGTTAAAAGATAAACCCACAAAATCACCCTGATAACACGTTTTTATTCACAGTAATGCTTCAGGAGGAGAAAAAAGCGGAGGAGGAAGATGAGCTTGTACCCCTAAGTGATCTTTGCGAGACCAAAATGGAAATGGATAGTCTGGAACAGGATGAAACCAAGGAAACCCCCAAATCTTTGCTTTGTTCCGAATGTGGACTGACTCTAAAAACGGAGTACTCCCTTAGGCAGCACATGGGACGTCATAAGCGAGAGGTAGAACGCTCCCATCTTTGCGAGACTTGTGGCAAAGATTTTAAAACCAAGGCCCAATTGATAATACACACACGTACGCATACCGGGGAGCGTCCGTACAAGTGTGCTCATTGCCCCAAAACGTATCCCACACGTACCGCCCTCAGCTTGCACCTGCCCACCCACAGTAAGGAGCGGCCCCATCAATGTCATCAGTGCAATAAAGCCTTCTATTTGGCACGTAATCTTAAGGCACACCAACGACGGCATCAGGGCTTGCGTCCATTTCAATGCCCCAACTGCCCCCTGGCTTTTACCAAGAATGCTAACCTTAAGACACATCTTCGCCTGCACACAGGCGAGCGACCCTTCAAGTGTCCCAACTGTGAATTGTCTTTTGTCCAGAATCAACATTTAATCATACATTTAAGAGGGCACAACGATGATCGTCCGTTCAAGTGCACACAATGCGATAAATCATTTTTTGTGAATGCCAATCTTAAGAAACATATTCGCACCCATACGGGTGAGAAACCCTTTAAATGCGAGACCTGCGGTCAGGCATTCTCGCATAATCATCATTTGAAATCCCATCAACGCATCCATACGGGCGAACGTCCCTATAAGTGCACTGAATGCGGCAAGGCATTTGCGTCGAATCAATCGCTGCAAAAGCATCTCATCTGGCATCAGGATAATAAGGTGAAAGCACACAAATGTTCGCATTGTCCCAAAGGTTTTGATAATCCGAGGAGTCTAAAATATCATATAAGATCGCATAAGATTTTTGTAAAAGAGGAGAAACCGCAACACCATTGTCCACACTGTGAGGTGACTTTTGAACTGAAGAAAACATTGGAAAAGCATATCGTGACACATCGAGAAAGGCCCTATAGTTGCAGTCAATGTTCTAAGTGTTTTTCACACAGTCAGACATTAAAGAAACATTTGCGAACACATCAGGAACATATCCAAGATGTACCGGAACTAGATGAATAAAAATGTAAATAATTTGGAAAATTATTGAAAATTAAATTGAGTTGTTGCTAACAACACAGGTTTGCAATCTTTTGCACCAGAGAAGTTGGCAATCGTATGAATTTTTGGTCGTTGAACTCAATACAATTGTCCGTTTTCCACCAGCACGCTTAAAAGATATTTGGATACACATGTGTTGAGCGAGATTTGTCTACATTCGTAGGTTTTGTGGCCACATTATGTTAACTATTCATGTAAGCCTATAATGTTAGCTGCATTGAATAACGTCACAGAAAAACCAAACACGAAGTTGTGATTTTGTGCATAAGATAGAAATTTTTTGTTTTTAATTTGGAAAATAAAGTTATTTTTTAATAAAATCAGTATTTTCCCAAGTTTATATAATACTAAAGCTTTTTTTGCTCATAGATAATGCTAATTGACAGTCTATTGTCTCCTCTAATTAACCACATCTTCAGTATTTCGTTATGAAAAAAGTTCAAAAACTATATTGGTGGACAAAAAGTGGGGTTTACCGAGTGCATTCTTTTGGATATAAGTGTGCTCCAAATTACCTTTACTTACGTTTTATACATCAAAATATGTGTTCTATTCAGGGATGCAAACCGGCTCTGAACCGAACCGAACCGCTATTTTCAGCTGATAAACCGAACCGCAAACCGAATTGTAGTTTTTTCGAAAATGCTGAACCGAAATGCTGAAAGAAAAACGGGTTGGTTTAGTTCAGTGACACGTTTTAATACCAAAACGCTTACTTTTAAGTAATTACACTTGTAATTTTGAGAATTTACTCGTTTCCCTAAAATTTGATTTCATATAAAATAAGTTTCGCATTGATCCTTAGCGATGTCGGATTGATATAGTCTTTAAAATAATTTGTCAACCATTTTAAAACTTGTGGTTCCGTACATCTACTGCAATGGTCCTCCGACCTCTTAACATACCTGTCATCAGACTACATTTCTTCCTTGGAAGTTACTTATTGATTTGTGTAAGTATCTCGTTTCCTCAACGAGACGATATTTTCAATATTCTGACGTGCTTCCTCACCTCAATCCAACTTTAGCCTGGGAAAACACCAGATCCAAAAGGAAAGAATGCCCTGACAAGTTTGTACAAGTTTGGAATAACAAACACCCAACTAGGCAGATACTGTGAACACATATTGGCACACTGCAATGCTCTGCGAGGCGCAGACTCAAGCTTAGCTTACAACCCAACAAGATAAGTTACCTAGAGCCCACAAAAATCCTGTCATTTGTACAGGAGTTAGGGCTGCTGGGAGAGTTGTAAACTCAGTAGGGGGGGCACAATAGACCTGGATTGGTCGCGGTGCGTAATTTCCTTAACAACAAATATATAACAAATATCCTTTTGTTCAATTCGGCAATAAGAAATATAGTTTCCGTTTAAACCCTGGTGGCATTTAGTCCAATCGAATAATGCACTATTTTAGAAGAGACTAAGACCGAATATCCGACTTCATATATTTGGACACTTATATACGGATTTTACTGCTATTCAAATGTTTTCTAGAAATTCAATTGCGCAAGTGTGCGAAAAGTCACATATTCACTTAGTCGGAAATTCAAAAATGCAAACAGACCTTCATTAAATACGTGATAAATCAAGAGTGAACCACTAAACCGAACCGAACCGAAACCGCGGTTTCGTAGTAGTTGTATGATGTATTTTCTATTTAAAATTTTTTTTGGAATAGATGAACATTTGGAAAAATAATTCTGAAGTTTAACAATTTACAAAATTTTAATAGACAATAAAATACAGGCTGTGGCAGTTAGCCGTTAGCCTAGCAAATGTGACTCGATGCTTTCCTGGTTTCCAGATCACATATCACCGTAGTCCATAAGGAAACCTCTGCGATATTGCAGGCTCTCCCGCAAGTAGGAACCCTGCAGAGAAATTGTCAACTAGTAACAAAACAAAACTGTCCCACACCTAGTTGGAATGCTAGTAGAATATAACTGGTAGCAAAATAGATTCGGGTGAGTTGGGCAACAGCAAATATTAGCTTTCGAAGAAATGTTCGATTGAAATACTAATTTGAGCTTGTTGTAATCCAATTGAACTTAAACTGGTTGCAAACTAAGTGGCAAGTGGTGATGAGTGAGTTGATCGACAGATTTCGATGTACTGTTATACTATGTAGCGACATAAACAGACTGTCATAAGGAACATTCAAATTTGAACTGGTATTTAATTGGTTGAAAATGGCTGCTGCAGGGGACAATTCTCTCCCGCCTATGCCATCTGGCATTAAACTGGTTGCAAATGGCTGCTGCCGGGGACAATTGTCACATGCCTATGACATGCCTGTGTAAAATGGACGACTTCAATGCATAGATTTTGATAGGAAGTGCGACCAGTTGCAAGTTTTTATAGACAGGATTATTTCTGGTTGTAAACTAGACACTTTCCTGCAGGGAAGTAAGGGAGCACCAATTGCTTCCGTTCAGCAGTGCGCGACAGTGTTGATTTTCCAAAGTGCAGAATCCTGAGTTCGTTCAGTATTGGGCCCGGGCAAGAAAGTGTTCAGTGTCCTCCCTCTCTCCGGTATTGCAGAGTGTGCATTGGCTGGGCGTGGTACTGTACGGGGTATAGTTCAAACTGTTCGGTTCTTGCTCGGAAAATAACCGATATGGTTGCGGATTCGAGGTCATCTTGAAAGTATTTCCTAGTCGAAAAATTGTATTGCAGTTGACTGTAGGTAACGCGGGACTCACTAAGTCGAGCTTCTGCTTCGAAACTGGCTCTCTCGCTGGTGTCAATACTTCGTAGAAGTTGACCTTGCCAAACGCTCCATGTATTGTAATCGTTCAGATTACAATTGATGTTGTATTCCAGTGCCATGGATTCCCAAGTGCAGAAAAACTGCGTTTTGGTCTCAAGCAGATACGTTGTAACCACTCTTGGGAGACGAGTGGATGGCATTCGCATGGTCTTGGCAATGTATTCGAAATGTATTTGCATGGTATATTGTAACATGGTGGGAAGTCCTGTTTCTAAATGTTTGGCATAGTTGGGGGAGTACCGCGGTTTAGCTAATAATCCCATTAATATAAATTCATGAATAATTTCCCAAAACTTCTATTGATCTGAATCAAATAAACTACATTTCGTGACTGTTTTTACGACCTTTATAATAATCAAGCTAGCGCGTTTTAGCCGGCTTGAGGTCATGTTTGGTTTCCACATAACTTTAAACAGGAACACACAACACCATAAAGGAGGCCGACTATACAGTTGTTTCAAGAACCTCCCGTTTCAATCTTCAGTAGTATATGCCCATCGATTGTAAATCAGCAGACAGCATTGCTATGTCTTCCGGAAATTTGAAAGTCAGCAAAAGTGCAAAACCCGATAGAAAAATACAACGCAAAGTTGACCAGCCATCTATGTGGAGTTCGTATTTAAAGTTAAGTACAAACATAAGACGACCTCGAGCCGGCTAAAACTAGCTAGTTCGAAATACATAACTTTTGTTAAACTTATTCAAATACATTTGGGGCCGATTTCACATGTTACCTGGTACATAGAGCTATCTTTAAGAAAAAACCTAAAAATAATTCCGTAAATTGCCAGAAATCTAAATCTATATTTCTCCGTATTTTGGAGTTCCGATCTCTTGATTTTGAACGCAATCAGAATTTAGTTTTTAAAAATAGTCAAATGACACGTTAATTACCTCAATAGACCCGCTTATTGTGGAGATGTGTATATTTAATGAAAATTATGGCTACCCTTATATCTTATGAACAAAATCAAAACTTCGTGCTAGGTTTTACTGCAACGTTATTCAATTCAGCTTACATTAAGACAAATTTGGTTGAAAAGTGAAATTAATGTGGTCACAGGACCTACAAATGAAAACAAACCTCGCTCAACACACGTTGATCCATATATCTCTTAAACCTGACGTGCTAGGGGAAAACGGACAATTGATTTGAATTCAGGTAACAAAAATAAACAAGGAACAACGACTAAAGTTGTCCATTATGTGTAAATCTGTGCAATTTTGGGCCTTTATGTGATACGTTCAGCTTCATGAAGTTCGCTTCATCGTGTAAATTCGCGTCCAAGTTAGGCAGTCATTTGAGTGAGTCCTTGAGTCCTTGGTCAGCCGTATAAAACAAGTCTTATTGTGTAAAATAAGTGTTACGTTTTTATAATTTTGTATACTTTGTTTTTTTTTTATTGGTAATGTTACATTATTAAACAATCTAAAATTGTTAAACCTTTCGTTTCATTGTCCGCATTAAGGCAAGTTCTCTGTTGTTTTTTTTTATTTATCTGATGTCAACTTGTAAAATATTTCATCTCTAACATAAATGCTTTTGCTTAGACTTTAAAAAGGAGTTAGAAAATGGTTTATAATTTGATTAATTTTGATTCTCATGAATTTTGCAACAAAGGCTTTGCCAGGGATGCTTCAAACAAAGGGGCGCCATCGATATGTTTAAGGTTATACATTTTTGTTTTTAGTTTACTAACTAAACGTAGAGAGACAGAGCAAAGCGCTTAGATGTAGGTACGAGAGTAAAATGTATCATAATAATAATTAAAATTAATAAAGCGTAATTATAGATAGATTTCACTACTAAAACAAAAAACAGAGAAGAAAATATACAAAATTACAATCTGTTCTTTTTTTATATGCTGGGGGTGTTCCAGTTCCAGAGCTGGAACAGCCTTTCATTTAACAACTAAGTTTCTCTTTTGTGTGTGTTTTGTTATTGTTTGTTGTTTTTTTTTTCTTTTGTGGTATAAATATTAAAAATATATATCTTCCATCTTCTTACATTAAAAATATAAGTGTAGCATAAATCTTCCAGCGTCTGCTGAGGCTTGTCCATCTACCGCTGAAATAAGCTCCAGAGTTTATAGCTCGATACTCTTTTGGCCAAGTTGGCGGCGGCACTGCTAGGTGGAGGTGTCGATGATTCCGTGGCCAAAGCCCTACGATTGTTTATCAACTTGGAGCGCATTTGTTCATCAATCAGCTCCTGCATGTCCATTTGCCATTGCTCCAGCTGCTGGGACAGCTCCACTTTCTGTTGTATCGATTCCAACAGTTGGCTATTCGCCTGCATCAGCTCCACTCGTGTTTTGGCCAACTCCACTTCGGCCTTGGTTCGCCTTTCAGTGGCCGCATCACGTTCTTTTTGCGCCTTTGTCAGCAACTCATCCCGATCTGTATTATCTACGAGATCTCCACGAGCTTGATCACGTTCCTCCTTCACATTTTGTAACTCCACATCGGTCACCGTCACCTTAGCCTCTAATTGTTGTATCAAATGATGACTACGCTTGATTTCATCCTCCTGCTCGAGAACCAAATTGCGGGTCTGATCTAACATCTTCTTGAAATTGCCCGCATCTAGATTCAATAGCAAACGCGTCAACTCATCCGACATGGCCGAGAGCATACCCTGACGAAATTCTATAGCCATATGACCGCCATCATGGCGCTCTGTACTGGAAATGGTATTGTCCATGGACTCCAAGTCCAAAGATATGTCCGAATTGAGACCTAAAGGAGACAGAAATTTTAATTTGGATATACAGAAATATTTCTGATTTTGTTTCCACTTACCTGAGTCATCATCATGGCTCACTTTAAGCGAATCCACCAAGGATTTTAGCTGTATATACACCGAGCGTGCCTCCACCCACATTTGATTGGGTTTGCCAGTTTCCGTATAACTGGCCTCGTCCTCATCGCACTCCATTTCAAATTGCAGACTCTTTTTACCCGGCATACTGGAATTGGCGTCCTGAGGAAGGATTTTAAAAGATAATTTAGTGAAATGCGAAAAAATGCAATGCTAATCCCTTTGAAAACGAATTTTTTTTGTGATTTAGTTTTGATGTTAATGGCAAATGTTAGTTTTCAGTTTCAACTAGTTTTAAACAACTGCTCTCTTTTTTGTTCAATTGCTCACTTATCTGTCAGTTAAGTGAACAACTGAACAAAGTTACTAACTCTTTTTACACAAAAGACCATCGATTTATCCATAGATTCAAAAAGTTTTCGTAGTTTTCTTAATTCTGTCCATTCCTCTAGTTTTTCCAATATCGTGACTGACTTTCTAAGCGCCAAAACTTATATTAAGGCCCTTTGTTTGCAAATTTTTTATGGTTTCTTCTACTTTATATAGTACAGGTTGCCAAAGGAATAAGAAACAAAGGAAGCAAAATCACTGAATTGCAACTACCACTACTTAAACCTTCATTCATTTCAGTCAACGTTTCCAGAGTGGCAAATATGTATGTCTTTGTAATCAGTTCGTGTCTTAATAACGTCCACTATTCATACATTTTACAGCGCACAGTGGTTTTTTTTTTTTGACTTTTTTTGGCATAAACTCTAGATATTGACCCCAAATTTGGTTTGTACGGACCCCAAAGACGACTTGCAAAAATTCACTCAATTTAGAGCCATATTTTATATAGCTGCCATATAACCGATCTGGCAGATTTGCTCCAACCTTGTTGTGTCTTATGCTACTGAACTGAAATTTGGTTTGTTCTTGTATTTTTAGCTTCTAAAACGACTTACAACATCAGGTTCAACTTGGACCATTACTTCATATAGCTCCCATATAGCCGATCTGGCCGATTTGAGCTAACTTTGTTGGTTTTTAAGCTATTGAACTGAATTTTAGTTTGAACATGTATTTTAAGCTCCTTAAGCGACTTATTGAACTTTGTTCAATTCGGCACACAATTTCATATAGCTGCCATATAACCGATCTGACCGATTTCCACCAACTTAGTTGGTTTTAAAGATATTGAACTGAAATTCGGTTTGAACACGTATTTTAAGCTTTTTTAGCGACTTATCGAAAATGGTTCGATTCGGCATACTATTTCATATAGCTGCCATATAACTGATCTATCCGATTTGCACCAACTTTGTGGTATTTTACGCTATTAAGCTGAAATTCGGTTTGATCTTGCATATTTAGATCTAAATACGACTTAAAAAACTTTTTTGTGTTTGACGCTACCAAACAAAAAACTTTTTTTTATCTCTTTCTCATATAATCTATTCAACTTAAGCACGAATTCAGCTGCAATAAAGACGATTTTCTCGAAAAGTCGCACGTTGTAGCAAGAAGTGTTAGTTACTCATAAATCTGCACACTTTCGTTAACAACTTTGCGTTTAAAACCCTGTGCAGCGTTGTGCCATGCTTAACTATTATTCCACAAAACACAGCTACACTGGTTAGGGTCAACCTAAAATTACACATTACCAAAACGCGGCACACATGGGCAACCAAAAACGTTCTAAAGTACCGAAAATGTTACTGCACATGGCTCAAACAGGCCAGGTTCATGGAACGGTTTGAGTATGGTATGAAAGCAGCATTATTATAAGCCTGGCTACTACAGTTCATTTTATCTAAGTCTTCAAACGTATCCGACATCATATTTGAAATTCCATCAGGAGTTTTATCATATCTTTCAATAATATCAAAGTGTTTATCAAGGTCAGAGGTTGATTATAATTCAATATAATCAACACAAATCAACAAAGATTTATTACATTTGGGTAGCAATGGCTTGTCTGTACAGCCCTTGAAACGCCTGTCAGACTTCATCTCAACTTGCAACTTATATAAATCTTCCACGGAATATGCATTTGGGTATTACAATAATATCTATAAATCCACGCTCGTAATTAACTCTAAGAGCTGGTCTCGGTCTTCCCACAACCGAATTTGTAGGGGCTATCGCGCTTGTTGTTAAGTGGCTGTAGTTGAGAACAGAGCACGATCCGTCCGACTGCAACCCATGTTAGTCAAGCGCACAAAAAATGTGTGCTTTTCGAAGTGTAGACTTTAGCATGAGCAGAGATAGAGTCAGTGCGAAAGAGAACGAGAGATCGCATATTGTTTTTCGCATTTGACGCCTGGTCCGCAGGGGCCAAACACATTTCGCCATTCACAGCGACACAAGAGACGCTATGATCAGTAGAATGATCAGAATATTCTTAAAACGATTAAAATTTGTCCTTGAAACAGGAATTCGAGTTAATGCTAAAACAAGAACTTGCATACTTAAGGTATGAAAACAGTTTAATTAATACAAAATCAGAAAAAAAATTATTTATTTTGGTTTATAAAATGAAGTCATAACATTTGGAAAAATGTTTTGAATAAGACGAAAGATAAAAGCTTTCACCAAGATCATGAACTAAGTGTTTAGAATTTTCTAAATTTTTTCACGTAATTTAAGTTCAAATCTTTCTAGTATTAAGTGTGCCCTAGTTCTTATACAGTTTCCAGAAAAAATTGAATTCAAAAATGTCTTTTTGTAAGTGATTCTGATTCTTATTGAGCGGCTTATTTTATGAAAAGGTTTTGCACACAAAGCTTCTGTCACTTGGCGTTGTCTGTTGGTGTCGGATTTTGCTATAAATCTGCCTTTGTAATTCCCAAGCGGTTACAGCAATGCTGGCATGAGATGGCCACTGATGACAGACAAAAGACAGGCAAAGACTGCTGATGATTGAATTGGGAGATTCATGAAACAGCTGTACAGTCGACCAGCCTACTTTGTGGTGTTAAAAAGTTATGAAGAAACATAAATTATTAATCTGGAGCCTGCTAAATGTTCTATGATTGTTTTGCAGGAAGGTTAGAAAGTTGAATTACAATTGAGGCGATGTCAACGAGTGAATTCAACGCTACAGTTTGAAGACTGATCAATTTTCTGATAGATTATGACAGACCTTACTTATTAAAAACAATCCACCCCCCCAACAGTATAAAAAGTAAAAGGTGTAGAGTGTAGTGTTCCAAGATTACAATGAACCCAATGTTTTACATATGTTTTAAAGTCAGGCTAAAAATGTGTTATAATTTAATTTTATGATTCGGGTTAGTCTTCCTTCCTTCAGTTATGCTTTAAAATTCAACTTACCGCCCCCAAACGTTCGCTAAGCACATTATTCTCACGCTGTGAGCGCTCTAATGCTTGTAAGGTGGTCTGTAATTGACAAATAAAATATATTAAATTAATAACAAATCAAAATGTATACAATCAGTAATGATTATTTATAGCGTGAAGTTGACTTTATCGAAACAAAAGAAAGTTTAGTTGCCAACAAGATAAGCTTCCACTTGAGAAACTGCGCAGTTACTTTTCAGTTCTTTTGGTTTAGCTCATAAATAAAATCACGATTTTGATTTAAATTTGGAACAAAAAGAAAGCAACATGATAAGATTTTACCTCTAATTTGGTTTCCTGCTCGCGAGCATGGCGCTCCAGCATGTGAATTCTGTCGGAGGCCTCTTCCAGTGATGAGGTAATGTTTTCCTTTTCCTCCTGGGCATGTTGGAGGCGTCGCTCGAGCTCTTGACGCTTGCCTGTGGTGAGGTTGAGTTCGGTCTTAATGGACTCAAGGCTGTTGACGTGCTCCTTTAAAAAGAAAAAAAGTTTATAAACTGATATAAAACAAAGGATACCATTCTCTTTTTTTACCCACCTGCAAACTGCTATTTCTATAATGATACTGATCCTTCAGCTCTTGAATCTGTGCGCTTAGCTTTAATTCCGTGGCATGAGCCTCCTGTATTTGCTCCGTGAGGCGTGTATTCTGATGCTGCAGTTCATCAATCAAAATTGTCTTCTCTTTTTCAGCCTGCCTAATGGCCGCATCTTGTGTTTGTAGTTTGTCTTTAAGTTCATTGAGATCCGATTGCAGTTCCAAAACACGCTGATCACTCTCATCCTCAGCTATGGCCAATTTTTGCCGCAAAACATGCTTCTCCTGTTCAAGTTTCTGTAATAACAAAATACCAGAAAATGGAAAGTTAATAAGAGATAAAAAAAAACTTAAGCAAAATCTGTAAAAAACGTATTGTTTGTTCTATGACGTGTGTTGCCAATTACAAACAATGAAAGTAAAGCAAACAATGCTCACGTACTGCAAAAAACACACAAGGTTAACCCAGCTCCACTCCAGAGGCAGCGGCAACTGATTGTTTTTTTACTTCTTCATCTCTCATAAAAACAAATTTGCAGCCCTTCTCCTCATACTTAATTAAAATAATTACCCAGCTTCATTTTGCTTAACTTTTAAAGTTTGGAACCACGGTGCACAGAGACAAACTCTCAAAAGAGAGAAAAAACAAAATAAAAACAATGCCAATGGCTCTTGACACCCAACAGCAACACAAAAACACCAACAGCAACAACAATTACAAAGAGTGTGGAAAAACTTGTACAAAACAAAACCACCAAAAAAATAATTCCCATTATTCAAATTAAAATGCAATTGAATTTTCACTTCTTCAACAAAAACAACAACAACAACAACAACTGAGATACAAAAGATACGAAACGAGAGTCCCAGGCGCTGAAGTCAGAGATTTTGCAGACAAATGGTTGAAAATTAAAAGCGCATCAAACTGAAACGGCTAAGCAATTTTTGGCCATTTGTTGGAGTTTTCTTTGGCTAAAATGGTAATTGTGGAATAAATTAAGGTACAATTGTGGTTTCTTTAGAAGTAAATATTTATCCATTTAAGTTCAATCAGTTATTGAAACGTATCTTCACGATTTTACAAGCTCGAACAAATATTAGCTAACAATTCTAGATAAAAATTCAAAACATTTTCAAAGCTAAATTGTCCCTCAGAAGTGTGTACCTCCTAGAGAAGGACGGGATATCTTTGCAAGTTCAAGCACAGCAATGAAAACAATTCGTCAAAATTCATTTAATAGAACTAATCGAATGGTCACACATACACACACATTCAAGAAATGGTCACACTTAAAAAGCATGCGAAGCTGGTGCCGCCTAACAAATAGCAAAGACAAAGAATAATTTGAGGTAAAGATGGCGAGGCGGGACGGGAAATCGATCCGCGGTGGAGGTCAGTATAGGAACAGAAGGTACCACTGCTGTCAGCATGTGTTTTCCCAGGCTTACCTTTGAGAACTATAGCCAGCCTGTCTATATGGCGTAGAACTATAGTAATCTTAAGTACAATAACCGACGCAACTAGATATATCCGGAACGAAAACAACCAAAAGGACCTCAATATACCATCCGTAAGGGATCAAATTACTTGCCGAAAAACTAAACACACAATCGAAGGATAAGTTCATAATTTATATTTTAAGATTTGAAAACTTATTGTAAGTCTCCGTATGAGAAGATCCAATAGAAAATAATATATCAAGTTAGTCTTTGAATTCTGGCACTAATGTTTCAATACGTAAAAAAAACAGAGTGGAAAACCTGTTAAGAAAATAAGTTGCCGTCATCTCAAAATAAGAATAAAACTTTTGCTTAAGAAATAAACTTTTCCAAAAATGTTGAGCATAAATGTTTTAAGAGTGCTTGAAATGAGCACAATTCAGATCATCTGAACAGAAGAGTATAAGTAGCAGCTTAGACGTGAAGATAGAAAAGTTTTCAATGGCGCAATACGCTAGCACGCCATCCCATACGATGTTCATTGAGTGCGAAGGTACCAGGTTCGATTCAAAACTTTTTTTTTGTTTTCCAATCCAAATATATAATATATGTCCACTATTCCAATGCCTCACATTGTCACCTGATCCCAAATAATTAAACATATTTTCACCAGTTGGGCTTAAAATGTTCGTGAAAACGGAACAATATCATCTCAAATCAAGTTTTTGCGTATTAAAAAATGTTTTCTTAATGTGAAAACATTTTGCGAGAAAGCACGTTCTTACAGTGTTTTTGATAACGTATGTGCTCATCTTGAGTGCAATGTTCTCGGTTTTTTCCGTCTGTGTACTACTTTCATTTACCCAGTGTAAACATATTAATGTAATGAACTGGCCTTGGGCCTCTGGATGAACTAGTCTGAAGCACTATGATAACAATACGCTAATGCTTGAGAGGATGGTCAACCTGGAGGGATGATGCGGGCATAGAAGGAAATGGTAGTGGATTGTGGAGTAGTAGGAGATGGGCGCTGACCGAGACGGACGTGTGTATATAAATGGACAGAGACCGTATTGATAATGTAAATAGTAATTGTGTAAATAAAAACCGGAAAACCCCGAAGAGTTAGTGGTTTACACCAGGTTGATATACGATTCAAGTTCCAAATTGGGATTTTCAAAATTCTTTTAAAGGTGGCCGTACCTTAGAAAATACGGAAAAAAAAAACTGGTATGCAATTTCTACAGCCTTAAATCATTTTAGGTCGGCCACCCCCGCAGCAACGTCGGCAGACTGTCAGTCGCTGTAATAGAATAGAATTTATGAGTTGAGCATATTCAACCAAAAACCTTCAAAGCTCTCGATCCTCTGCCCCTAATTGCTGGAAAAAAGCAAACAAAATATCAAAGGGAACAACTTTTGCAAGCTCGTTCTCTGTATATTGGTACAAACATTTGCTCAGCAATTTCTCTGGTGCTAGTGCCGACCCCTAGGTCGGTGTGAAACAGTGAAAGGAATTAATAAAAAATCGGTTGGATGATCGAAGATCATTGGACAAATCAGCTGAATGTAATAAAATTACAAGGAATAAGCAACTGATTCACTGAGTACATTACTTTTTTGAACTTTTTGCCAACCTATATAGTAAATGTGATCAAAAATTATTTCTTATCTTTAAAGTTATTGTAAACATCATAAATATTTAATGCGAAATAAAATCCACGGAAATTTTATAAATGTTAGGCAAAACATTGACTCAATTTTCAAATTAAATGCTTTTAAATGCTTTTTAGGCTGAAAACCGATGTAAAAACCCATCAGCCAGAATCAGTTCACGAACCTTCTAGACCAGCCCATTCCGCAAGCCGCGCATTCGTTGTTGTTTTACGCAAAGGAATAGCTGGCGCAAATTCTAGCCACGCGTGCCATACGACTACATTGACTAACAACAAATTGATATGCGTTCTCTCCTCTCTTTCTTGCCGAGCGAAGGTTTTGTTGTTGCCGGCGCGTTGGCACCGTCACGCAAAGTATCTGGAGCAACAACAACTTTAAATGTGTTCTCTCTTCTCGTTTTCTCCGAGCGAAGGCTTTGTTGTAGACAACTTGCGCATCAGACAGAAGCATCACACACACACAAACAATTATCGGGTTTCTCATTCTATTTATTGTGGTTGTTTTGGCTTGAGATATATTTTCTTCATTTGTATTGGAGGTCCACGCGGCCGTAAGCTCATTCTGGGCACCCGTGTTCTAGACTCAAAAAGTTTATCTCTCAGTTTTGGAGATCCTACACTTTTGGAATCAGTGCAAGGGGTCTGTTCGACTAAATATTAACGAGTCAAAGAGATTTGTAATGTGATTGCGTCCTTCTCTAAAAACTAAAATAAAGCCGATCATTTCTCCTTTTTTTCCGATTTAATGGTTATTTCTGATCATATAGGTAAGAATACTTAAGCAATTCGAAACAGGTTGACGGTTCACCAGCGAATCTTCTGCAGATTTTGAAAGGTTTACAACCTTGATTAAAAGTAATCTTTATCTTTGTAAAATGAAACCATTTTGTGATTTAATTCCTATAATTTTTGGCCGGAGCATGCAAATTTAGCCATTATTGAAGTTTGACTTTGTTTTTGTTTTGGTTTGGTTTTATTTTTTTTGGAATATGTGAACTCATTTCTGCGGCTGCTGTGACTTCAGCTCAGCGGCTGATGGCAACTTCCGCTGTGGCTGCTGCCGCTTATATTTCTGTATTTGTAGTTGTTGTTGTCTGCCATCATCAACACATTTCATTGAGCGTGAAATAGAAACAGAGAAAGTATGTACAATAATTTTTTGTTATTGTGGTGTTGCTATTTCTCTTTGCTTTATTTTGTTATTAAATTTTTCCATTGTCTGGGTGACTGCAGTTTTTCTCTTTTTGTTTTGTTTTGTGCATTTTAGGCAAATTGCTGGGCAATTTTATTTAAGCTTTTCATTGGCAAATTTTGTCATTGCATCAATTTATTAAGTTGATCTGTTTTTTGGTTTGTAATTTTCGCTGAAACCGCAATGACTTCTCATATTTCATTTTATTGCCAACTCTTGATTTTCTTGTACGTGATGACTTGGGGTTTTCCGCCTTTTTTAGTTGTCGATAAAAAAAAGAGGCTGCAATTGGTTGGTTGGTTTGTCAAAGTTTTAGTTGACTGAAAGGTTATTGTCAGAGCCTAGCATGTTGGCTATGGACAAGGTCTATTTATCGATTAAACTTTGCATGCAAATTCTCAATGTCTCCGCGAACCTTGATCTAAAATATATATATAAAAAAAAACACACAAAAAATACCCCCAAGCATCGATTACTCATAGCGAACACTGAGACGGACAGACAGACAGACAGACAGACACAGTCACCTGTCAATTATGCAAATTAATTGCTGCTGCTCAATTTGATAATTGAAAATGACAATTGAACGCTTTTGAAGCTTCGGTGCCACCTATTTTAAAGTGTTTTGGATAAAGCCGAAAAGCGCGGAACAGTAATGAAACTGTCATAGGATTAGCGAATTTGTTTATAAAAAAATTTAAAAACTTAATATCAGTTTCTTTTTTATGTGGCATTTTTCTGCACCATACACTTTTTAATCAGAGATTAAAACCGTAACCTAATCCGTAACCAATAACCGCTAAAAACACTTTAAAATCCTAAATTATTCAATAAAATTGACTTCTTAATTATTTTGCGCCGCACTACTGCTAATGAGCACAAAGGAAAGAGAGCGAACGAGAAAGACACTACGCAGCTAACTAAAATCTTTACCATCTTCATCTTTCCTTATATTTGTGATTACACTGCCAATTTGATTGTATGAAATCGTAAGTATTTACATATACTGTTGTTGTTTGCGCGATCGCCCTTTTAAACTTACACTCTTCCTCTGAATGTGTATGAAAAAGAAAGACTTAAACATGCTTATGTATGTATTCTCGTATATGTATGTGGGAAAGAAAAATGTATCTGGCACGCCGTCGTCTTGACAAGCTGCGCCGGAAACTTGACAATTTACCCTGTGATCTTGACAGCTTGAACTTAGTACATTTACTGAATAAATGAGATTCCAAATGGGGCCGCTTTTGTATGTATGATTTTTCAAAGTCATTCTTTAGCGAATTACAGAATAAAGTTAAAAACCGTTCCCCCTACCGTAACCCATATCCCATATCCCACAACCGTAATATAACCCTAACCGGAAACAAGAAGGTCAAGCTAACTTCGTCTGTGCCGAAGTTTTTATACCCTTGCAAATGCTGTTTTTAAAACGTCAAAGTTAAGGAATGCTTACATAAAAATCTAAATTTTTTCTAACTAAAACCCATTTTCCGACAGATAAACATTTGAATTTGACCAATTTTCGCGAATCTTTTTGAAAGCATATCAAATTAATAATCGCCGAGTTTAAGAACAATAAAATTTTAAAAAAAGTTTTTCTCACTAAGACTCAATTTCCGACCGATCGGTCCTATGGCAGCTATAAAATATAGTCATCCGATTTTGACCAAAATTTGCAAATCTGTTTGAAAGCATATAGTATTAATAATAGCCGAGCTTGAGGACGCTAACAGTGAAAACAAAGAAGTTTTTCTCTCTAAGACTCATATTCCGACCGATCGGTCCTATGGCAGCCTTAAGATATAGTCATCCGATTTCGACCTAATTTTGCGAAACTATTTGAAAGCATATAAAATTAGTCATCAGCGAGTTTAAGGACGCTAACATAAAAAACAAAAAAAATTTCTTACTAAGGCTCATTTTCGACCGATCGGTCCTATGGCAACCATAAGATATAGTAACCCGATGTCGATCAACATTTTCAAATTAGTTTGAAAGCGTTTAATATTAATAATCACCGACCTTAAGAACGATTTACTTAAAAACAAAAAATTGTCTTTTTTCACTAAGAACCATTTTCCGACTGATCGGTCCTGTGGCAGCTATAAGATATAGTCATCAGATTTTGACCAAAATTTGCAAATTTGTTTGAAAGGATATAGTATTAATAATAGACGAGCTTGAGGACGCTAACAGTGAAAACAAAAAATTTTTTCTCACTAAGACCTATTTTCCGACAGATGGTTCCTATGGCAGCTATAATATACAGTCATCCAATCTTGACCAAAATTTGCAAATCTGTTTGAAAGCATATAATATTAATAATGGCTGAATTTAAGGACGCTAATATTGAAAACAAAAAAGTTTTTTTCACTAAGAACCATTTTTTGACCGATGGTTCCTATGGCAGCTATAAGATATAGTCATCCGACCCGGTCGGTTCCGACATATTAGCAGCGTGCAGAAAAAAGAAGACTCTGTGACAAATTTCAGCTCGATAGTTTTAAAACTGAGAGACTAGTTTGCGTAGAAACAGACAGACGGACGGACAAAGCTCAATCGACTCAGCTCATCGCCCTGATCAAGAATATATATAGTTTATGGGGTCGGAAATGAATATTTCTAAGCGTTGCAAACTTCTGGGCAAAATTATAATACTCTTTGCAAGGGTATAAAAAGCGATCGGCGCAAAACAGTAACCGTAACCCTGTTTATAATAAAAAAATGTTTGCTTAACTTTCGTTAGTTTCTGATTTAAATGAAGAAAGCATCACAAATACAAATATATCTGAGGCATGTTTGCTATTTAGATGTTTTAAAGGTTCAGGTGGCTTTATATGGCTTGATATGTTTTTTTTTCAACCCTGGCATGTAAAATTTGAGTTTGATCTGAATTCTGATCTACGTACTGAAAAAATTCACCAATCGACAAGAATTTAGGCAAAAATATAAAAAAGCTATTTTTGCATTCTTAGTTGCATTTGAACAATCATCGAAATAAAGGGAAATGCTTAATAAATACTTTGGGACTCTGCACCACCAATTTGTGGTCGTTGTGGTTCAGGTCGAGATGGAATGATATAGGACGATCGGTGGATGAAAGTTCCTGACATGCATATTAAAAAAATCATGAAGTTTATGATAAAGCTCTGGCTTGTAGGAAAGAGATGCGGTGGTGACGCTTGCCCGTTTATTTTTCATTTCATCTACCAACAAGTAAAATCTTTTTAACGTACAATTTTTGTCGTTTTGCGATTTTGATAAAAGGCATGAATTTCACTCCCGAAATAATATTAAGAATATCTCTACATTTAAAACAACAAAATTAATAAATAGATGACTATCAAACGTCCCTTAAGTGAGGTAAAAAAAATATGTTTTTGACAGTTTTTATCAAGAAAGAGAACAAACTTTCCTGAAACAACAAAGTTATTATATAATTTTCCGAATAATGAGTTGGCAATTAAATTGATCTTTTTTCTTAGTGCTAAAAGTACAGGACTTATTTGGAAACGTTTAAATTTCAAAAGTTTTTCTTGATGTTTCAGCTATGCATGATCGCTTGTTCCAGTTTGTAGCTTTCAATGCATATATTATACCTATAATTACACCACACCTGTCTACTTTTCAAAATGTAACAATTTACTCTTTCCCTTTGTTTATTTATTATACTTTTGAACCAACATTAGACGGTAAATTTTTGCATAAATCCATATTTACTTGCCACAATTTTTTCCTTGCAGTTTGATGAGTCACCAACACCTGTCACTTGCCATTATTATTGTCATAGAAAAACGGTGTCAATGGCTTAGACATTTCCTGCACAAATTTCGCTGCACAAATATTTATAATTTATCCATGATACCAAAATGGCAACAAGTAAACACTTCCAGCTCTATGCATATAGGAAAAGTAGGTCGAATTACGTAGCATTTGAATAAGACAAGACAATCAACGGACGCAACAGCAAGCTGCGGGCAACATGTTGCTGAAGTTTGGCTTAACAAAATGTTGCCAAGCTAACAATTACACTTGTGTATTTAACAACTACACTGTGATCCAAGAGATGATCATGCAATTGCAATTAGTTAAAAAAATTTGAAATAAAATAAAATACGTAATAGTATTTACTCAAATATAATACAAAAATTTATATGACCATCATAAAGTTGTAGGCAGTTATTATTTGTTGTGGTTTGTTGCGCATTTTTTATGTTTAAAACTAATTAAAGACGCTGATTTGAAACTAAGTGAATGATTTAGGGGGGCAAGAGCTATTATATGTGGTACAAAAGTATTAATCCAACAATTACGTTTACTTTATAATTATAGTTTTTGTAAATTCTTGTTATAATTATTGTAAAACATTTTTCAAAGTTCTTTTAAAATAAATTGTTGAAATTAAATACCAATCTTTAAAATGTTTAACATTTCTGTGTCTTGTCTTCTTCAAAAAATGAGGATCATAAAATCATCGACAGAATAGCTTGCTGAATCTAAAACCCCGCTGTTAACTCGGGTGTTGAAAGCGGCGGCGGCTGCTGTCGACAAGACGGAAAAACTGCAAGCGTTAATTGCTTTAAAATAATTAAATAAATTGCTCATCGGTTCATGTTGACTCTTACAAAGAATCGTGTTGTGAGGTGCAACGGAAGAAGAATTACTCGCTTCAATGCCTGTCAAAGTGCTAAGCAAAAATAAACCTTAACGAATGTCAAATGAATGCAATTACCTAAGCGAGCTCAAATTAATAAACGTTTGCCGAAACATTTGAATTGCTAAATTCTGACTCAATGACTCAACTCCTAAGTGAGCTCAACCGGGTGAGTCAATGGCCCAAACTGGATTCAAACTGACTGATTTTCCTTGGCTAATTTACAACATATTGTTGTACATTTTCCACATACCTTCGCTGCATTTTGATGCGTATTTTTATGGTCAGTTAAAGACAATGCAAAAGTTTAGATAAATCAACTGCACTTGGCTGCACATACCGTAGCCCAAAAGCAGGAACGCCTTGGGTTCAACTTTTCCCAACGCAACTTTTCCCTAACACAACAAACAATTTTACACATAATGCATTTTTATTGGCATGCAAAATGAAATGTAGCGCACAAATTAATGTAAATTGTTGGTTTTGGTTAATTTTTATTTCCATTTAAGTAATGATTGGGACACGGACGGGAAGTCTTGTGAAAGATGATCATTTAAGTTATTAGTGGAAGTATTATTAGCAAAAGAAGCGAGAGCTAAGCATTTAAAGTGAGAAATGCAAATAATTAGTTTGAAATTTCCACATTGTAACTAGCAAAGAAATCGAATTAAGCGCCAAACGGAGTGTGGCACAACATGCAATTGAATTGTCAGGCATACATACATACGTACATATGTACATGTATGTAAGTGTTGGAAAGCTTGGATTGAAAGTTTGTAAGAGGTTTTCACAACACTGACGGCGGGGGAGATTGGAAACGAAATAGAATTTTTAGTGCAAAATATATTATTAATAATTTTTATAATATAAGGTTGTCAAAAAAGTCTTGCGGTATTTTTATTGAATTTTCAATTGTTCATAAAATTGGTTATAATAATGCGATTTAAGTCAAATATGCGCCGTTATGTTCGATGACGAGTTCCCAACGAGATGCCAACTTCATAATGCCCCTCTTATAGAAGCTCGCTTCCCTATTGGCAAAAAACTCGGAGAGCCAATTTTCACAGGACTCTCTTGTGGCCAACTTCCGACTACCAAGCTCGTTCGCCATGGACAGAAATAGGTGGTAATCACTTGGTGCGAGATCCGGACTATACGGTGGATGCAAAAGAACCTCCCATCCGAGCTCCCGGAGCTTCTGGCGCGTCACCAAAGATGTGTGTGGCCTGGCGTTGTCCTGATGGAAGACAATTCGGCCTCTGTTGATCAAAGATGGCCTCTTCTGCATGAGTGCTGCATTCAAGCGGTCCTGTTGTTGGCAGTACAGGTCCGAATTGAGCGTTTGGCCATAGGGGAGCAGCTCATAGTGGATGATTCCCTGCCAATCCCACCAAACACACAGAAGAACCTTCCTGGCCGTCAATCCAGGCTTGGCCACCGTCTGGGCAGCTTCACCGCTTTTCGACCACGACCGTTTGCGCTTCACGTTGTCGTAAGTGACCCACTTTTCATCGCCAGTCACCATCCGCTTCAAAAACGGGTCGATTTTGTTGCGATTCAGAAGCGATTCGCATGCATCCATACGGGCAAAATTTGTTTTTTTGCGTCAAGTCGTGTGGCACCCATACATCGAGCTTCTTTTTGAATCCAAGCTTCTTCAAATGGTTTATAACGGTTTGATGACTCATGCCCAGCTCTTGGCCGATGCTACGGCTGCTACTATGCCGGTCTCTTTCGATCAATTCAGCGATTTTATCGCAATTTTCGACGACAGGCCTTCCGGACCGTGGCGCATCTTCGATCACCTCTGCACCAGAACGAAAACGTTGAAACCATCGTTGTGCGGTGGAAGTGGAAACTGTATCGGGTCCATAAACTGCACAAATTTTATTGGCAGCATGAGATGCATTTTTGCCTTTATCGTAGTAGTACTGTAAAATATGCCGTATTTTCTCTTTATTTTGCTCCATGTTTGCGACGCTATAACTCACGAACGACTAAAAACAAACAACAATAAATCAAACATGTGTTAGCGCGTGAAAAGAGCTTTCCAAAAAGCTCTAGCGTGAACCGATGCGACGAATACAACTAGAACTACGCGCTTGCAAAGACAAGCTTGCGGAAATACCGCAAGACTTTTTTGACAACCTTATATTATAATAATGGAGTTTTGAAGTGAAATGTAACATATATTTAGCCGAAAAAAATTTGTATCTCATCTAAGTACAGGTCTGGAAATTAAAAGATTTTATAGACCCTTTTGTTAAACTTTTAATAAACCATGATAAATTTCAAAAGTAAAATTGTAACCCGTGATAAGGCTTGGCTTTAAAGGTAATCAATAGTCCATGTAAGCAAATAAGTCCAAGCAATGTTTGAGGAGTTTACCACCAGGGATACATGCTTGTACCTCTACTTTTTGGCTTATATTTGAACGATCTACACGAGGAACTAAGTGGTGGCATGTAACTCGAAGATATCAAGCTTAACTTGCTGCTCTATGCTGATGACATAGTTTTGCATCCAAAAGTTCTGCAGCATATGGAACATGATTGTCAACCTTAGCAAGTCTGACATGATGGTTTTCAGAAAAGGTATGCCCTTAGCAAGGTATGAACAATGGAAATATAGAGCTTAAGCTATAAAAGTGGTGAACGAATTTAAGTACCTAGGAATTATACTCACGCCGAAACTATCCTTTAAAAAGCACATCAAAGACAGAACACCCCAAAACCAAAGAACAAAAGCCAAAGCGCTAGCTTTGGCACGGTGGGAAACTTCTTCCGAAACAGAGGTGTTGGACTAGCAGATAAATGGAATCTGTAAGGGCCGTTTTCCCATGTTCCAGTTTTTGCACAAATCGAAATCCACCTAGATTTTGCAACTAGGTGGTTTTTGTGCAATTGGTTGTCTCATGTTAGTTGAATTTAAATTCGGGCATTTGCGCCACGGTCACACCAGGAGGGCTGGAAAGGTATAATACTAGGTTGGCAGCACCTCTGCACTCGGCTGATTATTGTTTTTTTTATTGCGCGCCAAATTTAAAAATTAGTGCAAGAATTTTACAGAGAAGGAGAAGGTTTTTCTTTTGGAACGACTTGTTACTATGATGGGAGATGATGCAATAGTTCGAAAGCTAAGTTCACACAGACAAATAATTTGGACAAATTTTCATGAATATTGGGCCAAATTGTGGAACTTTCCGACCATATTTGAGCAATCTATTTGCGTATGGAACCATACTCCAAATTTTTTAATCCTGTGAAATCATTAATCATGACTATTTTTATCAAAATTTAGCCAAATTATTTGGATGTGTAAACTTAGCTCAAGCAATGAACAAGGGGAATCATAATGTGCATCTGTAATTTCAGCAATGTCTGCAGGTGTTCTTGTATATTAAAGGCACATCCAACATTTTCCATTTTTGGTTTACTTACTAACAATACAGACTTTACTGTTTTTAGCAGCAGTTTTGATTGTTTTTAAATATTTTTCAGTGTGACCATATGCGCGCATACATAAAAATACTTAATTTGGTTTGACATGTACATTGTTTTCAAATCAATGAGGATGAAGTACATTACTACAAAAACACCTAGATGGTAAGCATTGAACATGAGCAAAGCAAATGCAGCAAATCCACCTAGATTTGCAAAAACAGCAACATGAGAAAACGGCCCTAAATGATTTCAAAATTAACTTGATCTTGGACTGGAACTAACCGTTGACAAGGATAGAATGGCAGAACAAAACACAAGTGGTTAAGAAGCGGCTAGAAACTTACGAACATCAAACTATGTGGAGCCGATCCATGAGTACAGCGCATAGGTTCTATAGATATTTAGACCATGGCCTAGGACCGAGCTACTTTAATCAATCGCACAAATGGGACAATATAATGTGGATTTTCAATGAAATATGTGATCTAATAATATTAAACAAACAGATGAATGCACCTTATGCAACATGAAAGAATGCGAGGACTTAGAACATTTTATAAGCAGATGCCCAATCCTCAAAAACATACAAGCTAGATTCTTTGGGAAAACGTCACTCACGCAAGATGAAATAATTGCAAGATTAACTGATGAAGACGACGAAGGCTGGAACAAGTTAGCTAACTACGTCACAAGCTTTATCATATAGAAAACTTATAATTACAGAGTTGGCTTAACATTAGTTATTTATTTATTATCTCTCCTTACCGACAGACGATTTAAAATCAATGTCGTATTGTTCCAAAACCATATTGAATATTCTGAAATTCTCTTTAAAAAACAATGTTAATAAAGGAATATATTATAGTCCAAAAGGAGCCAGTACAGAACAAAAATACTATCTATTGTCATTACTGAACCAAAAAATGCTACGACAATTAGTGAATTTATTACGGTCCCTAATCGCCGCATACATCCAATTCTGAAAAAACTGCAGTTGTCGATTTACATATATTTATTTAAGATTTCCCATCCAGAAAATCCATTGACCTCGTTTCTTCACACATTTTAATTACACATTTAGAATATTATTCAAAATTTATACAATGCACCAAACAGCAATGACCCTTAGCCGTATGCATTTTATGGCCATAAAAAAAACACCATTTCAACTTTGAAGTCATAAAAAAAACACACATACACAAACAATAACAAAACTACACAAAATTCAAGTCCAAACATTTGCGTTTTGCCAAAAGTTTGTTTATGCGCCTAAGGTCACAAAGGGGGCGTGGCAACCCTTGGAGCGACTGCCACAGTTGACTGACTGACTGACAGAGCCTACACAAGAAATGATAAAGCCAACAAAAGAAGCAGTAAAATAATAACTATAATAATAATCGCACATAATGCAATGCATAAGGCTTCAAAAAAAAAAAAAAAAACATACAAAAAATAAAAAAGAGTTGCCATTGTTGGAGTGCTTGTCGTAGTTGTTATTGTTATTGCTGTTAGTTATGTTGGACAGGCGGCAGATAGGCAATGCAATTTTAGTTTTTTTTTTGTTAAGATAACCTTGGAAGAGGAGTATGGGGCCAATACCTGGCTCAAGTTGGTCAGGGTGACTAGAAAGGGATGGGAATTCAATTGGATGTTGTAATTGTTAAGTTTTGTCACAAAACGATTGCAGGATTTTCCGTCAATTTGGAGCAATTGAAATTAAGTTGACTTCAATGAGAAGCATGAATAGGTTCATAATTAAGTTTTAGGGAAATGTGAAAACTCAATCTTAACAAGACTATGGAAATGTGCAAATTAAATTTACCTTTTAAAAGGAAAGCTAACTGCGGCTCGACTGAAGTGCCCTGATATACCTGTTCATCTTTCAGCTGCATGTGTGCGCACGCCCTTAGAGTACTTCGAATCAGTAGATTATATAACTAGATTTTCTGAAACCAAAGCATTTTTGGAAAAGATATGGCGGAAAAAAGAAAAAGCTTGGAGGGATGTGCCTCTTATTTTCGCTAAATAGCGTACTAGAATTAAGCTCCTGGATATAGTTGAACTAAGTTAAAGGAGACACACAAATCCATTAGCCACTTCCTAGGAAGAATTACGGACTTTTGACAGGTATATCAGTAGGTTGGCGGACAATTGCAGGAGATGTAAGGGAACACATCTTATCTACAAAGCGTGCATACATTATGAAAAGTTATCCTTAAAGGTCTGAATTCGGTCTTTGAGTGGATTCACTTGCGAAGAAGAGCGTACAGCCTAACTTAACCAAATGTGAAATTTTTATTATATCCCAAAATTAGAAGAGCCTTTATTTTTATCCTCAAATACAGGTTGTATATTTTGTTCCTCGTAACTTCTATATTATGATTCTTGTTCAAAAATTAAGATGCAGCAACTTACTTTTTTTTATGTGAGCCAATTGCGATGTCAATCACTTAAACTCCCATTACTGCTCCCATTTTTTTCATGAACTACTTTTATTATTTTTTTTTTTTTGCAATTTCATGCCGCAAACAAATTGAAACCAACGTTCACTCTATTTAATTTCAGTTTACCTACACATTTTTGGCATTGACAATTTTTCAAGCTGATTTTCAACATCGCATTGTTAAAACGAAATTGTGAAAACGATAAAAGAATTGAGCAAGTCAATTTTTTTTTGGTTGGTATACTTTGTTTTTCGCCATCTTAGCTGAGCTATTTTTGGCTTTACTTGGATTGGCCACAACATTGTTACAGGTAAGTATATTTTGATTAATTAACAGAGGCTTGTAATGACTCACTAGAGAAATGAAATCGCTGCAATTTTACTTTTAAAAACTTATCTTATCGCTCTAGCGGAACATGAGCAAATAAATCAGACAACTTATCTGCGAAGTGTGATAAGCAAACCGACAAAACAAAATATTCTTTTTTTTTTTACTTTTTTTTGGGGTAATTTGCAGTAACCATGAGGTAAGCATGCAAAGAAAATGCAGCTAGTTCTTAAATCAGAGTGACTTTAATTAAAAATCACAAAAATTATTAGTCCATAAATAAGTTACGGCAAAATGTGACGCCCACTGCGCACATGCGCACAAGACTGAGACGAAAAGTTTGTTTAAAGAAGGTACGAAAGGGGTAGGAGAATGGAAAGGTGAAGGCACATTTTTTACTTATCCCAACATCTTTCACATTGCATGACAGCGTGTGGGTTTTTGGCGCAAAAGAAGCTGCCAGAAGAGTCATCAAATATTTTATTTAAGTTAAGAGGAAGCATTTGATGGAAGTTGTACAGTTAGTCATCGTTTGTGTTTAAAGAGTTTAAAAATCTTGACAATTTAATGGAAAGGAGGTTATCAATGTGGAGATGGGAAAATTTCGTAACTTTATTTTAATGAGGGTACTTAGAAGCTCTTCATTTAAAACTTTAAGAAGGATACACCCTGATAAATTTGGAAGTGTTAAAAACTCTAGGAATACAGTTAATAAAACAAAAATCTGTTAAAGAATAATTGCATATCCACCAATATAAATACATGACAATTCTCGTGAATTATTCAAGTCTAAAAAAAATTTTTGAATTTGAACGACGAAATCGGCTTTAAATTATATATTTTAAATATATAATTGTTGGTTAGCGACCTTTCTAATTATTAGAATGTAGATGTTAGCTGGCTCTAGGTCGTGAAGAAAAACTCAGTGTTTTTGGTTTGTTTCCGATATATTTTGAATGCGCAATTATCACATTACTTCAAAAAACATTTTTTACATACAATTTATAACACGTCTGCACCGCTTGACGTGGAGTTCAGTACTAAATTATTGCCTATTGAGTAGATGTCTGTATATGTGGGCGCAGTTTTCAGTGTCAGTTTTGTAGTTTAGTCTCTTGTCTGTTGGCGTGTCAATTTTATGTAGCATTTCAAGAGTTAAGCGCTTCCTGTAATTGCTCTCTTGTGGTAAAATTGTTGTTCCTTCAAAATTCGGTAAATGTCCGCTCTCCATACAGTGGGTTGCTAGTGCTGTTTTTTGATTTGTCGTTTGGTGTCGGAGCTTGTAATCCGATTTATGTTGTGAAATCCTTGTTTTAAGTTTAGACTTTGTTGTTCCAATGTAAAGTTTATTGCACCTGTTCTCTAAATCTCCATTGCATGGTATTTTATATATAATATAACATTGCTTTTGTCGGCTTTTTCTATTTTGGATTTCGTCTTGTAAAAATTTTTCATCTGCATTCTATTTTAAATATATTAAAGTTTTGCATTCAGCTAGGCTAATATTTTAACTTTATTAACTTACCAACCCTTAATCTCGCTTATTTTCAACCATTGTTTGTTGGCACAAGATTCATTTTAGAAGGAAAATGCTTACCTGTAAGAAAAAATATAAAAAAATCAATATTGTAAAGTATAACTAAGATATATCGGAATATATAACTTTAATCTACTTAAATTTATCGCTCCATTTTCGACAACTATTTAGAATACACTTTTTCTTACAATACGTTAGATTAGGATTATTATATGCTACTGTGGGCAAAAAATACCGGGAATTTGATTATAAGTCCAAAAATCTTTATTTATTCATCTAAATTCATTTCATCCCCCTCAAAGAAGTCCCCCCGGATGCAATAAACAAAGTATGCCGACTTTTTTCCAAACTTCAAAACACGCTTCCGGTATAGCCTTCAATTCATTCTTCATTTCGGTTTCTATCGGTACAAAGTTGAGTTACGCGAGTTTCCAGAAGTCACATGGTGTTAAGTCTGGCGAATACGGTGGTTGCGGAATGATATGGTTCAAGTTTTTGGTGAAAGTATCGACATTGAAATCGAGATTTCACTATTCTAAGGCCCAAGCGGTAACTCAAAGTGGTTTTCACTGATCCTACCGAAATTCCAGCAAGGTCAGTAAGGTATCGGACTGTCAATGGACAATTTTGGAGCGCCAATTTTTCTGATTTTGTGGACGTGTAGCTCATCAGTTGATGTTAATGGTGGTCCTGGCTGAGCCTCATCTTCAACGCTTTCTCGACCCTCTTTGAACATTTTGAACTACTCATAAACTCTTGTTTCCGATAGAGCTTGCTCACCTTCAGGCCTTCTGTTACATTTTGAATGATTCGGTAGCAGAAATTTTATTCCGCACATAATAAAACTGCGTGGTTAAATAGTTTTAGACAATATAAAAAACGAAAAATTCACTTTAAGCTGTTTACAAAAAGGATGCGTATCTAAAACACTAATGAATATTTTGACGTGTGATTTTGCACAGATGTCAGTGACAGCGTTGCCAACTGAAAAATAGAAACATTTGTCGCCAGCGAAATCTTAAAACATTTGAATTAAATTTTACCGATATTTTTTGCCCACATTTGCAGATATTTAGATGAGAAGCCCTTTACAAAGCTTTAAAAGGGTCTTTCTCAGAGATCGGCGGGTCGTTATTTTCTGTGGTTAGCAGCAGCTCAGTAGCCACACCGACAGTATAAGCCAGAGTCCGGCGCGTCCCTATCTTCTGTGCATACAATACTGCACTGCGGCAGCGAAGTCGATACACCGACAGTATACGAGCTTATACTCCGCTTTCTCGCAGCAACCTTCTTAGCAACCACGAAGAGCTAAATGAGTGTGGCTAAACACACACACACAACGCCAAAATGAGCATGTGTGTTTTGCCAGCCCCTGGTATAAGCTCATCGCTGTTCCACTCTGCCAACAATTCCGCAGAGCAATGAACTTTGTGTCAGTGGCTCAGTGACATATGCAATGCCAAAATGTGAATGTGTTTTTTGCCGTCCCCTGATCTAACTACTAATTTCACAACGTCGTTGTATAGAACAGCAGCTCAACAGCAGAAACTAAATGTCATTCGGGAACAAGGCCATCATTGCACCCGTAGTGAGATACGCCTCCCAAGTATTTGGTATTACAGCACCCACTTAAGATCCGTGTGCTCCAAGCCAAAGTACTGCGCAGACTATGTGCACGAGAATGCGCATTGTAAAGCCCTGCATGCAGTTGTAAAGTAACAAGAACTAAAATTTTCGTTCAAAAATTTTGGAAGGAATGCAAAAGTAAAGTTTAACTTTAATAGTTAGGTTACATGTAAAAGCAACACAAAAAAATCAGAAATAAATTGAAATATACAAAATTCAGATATATACAAAAAATGTCTTACCCCAAGTGAAAAAGTCACCTTGAGCAATTTTCTCATCAGGAAAAAGTTAGGCTTATCGAAATCATGGAGAATGAGTATTAGAGAACATATTTGCTCTACCTCTCAATTTTGGTGGTGCTAATCGATAGTACCCAAAAAGATGCTTTACAGAGCCTGTAGGAAAACACAGTGGTTAGAGCGAGACGGACATATTCCGAAATGTATCCAGAGAGCGTAAGTGAGAGCGAACAGCTGACCAAATGTATCTAGAGAGCTTAAATGAGATCGAACAGCTGACTTATTTCTGACAGAAGTCAGAAATGTCAAAACCGTAAAGAAAAAGACCGCAATATCGAACACATCCAAAGCATACAGATCAAAATTATATAAAGAAGGCATCAAGGGACCAACCAGCTTGTAGTCCAAACTGAGCTTCTATTTTCAGCTGCCTTTTACGGTAAACGACAGTTTCAAAGTACAAAAAATTCCAGGTTAACTCGATTGTACTTTATCGTGGGCACAAATTGTTGTGTACCTAAAATCAATTAATGAATTTTAATATTGACAAATACTATTTTTCATTAACTGACTAATGATTAGTTAGTCATTGGTTTTCCATCTTATTGCATCATCTTCTTAAGTAAATTTTTGTATTTTTTCTACAAGGTTTTCAATGTTTCACAACAAAACAAAAATACGTTTTTTACATCTTTAATTCTTATTTCGTTTGCTGATTTACACAGCTTGAGGTTTGTCTTTTTTTTTTTTCATTTTCTCAACCGCAATTCTTTTGTTCACCTCCCTCTCTCCAAATAACCCTCAAGACCTCTAAAAAATTTGTTTTCTGCCTAACAGTTTTTTAATTATGCTAGCCGTGTTAATGACGCGCTGCTTAATAAGTACGAAGTATATTGCGAAAAATGTTTACAGAAAAAAAAACCAATTATCATTGTGGTATAAAAGTAAATGAACTCAAAATCAGACAAAGAAAAATATACTGTATCAACAGCTGTTAAAATACAAATAAATCATTATATAATACAATTACCAGGCAAACCGCAAGCAATATTTTGGATGTGATTTCAATTTAGAAGATTTCATTTATTAATAAATAATATACAATACAACTTTTAAGTACGAATAAAAGTAAATTTAGTTGTTATTAAAAGAAATTAAGTAAAGAATATGTAAGAAAAGTGATATTAAAATGTTTGAGAGGAAAGTAAGTAAAGATGAAATGTGAAAGTAAAGCATAATCAGCATCCAGCATTTGCCATTCTAATGTAAATCGTCATCATCTTTTTATTATAAGACACACCCAAGGCAAAAGTGAAAAGCTGAGCTTATTTCGTCTCTATTTAAAGTCATATACCCTGCCCTGTAAGTTATCAATGTTATGTTTTCAATAAAACATTTTATATTTTGGTACTGAAAGCCCAAAAATTGGACAAAATCGCGTAACGCTTTTCCAGCTTTGCATTGTTTTAGCTTCCCCTATTACAGGTCTGAATGTTTTAGCTTGCTCAGGCAGGAAATTTCGAAAATATACCAACATGACATACCCCTTTTAGGGTATAAAAATTAGCAAGTCCCAATTTCACTTTCTCATCTCCACATATGGGAGACATCATAAAAAAAAGTGACAAAAATAATATTTTATAAATAATTCTTCGAAATAAACTTCCGTGTTTTATGGACAGCTGTTTTAAGCATGTCATTAATCTTGCTGCAACACAACCAGCCCACTCAAACAGACCATTAACTAAAGTCTCCATAGAGACTTCACAGCCAACAGAGCGGTCAATTCAGGGCCAAGCTACGTATGACTAAGCCTCCTAACTAACTAGTTGTGCTTTGAGGGGTAACTAACTATTGCCAAGATTGTAGATTTCAGATTGTGTGGCTACTGTTGATGAGCTCAGGCTCAAATCTTAGACACGAAATGGCTGAAGAAGATTATTTCATATAATTCCTCATTGGCCATGTTCTTTTTGTTTGAGGAGAAAAAACTTAAAATTTATGAGTTCATTATGTGGCATAGAGAGGGCCAAAACATGTTTTATGACTCTTGTGCCGCTTTGTGTATGAGTATGTCTTTCAGTTTGTTTATGTTTTTGGCATTGTCTGTCATAAATATGGCAATTTCTTGCTTTGGGTAGCTATGGTAAAGTTTGTTTTGAGGGTTGAAATTCAAAGTCAATGCTATTGATTAATTTATTAGAGAAATTTTTTACAGCATTTAATCAGAAATTCCTTTAGTTGTTTAATCAAATTTATTGAATGAGTGAAGGAATTCATCAGACTGGAAGAGCATTTGAATTCCTCTAAAATATCTGATTTAAAGAATCCTTCACCCCAATTTTAGCCGGAATCATCATAGAAATAGCGAAATGTATATTTCGATAAAGTAATATGAACCATAAAAATGGCATTGATTTGAGTGTAAACTATAAAAAATGATAATTGTTAATTTAATAACCCTCAGCCTTGCTACGTAGAACACTCAAAGAGACTTACTAACTGAGTAGCCTAGTGGGATCTGCATTAGTGTTGAATGTCTGTTGTTGTTCAAAATATTTTCAGTTCTTTAAAAAAACAAGTAAAAAAGTCGGTGAAGCCCGACTGCAGTATACTCTGTACTAGAGACCTGCACGAGTGATTACTCGATGCCAGTATCATGAGTAAAAATACTCATTTTGATGATTATAGTTAATTTTTTTTGTAACAGGTAATCGTTTTTAAGATCAAAGCTTCTTCTCTAAACCCGTTTGGTTAACACTTTTGCAGTCGTGTGAACCCTAAATGGATCTTCGGAATTAATGTCTTTCCGAACCTCTATCGGTTTGTGGCTTAAATGCGTTACGACTCATCCTCGCCACTTGCCTTGAACTTGGTTTTCCCGAGGCGTGGAGCGTTACATGTTTTTGATTGATATTTACTACGAATTACTGGTCGAGCCACAAAGGGGCGTCTTCCTGCCCACCGCTGTCTGAGAAGCTTAATGTTTTAGCCATGTATTTACATTTATTATATGCCAAAGAAAGCATTGTAAATTAAACAGAAAATTAAAGGAGGATTAGTCTTCTGTCGTCAGGAGGTCTTAAAAGGTTCATTACTTTTCAAAGCAGATTAGATTTTCAGTAATCTAAGCTAATCACGCATGAAAAGTACAAAATGTGTGTTTTGTTGTACCTGATTAACTCAAAGTAGATGATCCAAGTGTTGTAACACTATACACTTGAATGATATATATGCAGTCTTATAAGTGAAGTCATAAATTTACAAGAAGTAAAAGAATATTAAAGTCAAAGGGGCTTAGCGAGAGCACGTGCCACTATGGTTTAATTTGACGATAACAATGACTGGATTAAGTTAATCGTCAGTTAGTACCCTTTCAATCTGTTTTCTGCGGATACCGTCATCTTTCATTTTACTCTTGAGCAAGGCTGGTTTTAAACATCCTTTATAGGGCATATGGGTGATAAATCATAACCAGCGCTATCGTGCTCCCATGAGTTCCAATGCAAAGCCGGGAACTGAAAAATTTCATAATAGTCTCTGATCAGGAATTGGGCTTTGATGGTCCTAAAATCAAAAAATATATACAGTCCCATCCCAAGAATCTATTAACGATTGAATAAAATAATAGTTGTGAATTTTTCCAGAATGCCACATTTAAAATTTAATCAAACCACCGATTACTTATGTGGGCGACAGGAATGCCTAGTATTACACTCAAATAAAAGTTTGATTTATCAGACTCTAGATCACGGTGAATTATAAATCAATAATCAACACAAATCAATAGAGATTAGTTACAGCATTTGGAATAGCAATGGTATTTCCGTACAGCGCTGTTGCGAGAATCACCACAATTCTCTCAATTTTCGATTTATATTCAGTAATATTTGCGAAAAAACACTTGGGTTCTATAATGGTGTGAAATTTCAAAATGAAATTATGCCATTGGTTTTTGATGGCTTTTAATTGCTTACCACTTGTTGTAATTAAATCTGATTGTTGCATCGGCTAGTGCCTGAAGAATCTCTCCAGCGATCAGTTAAGCAGAGCCAAGAGTTCTTTTTCGTAATATAAAGAGGGTATTACTGCCTTTTTATACCCTTGCAAAGGGTATTATAATTTTGCCCAGAAGTTTGCAACGCATAGAAATATTCATTTCCGACCCCATAAACTCTATATTTTCTTGATCAGGGCGACGAGACGAGTCGATTGAGCTTTGTCCGTCCGTCTGTCAGTCCGTTTGTTTCTACGCAAACTAGTCTCTCAGTTTTAAAGCTATCTCACTGAAATTTTGCACAAAGTCTTCTTTTTACTGCACGCAGCTAATATGTCGGAACCGAGTGGATCGGATGACTAAATCTTATAGGTGCCATAGGACCGATCGGTCGAAAAATGGGTCTTAGTGAAAAAAACTTTTTTTGTTTTCAAGTATTTCGTTCTTATGGTCGGTGATTCTTAATATTAAACGCTTTCAAACAAATTTAAAAAAATTCATCGACATTGGGTGACTATATCTTATATCTATCTTGTGGTGGCCATAGGACCGATCGATCGAAAACGGTTCTTAGTAAGAAATTTTTTTTGTTTTTTATGTTAGCGTCCTTAAACTCACTGATTACTAATTCTATATGCTTTCAAATATATTCGCCAAATTTGGTCGAAATCGGATGACTATATCTTAAGGCTGCACATAGGACCGATCGTTCGGAAAATGAGTCTTAGTGAGAAAAACTTTTTTGTTTTTAATTTTATCTTTCTTAAACTCGGGGATTGTTAATTTGAAATGTTTTCAAAAAGATTCGCGAAATTTGGTCGAAAGCAGATGTTTATCTGTCGGAAAATGGGTTTTAACTACAAAATTTTTTGATTTTTATGTAAGCGTTCTTAATCTCTAACATTTCAAAAACAGCATTTGCAAGGGTATAAAAAATTCGGCACAGAAGAAGTTAGCTTGCTTTCTCGTTGTAAAAACAGAAGGTATTTCTTTGTTTGTTTAATAGGGAAACAGTTTTAGGTTTTTATTAAATGGGTATGTTTAAATATGAATCTTTTTGGTAACTATTGCTTAGCAGTTCCCAACCAATCTTCTGTAAATCAGAAGTAAGGTTAGAATTGATAAGCTGAATTACACTCAAATGTGACATTCATAGCAATTGAGTACCCACAATATTTGAATCATTTCATATTTCTCCACAACTCTTCGTAGGTTCAGGTTCGTAGGCCAATGGGCACTACCAGTTTAGATACCGCTTTGAGGCGATACCAATATTTGGTTTCTTCTTGAGACCGGAAGGCCAATCAAGCCTCACGATCATAGTCCAAAGGTGTAAAGTTCGTAGAATTAGGCAGGTAGAATATTAAATTTGAATTTTTTACAATTTTTGCTGCAGGAAAATGAGCATGACATGTCATTGCTCGTATCGAGGACATTTCTCCTTTAATGCTTTGCCTAAACGCAAAAGTTGTCTTTGGAAGGAAACTCAGGTAATGGTTTTATGAAGTAGCCACCACCAAATACAGAAGTTTTCTTAAATGCCAAGTAAAATTCACAGTTTTTAAAGCATTGAAACCATTCCCGACACGTTTTAAAAGCTTTTCCTTGAATTGAAAAAATCATGAGTCTCAGCTGCAGAGGCCAACTAGAGGTGAAAAAGAAATCCTTTAGATTCTAAAATTTAGAAGATGACGAAAATTTGGCTCCTAACATATTGATTTAAGGTGGAAGAAAAATTATAATGCAGAACAAAATTACCAATTATATAGAAGTGCAACTTTTAGTTTTTTTAAATTTAACTTCAGTTGATCGTCAATGGCTTGAAAGTAAAAGAAGAGCGACGTGACATTGAGTGGTGTCAATGTAAGTTCAACTGTTCAAAGTAAAATGAAGCACTCGGATTCCAAAAATGTGTTGTTAGGCGTAACATTAATTCTTAATGCAAAATGTTAAGTGTGGCGAAATCGAAACCCTCATTTTTTGTATGAAACTTTTCAAAATCATGCCACAGAAGTGGATTTTGCAGAATGTTGAGCTGATTGATCGTAATTTTTTCAGTTAAAGTCTTGGGTAACTTAATATCAACATCATTTTTGGTAAAAAAGAATAAAGTTTAAACTGTTTGACATAAGTATTGAGCTCTTGTGCTTTTAGGACAGAAGTTTCCTGTTTTTAATCTTTAATTTTCCATTAAGAAATTGTGTTTTTTGGAATTATTCCCTTAATAAATCAAATGCTGTTTTGTTTTCAATAGGACAAAGTTGTCAACTAATAACTGTGGACACTGTAAAATTTTAAAAAGTTCACACAACAATTTCGCACATGCAAACTATCCTCTTACTCAACAGTAAACCACTCCACTTACCATCTTCACCAGCTATTAAAATAACTTGAAGTGATAGCCCTCACCTAACTAACTGAAAAACAGCAAAAAAAAAAGTAATATGTGTGGCAATCTGTCCATAATTCAGCCAGCTAAGCTTACCATTATTCAACTGCTTTGCCACCTTTTACCTAGTTAAATATAATTTAGAGTACAACAAAAAAAATTTAAAAAAAAAGCGGAGAAATAATAGACAAAGTGACATGCGACTTAGTTCTCAGGCCTCAATGCTAAATGGTTTCCTGGGACTTCATATGTGCTGCTCGAGGAGAAACATTTACGCAAACTGAAAACAATAGCAGAAAGAGCCGCTAATTGCAATACACACTCCAGCCAAGTCGGTAAGGTAGGTGCAAAGAAAATAGATGGAGTGTGAGCGATATAAAAGGAAAGACAAACCAAACCAAAAAGAAATAACGTTTGCAAAAAAAAACAATGCCGCTTAGCCGAAAAAGCCGTTACATAACAAGCACTTGCATAGTTGAAGTCTTTAAAAACCGTTTTCGAGTGCAGCTTTTTGGAAGCTTTTTCTAATTTTCTAAGCCCGCTGCGCTGGCTCAGTGGAGCGTTTTGTCTCTTGTTGGTCTGACTCACTTGCTCAAAATGGGTCATTTGATTTGTTGTTGGATGTTTTTACTGATTTTAATATGGGCATTTAAACGATTGGGTAAGATACCAATTCGTACGTGTGCCCATCGGGCCTAAACTGAAGCTTGTTTGGCCATCTTTAAATTTTAACCACAAATAACTAAATAGTGTTGCTGTTGATTTGTTAATTGGGCATAAAATTGGATTTTAATTGTTGTCTGGCCTTGTAAATTCGAGCTGAACCAATTGAGTTGGTAAAATGATAAGCTAATCGAATTTGAAATGAAATGGAAGTGCAATCCAAAAATATGATTCTCTGATTTGGTAATCAAATTGGTGTAATAAATTCAAATGTGGAATCAATCCTCAGCTTTGAGTTGATTTCAACTCAATTTTGAATGGGTTTCAAAGTATTGAAGTATAAGTATTAGGACGTTTGGGCTGTGCGTTTATTCCCCATTCAGTCAGGCAGTACAAACTAAATGAACTCCCAAAAAATTTTCAAAATTCGACACACCAAGCAAAAAAATATAAAAAAAGTCAAGAAATATTAAACTAAAATTTGGAAAGTATATTCCCAAACTTAGCAATCTTAATTTTTATAAAAATAGCAGATCAAAATTAAATTGGGCTAAGTATTTAAGGAAATAATGTTTTTTAAAGTCCGTAATTTCTTATAGTTAATTCTAATTGTTAATCCAATCAAACAAAACAAAACAAAACAACTAGCTTGCTTGTTTTGCACTACTTCCAAAATATATGCCATTTATCAAACATATTCTACATCCTCTGACATTTTGGGGCCAAATTTAAGTCTTATTCTCAAACAAAATTTCTCCCCCTAACTCCCTCATAGCGCTTAAGTATATATCACATCGTTTTTGGCAATTAAGCAATCGCCCCTCTAGTTATGGTTAAGTCATTTGAATTGAACATATTAGTTTGGGTGCATAAATTACTGTCATTGGCACGAGTTCAGATTAAATTGAGGCACATCCTACCCCCCCTACGGCTCCTCTTGTTACCACATATTTGGCACATGGTTTAAGCCACTTTGCTTGACACTCAAATTTGTTATCTGATTTCGCGTGCGTCTTCGAAAAGTGGCTAGCAAAAGTTTTGACTTGCGGCGGGTAATAGTCGTATCGTATTTTGTGAAATCGTCTATTATTGTCATCATGCTAACGTTCGATTGGTATGTATGTTTATACATACATACAAATGAATATTGTTGTATATTTATTTGCATTTGTATTGGCTTTGGAAATTTGCGAATATGTTGGCTCTTAGTCACAACAAAATTTGTTTTATTTTTATATTATTGCAATGAAAGCTGGCCAATTAGCAGGGCTTTGTATGTATCGAAATATGTGTGTGTGAGATATGGCAAACTGTGATATGTGTGTAGATATGGTTAATTAATTGTCAATGAGTCAGTTACCAACAAAAGGGTGTGTAGGCGAAGGAGTATTATCTATTCGAAGTGATAAGTTTTTACAAGTGCATGTGAGTGCAATGTGAAGTTCACATAGAAAAGGTATATAATGTTTATCTTGTATTTATCAGAAGGGTGCATTTGCGTAATTATATAGGCGATAGGCCAACTGCTTAAAGTTGTATAATAATATGAATGTTTAATAATATGATAAATGAAAATATTGATAACACATGACACCGAAATTCAACTTTTTCTAGTATATGGAAGGGTTGGTGGTGATTCTACATGATTTCTGTTTTTATAAATGGTCCATCACGTCAAGATTTTTACTAATTTGAGCTTAAAGTTGCAAAAAATGCCTATTTTTATCGTTTTTAGACGCGTTTTGTGGGACACCCATACTTGTTTTGATGTTATCGGAAAGTTCTATTCCTTAACTTTGAAATAAGCTATCCCAATCAATTCAACGACTTTTTTCAATAAAGATATACTCATTTTTGTACTTGTGTACGAATTCACAAAAGATATTATGTATTGTGTGTGCTACGAAGTATACAATAGGTGTACAAATTACTAGTCTGTTGAACAGTTTTTTGCAAGGCATACCTTTATGCAGCAGACAATTTTTTAATTTTTTGTATATCAAAATGGTCAAAATGGTATGTCTTCGCTTAAAATAATCGTACAATTCTTTGGGATATTTTGTATTAAAGTTAAGAAATAGAACTTTACGATAACATCAAAAAAAGTCAAAACAAATGTATAGGTTCCCCAAAAGATCTCGACGTGATGGACCATTCCTGAAAACCGATTCGTGTTCAGCACACGAAAATCATCTAGAATTACCACCAACCCTAATGTAATTTTTATTATATGTAACAATTTTTTATACATATACGAGGGTGGAATGATAATAAGCTGATTTTACCATATCGATTAACAGACCCAGTTCTAAATTTCAGACTGATTCATTTACTAGTTTTTTGTAGGCTTTTCTGTAATATGTGTTTCGCATTTAACGATAAAATGTAAAACAGGCAATATGTGTTGAAGTTCGGTTTCTCTTTTAGGACGAACAAAAGCAAATTATATTTTGTCTATGGAGACTCTTCTCCTTTTATGAAATGTGAGATGAAATAGTTTATTCATGGTCGTATTAGTTTATTCATTCGTATTTGTATGAGAAGAGGACACTTGAAAAAAACAGACATCGTGGAGGTCCTTGATATATGTTTTATTTTCTTATCGGCTTAGTAATAACTAAGCTAGGCTCGTCCTAAAATTGCATTTGGTGCTTACAATAGCTCAACAGTGACGTAACAGTGACGTAGCAGTGACTTAACAGTGACTTATCAATGACTTAACAAGCAGTGTTTGAAATTAGTTAAGCAAAATCTCAATGACTTTATACGTCGAGTAGTTACCGCGGATAGAACCTTGGTTCGCCAATAGAATTTAACTAATGTTTTTGTACACTATCGTAATGAAATTTTTGGTATAAGATTCGATAGATAGATAATTCGCTGCCAAACTAAAAAAGAAATCCGGTAACATATTTGCCAAAACAACACGTTCTGATTTAACTCGCCAGCAAGTTCAACTGCTATCGCTGTTCCGGGAAAGCTAAATGACTGACACTTTGGGAAAAATTGTCACACCTAAAATGTTTATCCACGCTCGCTGTACAAATTATTAGCAAGATTTAATGTATGGAAACTTTGGGATCTTCGGGGTAATTCTATTAATTTCCGTGGTACTATAAATCGGTATTGCATTTTCAGTAATTCAAAAAGATTCATACTATGATTATCGTACGACTTTCTATTGTATCTATTGATTCTGTTAATAAAATCCATAATACTGAATTGATAACAGTTGGAACAGAGACCTTATCAGATGGAATGATAATATCTTAAGCGAAACGCTTATCAGAGGAATTGATAATAATTTAAACAGAAAGTTTATCAGGAGAAATAGTTTCTGTATAATTAACTAAACTTTGTTCATAATATATGATTATTGTACATAAGGAACATTACGGCTTGCAGTGTTACGCCTCAATATTTTACTATTTAGTAAACTGTAACTGTAAACTGTAGTAAACAAACTGAACTGAAATCTATCAATTTTAGGCTGAAGTTTTGTTGTTTGTTGATTTAGTACTAAACCAAACTGAACTGAAATCTATCAATTTTTGGCTGTAGTTTTGTTTGTTTGTTACAAATTTTGGCTCAGAATTTGAAAGAGGAATTTGATAAAATTCTTCAATTAGCTTATTTTTACTAATAAAGCCATTTCCTCCTCAAAGATTTGTGCTAGAAGTTAAACCTCTTAGATTACGATTTTAGCTTTTTCGCAGCAGCCAACTTCACTGCACATCTGACCAGTGAAGTGCATAGGTACACTCAGGAAAAACGACTGAGTTCTAGTTCGATCGGGACAGAATTTGTTGCATGTACTTAAATTAAGATCAACAAAATGGCTGTTAATGTGTTAAAATGAGAACAAACGTTCTTCTATCAAGAACTTATCGTACTGTATAGAATTATACACCTTCAATAAGCACAGTTGTAAGTTGTAAGTACTGACTCACTCTTGAGAGCGATCTTGCTTTTATTTCGAACTTTTCATCCCTTAATTTCTAATCTTAGCTAAGGATGTTTGTGTAAATCACATTCGTGTATATAAATATAAGAATGCGTTCGTGAAAGGAAAGGCTCTCACCGGTTAAACTTTTCAAGTGGTGTGACTGACCCTTGTCAGCAACCATAATTAAATTAAATGCTACAAATAATGACATGTTTATGACCTACTCTGTGTGTAGTGAATATGATATTTAACGCTACATGTGGCTTGAAGTCTCGTCTCATGTTCATGTTTGAACACGTACTTACAGTAAGCCGTACAATTTAAGAAAAGCACTTTATTAATTACAGTACAAAATATCTTTTATTGAGGACAACATTGACTTACAATGCAAGCCACAAAAAGTGTTCAACGGAAAATGCAAATAATTTGAAATCAAACCTGTTCTCAAAATTTTCTCCTGGTTCTAACAGTTTGCCATCAGTAATACCATATTGGTCTTTGCTTAATTCATTTCCTTTGAAGTTTTTGCAGACTTATTTAATTACATTCAGAGACCTTGTTCAAGAACAAATTGGGAATAGTTTCAAAAGATTATGCGCCTTAACCAAGACCATTTATGAACTTTTATTTTGTTTCAAGAATGCATCGGGGTTATTTTAAGAGTAAATCGGGTTGTACTTAAGACCATAACAAACTAAAAGTATGAGTGTAGCCATGTAAAAGAATTTTAAGCATTCTTTTGTGCTTAAACTAAAAACAAAGAGAATGAGAACGAGCACGTATTTGCCCCTCTGGGCTGTATAATCCAAACATAAATTTTTCCATTACTTTTAAATAATATAAGAAAATTGATTTTCCTTCAATTAAATCAAATATTTCTTAAGCTTTAATTGACCTCGAACAAATATAGAAAAAAATACACGCTTTATGAGACATCAAAAATTCAGGTGTCCAATGATAGGCTTTGGTGTAGCGATTACCTCACTCTCTAGTAATTGTCACAGCTTGTGCTTTGGCCTCATCAAATTACATGTCTTGGCCATACTTGGTGGGGCCTTCATGGCTTGGATTCACGATCAACTAACTGTAGCAAAAAAAAACTGCCATATTTCCATGTTATTTAATAGCATAAAATTAACAATTTACAGGAAGCAACACTAATCTTCATGTCCGCTCATCAAGTTTGATATTGATTTAAGTTTTTCATTTTACATAATAATAATCAAACGGTAACAAATTATTTTGCTGTCAAAGTTTATTGATGTGCAAATTATGTATGACAACTGCATATTAATCAACTGAGAGTGGTCTGTAATTATTTGTGGTACTCTGCATTGAAAAGCTGACAACAGAAATTACTCCAAAATAGTTTTCGCTTTATTTTTTTTTGTGTGTTGTCTTGATGGTGAGCAATTTATGAAGGCGCCATAGCACAAAAATTTGTCTGAGGGCTTGTTGACTCCCCAACGAGAAAGAGAGCGTAGCATCTCGAGACTACCGCAACAATGAGGGGGACCATCTTCTGTGTCACATATCGTGGGTTTGCTGTGTGCATGTGTTTAATTTGTATAAAAATATTTTTTGCCAGATTTTGTTGGTGGTTATAATGAATTGTTGAAGGTGAAAGCATTTTCACTTTCGAAAACAATTTTCGGTGTCAAAGCCGGCAACAATAGAAACTGAATTGATAATATGCTCTGAAGGTGAATTGTAAACAAATCATGAGAAGCTGCTGTTTTGGATGTTATTGAACTGTTGGCTGAGGTGGAGTCGGTATCGAATAATTGGTTATTTTTTTTTATAATTTAAAGCAGAGGAAGTGATTATGCATAATTGGTAGGAAATGTGAGATCAATTGATGGATGGATAGTTAAGTAAAGCTTATTGATAGTTTGAAGAGATCACTAATTCAGTTTCAAGCTTAGAGTATTCAGGGTCAGGGATGAAACGGGTAAACTGTCATTGTGTTATCAAAATCCCTTCAAATTTCAGAGTAGGAATTACTAGAATCAAATGACTGAATTCAAGGAGAAGGCTTCTTCTCTTTTAATCCTCTTTTCTATTTTCTGTTTTATTTCTCATACTAATGCTACTGATGCATATTTTCCACTCTTCAGCCAGCATTCGCTGAGTGTTTATGTGAGCTGCCTAAGGCAGTGGTCATTGATTTACTTTCTTCATATCAAATATCAAATGCCAAATCAAAAAAAATCTTATTAAACATGTTTAACTACTAAAATGTTCTCATCACGTTCAGTGTGACTTAAGTTAACCAGTTTTAATAAAATTTTAGCTTATACTGAATCATTCCTTAACCCATTATGCTGTCATTCTCTCATATGGAATACAATAAATATGACACCACCACCTCCTCCGCATTGCACTCCCATTTAATTCGATGCCTACTTCATTATATCTGGTTCACAGACAATCACCCAAAAATAAAACTGCTGTCCCATTGTGTGAAACTAAAACGTGTTTCTACGCCCAGTTGACCAAGTTTTGCCTTTATTTCTCTAGGCAAACTCTCGCTCTGACAGAACAATTGTAAGCAAAGTCGTAGTTCAATTCAAATCGTTCGTTTATCACGTTTTATACCTTTTGGTTGGTCATTTTTGAGGCGTGAAAGATTTGTAGGCGTTTGATACGTTTAACATTTTATATAATTAAACGTGTTTTGGTCACCCCTTGGCATTTTCTCTAACTTTATTTGTATTGCTTTAATAACTTTTGTGTTATTGACTAACCAGTTTATTTCTCTCTCTCTCTTCTAATTTTATAGAAACTGTTTTAGAACGGCAAACACAATTGAATGCAATTAAATACTCTTTGATCAATTTTGATATAGAAAAAAACAACTTTGCTTTATTTTCAGCCCCTAGAACTTAATTTCATTTAAGTGTTCATTGATTGGCCTTGATAGTTGGCAAGTACTTTGTATATGTCTCTCGGAACAGGATGTAGTTAACTATAGAAACTAGAAGTGAAATACCATAATTTTGATGGCCATAATAAGAGGAAATGTGTTTACTGTGGTGCAGCATAACTGTGGGGAAATGTTAGTAAATGCAGAATTCTGTGGTTAAATTACAGAAACATTTAAGCTAACTGTTTGTTACCCCTTCTATAGGTATATGCTGTACCCATTAAAGATGAGGAAAAAGGCTATTAATAAAATAAAAGAAAGAAGAAATAAATAAATGCGAAAACTCACTGAAAGCCACAAATTCTTAGTATGATTAAAAAAATTTTTTTGCTATTACTTATGCTGAATTAGCATCTACCTCATGAATTTTGTAATTTAAATAAGCTGAATAAACTGAACGAAAGGGCATTAATATCTTTAAGAGCTGCAAGCTGTCGGCTTCGTCCTCTTTATGTTCCTTCTTCGAAAGATGTAGATGGAATTTATTATTATTATTATTCTGTATGTTCTGCAATTGGTCGACTAACTTTCTCAAGGTCTCTATCAGGAACTTACAATTTTTTTTGGGTACAATTACAATTATTCAGAATTAATTATTCCAACTACCATTACAATTATTTCAATAATAAAGGCCTATACTCAGATGTGATAAAAATTTAGTTCGGCACGATACTTCACATAAATAGAAACAATTTTGAACACTTTGAAATCTGATTGCTTTTGAACGGTAGTCCTATTCGTATTAAATATTCGTATAAAATGTATAGTGCCGAACTAAAATTTTATTAACGGATCAAGAATATTATAATTATATAGAATATTATAGAATAAGAAATTATAATACTCTTTTTATACCCTTGTAGAGGGTATATTGAAATTTTCGTGATGTTTGTAACGCATAGAAGGAAGCATCACCGACCACATAAAGTATATATATTCTTGATCAGCATGACGAGCTGAGTCGATATAGCCATGTCCGTCTGTTCGTCCGTCTGTCCGCCTGTTTCTATGCTATCTCCTCTGTCAGTTTTAAAGCTATCTTAACCAAAGTTTGCACGAAGTCTTTTGGTACAAATACGCTGCACATTTGTCGGAACCGGCCAGATCGGATGACTATAGCATATAACTGCCATAGGAACCATCGGCCGAAAATGTTGTTTTAGTGATAAAAACTTTTTTGTCTTCAACGCAAACGTCCACAAACCTCTTATTTATAAGTTTTCTATGCCTTCACATATTTCCACCAAGTTTGATAGGACAACTATATATAATAGTATAGCTGGCAAAGAAATTGGGTGTAGAAAATGTACATAGGAGGCCTTGTCAAAAATGTGTACATTTGGCCGAATGTACATATTTGTGTCTACTAATTTATATAAATCATGCAAGCTACAAGGGTATAAGAACTTCGGTCGAGCCGAAGTTAGCTTTCCTCTATTTTTAAGTGTAAAAAAGGCGATCGCGCAAACAACAACAATATGTGAATACTTATGTTCTCATACAAACAAATTGGCATAATAAATAAAGGGAAAAAATGACGGAACGAGAAAGAGATAACGCAGCTATCTAAAATCTATACCCTTTTCATCTTTCCTTTTATTTGTTCATCAAAAAAATTTACGTATATTTTAAATTTTTATTTGTAGAGGAAAAACCGAAAATAACCCATATATTTGTTCTTGTTTCGGTACCGATAACCGGTTATTTTGGTAACGGGTAACAGGGTTACGGTTATAGGAAAAAAAATTTTAAAGTGTTTTTAGCGTTTAAAGGTTTCGGTTACGGCTCTAATCTCTGCTTGTAATTGTAATTAAATTTTTAATTACATAATAATTGTAATTGTAATGGTAATTAAACAAACAGCAAATTGTATTTATTCTCATTTTATGCCCAGCTTTTGTAGAGATATTGCTAGGAGGCATAGCCTAGTTTAAGGCATAGCCTTACACTCTTCGTGGATACGATTGTGTTTGTGATCTTAATAGTTAAAAACTCAAATTCAAAATGTAGGATTTGTATATGAGAAAGTATTATTTTTATTTATTAGAAATTACAAATTAAACATTTTCATATACGAAATTAAATATTTGCAAATTAGGATCTGGGACAGAGCTGATAATATAGAACCTTGTTCTTAAAGCTCCAAAAACCATATATATATATGTAGCCCTAAGTACAGAGCAGTTTTCATCCCTGATAATTTTGAAACGGTCGGTATTTATACCAGTTACTCGTAGAGCAAAAAGGGTATACCAAGTTTGGGCAAATATATGTAAAATGCAGAAGACACTATCTCCGACCCCTTTAATTATATACATTTCATCATCTATAATCTCTGAAATTTTCATTTTGAACGGATAATAAACAGTAGAGTTATAAAAAAGTTTCGTACTTTTCGGCTTGTCTTTAAGGAACACAACTTTTGTCATACATTTGGGGTCAACATGCGCTTAATGTTGACTTTAATGCAGAGTTTCCGAGCCATAGCCCCTGGAACCGAACACACTCGCACACACTTCAAACCGAATGCTTGCCGAAGTCGTGCATCACTGTGTATTAGAGAGAAACACAGTCACATTTTCGCGATCTCTGCTTGGGGAACCCTGCTTTAATGTTAATGCTTCCCCTGAGTAACGGTTATATCGAAGTCGGGCAGGGCCTTCGGACAGTACAAACAGAAGGTATGTATGAATCGAGTTTCCATGCTCTTTTCAGAGAAGCACGCGGTTCATTCAGCTTTGGTTTGTCAACTTACAAAGCTAATGAAAAATAAAACGAGAAGGCCAAGCTAACTTCGTCTGTGCCGACGTTTTTTATACCTTTGCAAATGCATATGTCACAGTTTAAGAACGATTACATAAAAATCAAAAAAATTTTCCAACTAAAACCCATTTTCCGACCGATCCGTCCTATGGCAGCTATAAGATATAGTCATCAGATTTTGACTAAAATTTGCAAATCTGTTTGAAAGCATATAATATTTATAATAGCTGAGCTTGAGAACGCTAGCATTGAAAACAAAAAAGTTTTTCTCACTAAGACCCATTTTTCGACCAATGCTTCCTTTGGCAGCTATAAGATATAGTCATCTGATTCGGTCGGTTCCGACATATTAGCAGCGTGGAGTAAAAAGAATACTCTGTGCTAAATTTCAGCTCGATAGCTTTAAAACTGAGAGACTAGTTTGCGTAGAAACAGACAGACAGACGGACGGACGGACAGACGGACGGACAATTCTCAATCGACTCAGCTCGTCGCCCTGATCAAGAATAAATATAGTTTATGGGGTCGGAAATGAATATTTCTATGCTTTGCAAACTTCAGGGCAAAATTATGATACCGTTTGCAAGGGTATTAAAATCAAGGGTACAGAGTATTTTGTAGTCGGGGCAGTCGACATGCTTTTGAATAGACTTCTGTGTCTCCTTTATGTACAAAAGCTTAATAATAACACAATTTTTGTTGAATCATAAAATTGATGCTAAGAGTTCTGCAATTGTTCCGCCTTAATAAGTTTATTTCTTTTTAGAGCTTCAAGTGTTTCTAACCATTTTACAGTTTTAAGACCAAAAATCATTCAACCATTTCTTCCGCCTTTCGAGCCGTCTAGCCCACCCACTGATTCTGTCTCACTTACTGACCATATAAAGGTGTCCAACAACACCTCCTTAAGAACACAAAACTTAGCAAACAAATCGTGTACAAAATTTTACCACCTACATTATATTTTTATTTATCTGACCACATCTAAAGTTACATAAAACAAAAGTGAGTTCTCAAAATATTTAATTTGTTTAATAAAATAAAAATAAAACCTCTGGCTCACGTCTGAAGCTGGTGAAGTCATCAACACATTGTCCAACGATTTATCAACTGTTGTTGCTTTTTCGCGAATAAAAATTTCAAAATCAACTAATTTGCATGCCAGTCTGTTCCAATTGGTGCAAAACCAGTTTGTCTATATACTTTACTTATATATTCGTGTATTCTTCTCTCGATGATTCAGCCCAAGACTTGGAGAGTTGAAGCACATTTTGAGCTCATTTACCTGATTTTCTTCAAGTGCCCCGGTTAAGCAGCCCTCCATTTGGCTTGACGACTATGCAAATTCATTCACACACGAGACGTACGAAATTTTTGTACCATAAGTACGTTCTTCTACTAGGCAAATTAAGGTCGTTTGACATAGTTTGCTATGATTATTATTGGACATTAGCTGGGTAGTGACCCGCTATGGTCAGTAATAGCATTTCTTTTCGTTTGTTTATGCTGCAAAATGTCATGGTGACTGTTTTGTTTTGTTTTTTTATACTGTGGCAAATTACTTTCCTTATTGGTTTGCCATTTGTTTAGGTATTTCGTTTTTTGTGTGTCATAGGGGAAACTTGAGTTTTTAATGCGGATTTTCCGTATTGTTTGTGCTTTTGCTTTTCAAACTAATGAGCTTTATGAGTGTAGAAAAAGTTATGGACATAGGGAGCTAGTTACCGTTTTAGGGAAACTGTATCAAGAGGGCTTTGAACTTAGGATGGGTTTTCTGATACTCAGAATGGGAAAGTTCGTATAAAGTTACAAGACAAGATCTATGTTAGTTAATTTAGGGTCCACTTCGATCAAATTTCCAACTTTGGGCGAGAAATTTAATTCTGATCAAGGTAAAATGTTCATACATCATAAATGGGGATTTTCAGTTTTGCAACCATATCAACAAGGGAAAAGTTAAATTTACTAAATTATCTTAAACCATTTAAACCATGTCTATTTAACCTCAACTAACTTTCCCTTACTTAAGAGTCGCCATTCGATTTAACTTAAATTACAGTTTAAATGGGTTCATTGTTCTAGTAATGAATGCACACCTTAAACTAAATTCATTGCCAAGCATTACAACAATTTTATAGAAAAAAAGTTTGTTTAATACGTTCGTCTAAATTATTAAACATATTTAATCACGAAATTTTCTTTCGGTATTAACCATATCAAGGCCTATGAGCTCATTTACATTTCCAGAATCGAGCACACAAATGTTATAATATTATGGTTAATGCAAAAAAAAAAGACCCAAGCTCGTAAATTGGCACACACGCTTCACCAGACCGCAAAATAACGAAAACGTAAAATGGGCTAGCTTCGGACCACATCACAAACAACAACTAACACCTACTCGTACTACTACCAACACCACCGCGACGACCAGTCTAATTACGTCAGTCCGCCATATAGGCTGGTCTCCAGCTAAATTGACCACAAAGGCAAACAAATGACATTGTGAGTTCCAAAAAAAAAAAAACAAATTAATTAGACAATTTTTGCATATGGCTAAAACGTAGAAGAAACACGCAAAACTGGAAGTCCAAAATTTTCGCTAAACGTCTGACTAACCAAACCCTTAAGTAATGTCAAGGTGACAAAAAAATTTGCAGGATTTATGCGGCATCCACATGCCACAGAGTGATGGGTAAATGATTTGAAAGTGGAGGAGCCACTTCATTGAGTCGTTACGCTTGTCTGATCGAAATTTAAATGACAATTGGCCAAAAACCAGAGAATGAGTTGACCTTTGTGGCTTGGCGAATTTCGTACTTTTTTTTTTGTTGGTTGCCTAATGGAAAGTGGAACATGGGAATAGTTTTTTTTTTTTTTTTTGGCATTTTAGCATAAAATAATTTTAATAGTTTTTGAAGGTGGATGCACATAGGACACAAATCATTTTTGGTTCAAAATAATGAAAGAGAAATACGAGATTTGTTCAAAAAGTTTCGCGAATTTTGTGTTTATTCAAAAAGTATTTATTTATTCTTTAATATCTATTTTGTACCATTCAAAATTATCTCCCTCGGATATAATGCATTCAACGTAATTTCCAAAAAAATATTGTTTTGTGACCTTATTTAGCTCCTGCTTCGATGCAGTCTTTATCGCCTTAATTGTGACGTAGCGTCATCCTTTCATAGCCCTCTCTAGTTTTGGGAACAGAAAAAGTCACAGGGGACCACGGTGGCTGCGGCATTATTAGAGTGTTGTCTTATGCAAAAAATTCACGCACATGCAACGATGTGTGAGCAGATGCGTTATCATGGTGCAAAAGCCAATTTTTGTTCTTCCACAATTCCGAGCGTTTCTAACGGATAGCGCATATCTTGCAGGTAATATTCCTTATTGATCGTTTTTCCCTTTGGCAAGAACTCATGGTGCATCACGCCCCTGCAATCTAAGAAAACTGTGACCAACACATACACTTTCGACTGAGCTTGGAGCGCTTTGTTCGGTCTTGGCTCACACGGCAGCTTCCATTGGGATGATTGTGCTTTGATTTTCTCAGCTTTACCATATGCCACAGTCAACATTCGGAGTGCATCGGCGCACTTAATTTTTTTTTCACAAAACATTTGTTGCTGATTTCAATCAAAATAGCTGGCAAAAATTAAGAAATCATTCCAAATGACCGGCCTTGCGCAAGTGAGGGACATGAGTACCAACGTAACGCCACCAAAAAATCGAAAATCGAATATACGCAGCACGAGTAAATTCAAAACACGTGATACTTTTTAAACCAACCTCGTGCACTCATAAAAATATCGCCGTAAAATTTGAAAATAATTTCTATCTTTAAGACATTTTTTCTAAATTTTAGAAAAAAAAAGAATTTTTAGAAGAAAATGTCTTAAAAATAGATATTATTTCTAAATTTAAGGGCGATTTCAGCCCTTGACTAATTTTATATAAAAATAGTTTTCTGAGTGTATACCTTACTTTATCTAACTGTACCGCAATTTTTTAAAAGTGTACCGAACAAGATTTATTTTTTATCTGATGCCTTAAATTGACAACCAATTTGAAACACTGAGAGAAAAATCTTACTTGAATCGCGAAGTCTCACTGATTGTGTAATATTGCGAAATGTTTTATTTAAAGACTGATATTTGAGGCACGTTTCGGCATTGTCTTAAGACCTTTTATGGCTTGATTAAGACATGTTAAAGAACTGTTAAAGAGTGATCAACAACTTTTATACTAATATAAGAACCTAACATGCTTAATTTAAGCTTATAAAATTCTGACATCAATCCTCATTGAACTTAATTTAATGCTTAATTTCAACCTGTTGTGCTCTTAGATCAGCCCCGTTTTATTCTTAAAACAATTCCGATTTTTTCCGATTCTTTTCGATTTGCTCTTGGCTCAAGAAGAACAAGAAGAAGAGAAAGTACTTTCTCCTTTTTGAAGGCTAATAATGATTTGTACTAAAAGTAAGAGTTTGTTTTTCTTAATTCAAGAATTGTGTTCTTATTTTTAAAGATTTATCAGAAATTTTTGATCTCAAGAACAATTTGTTCTGAAAATAGGAGCACCCGAAAGCGAGACGTTCTTACCAAACTATAGAACAATAAGGTATAAACTAGAACTAATCGAACTGTTTTTTTTATGAGTGCATATAAATCTTAAGATCATGGGAGACAAATAAAAATATTACCTTTATAATTGTCTGCATATTTTCCACATTTTGTAATATTTTGGACTGGATTTGACTTGATGGTAGAACAGTTTTTCCATCAATTTAGTTTTTAAAGACAGCGCCGCAGAAAAACTTCATTGCCTCGAAAGTTCCTTTAAATTCAATGGAACCAAGTTTCGTCAACAGTTACAAAACGTTGTTGAAAATCCAATAACTTCTTCGGAATGAAGACACAATTGAATTTTTCTTAATTGAAAGCAAATCAAGGCACTAATCAAGTAGTAAGATTTTTTATATGATTCTAATCGAATCAATTGAAATAACTTGTTTATTTTTGAATACATGGATTAAACCATTCAACTTTTCAACTACGTTTACTTTTGGTATGGTAAGGGCATTGAAAACTTGAAGTGGAGAGCGAAAGCCTACTGATGATATTACCGGTGGGTTTTTAAAACATCACTCAGCCGGCAAAACATTTTTCACATTTAACACATCTGCTCAAGGTACTTAGAAAACCTTCGATGACTCATCAAGTGGTTTGCATTTATAATATACTTTAAGTGTTGTCATTTGTATCTATGACCTTTCAGTAGACAAAACACACACGTTGCTCATATTCCCAGACCTGTAAATTATTTAGTTTATATTGATTTTTCTTCACCTGTTCTTCTAATTCATCAACTGCATTAGCAGAAACGCACAGACAGAGTATTAAATATTTAGACAAACAAATGTAGAGGTAACTCTTCCAAGGGTCTTTCAATTGGTCAACGGACATGTGTCACTTTAGACACACGCGCAGTAAACTACTGAACTATATACTATATCACGTAAGGTTATTGATTTTTTGTGTAGTGCTCTCCATTTACTATGCAACTGTAAAATAATACTGTTGCTGTAGGGTATTTTGTCTTTATCAGCTACTAACACTCACAAAAGTCTGTTGTCTAAATGTTGACCTTGAACCGTTGTTTTGGTTGGGAGTTGCAAGCTTCCACCTGTTCAAACTCAAATAGAAATGACAATAGATAACATTTCCCTAGAAGTTAGCTGTGGTTCAAGGCGTACACATAGGCTAGCTCAAGTTCGTGGCCGTTTATTAGCATATTACAAGCCCCAAACTCCCTGAAAATGAGTAAGTAAATGATAGTTAGGCTAATGTACTTTTATTTTGACAGACAGTCGTCGAACTGCTAGCAAAAACAATGTTTTCTTATCAATTATAATGGCTTTTCCTACACTAATGACATGCCAACAATGCATTGGAATTGTACAATTGTAGGAAATGGTTGAAGTGTCCATTTTCCGTTGGTGTCAGTAACCCAAACGGAGGACAGAACAAAATGTTGAACTTGAATTGTTTTTTATTTTTGTATATGCCAGCTTAATTTCTTTTAGAGGTTTGGCTTATTTACGTTGTATGGTTTAGTCATGCAAAGTGTGTACTGGTTTTTTTTTTTTTTTTTTGAATGGGTTTGTATGACTTCATTTGTTTGGGGAACGGCTTTGTACTGTGTAATATCCTGTTACCAGTGTGATGAAATTTCGATGACTAAAAAAATTTGTTTGTGGATACTTTTGTAACAAAAGTTTTGTTAGATTTATTGTATAAATGTTTGTTGTGTTTATTAAGAAGAAGTCGTCCTCTTATTTGTACTTTACTATAACAACTTTCTTAAGTGTTCCGTTCTTAAACATGTCATTTTTTTTTGCGTAGCCCTTTTCTGTGCTATTGCCATTTCCCGTTACTTAGTATTTCTTTTCATTTATATTAGTTCTCTTGTGTTTAATTGAATTTTATTTGAGCAAAGTTAATGAACCGAACATTTCAATGTTCTAGAAAAGACTCCAGAACTCACAAAGATGAGAAGGCCATATAAGTGAATGGTAAGGGGAAATTTGCTTAAATATGTTGATTTGTGTATTTTATTAATTTGTTAAAATATAGAAAATATTTTAGAAGAATTTTTATTTAAGCATCAATAAAATATTGCATGAAAACCAAACCCGAGCGACTTTGAGCAAACCGAACTGTTCTGAATTCCAATTTCCAATATTTGGCCAACACTGTTTCTACTTTATTTAGCTATATTTACCTTTATTTGATACTACATCTTCCAATTGAATACTAAATTACTGTTTTAAATTAAATTAAATGGATTTAGAGAGTAAATAAGGGCATAGTTAATTCAAATTATAGAGATGGTGACACCTCAAATACGTGCGCCAGCCAGCTGTTGATTAAAAAGTCCGAAAAAGAGTTTGAAAAGTCAAAACGTAACCACATCGTTCGGATTTCAGAACAGCAGAATGTAAATCGTTCGTTTTCGTTTTGTTTTTACTTTTTGAAAACGGTTTTTAGAACATTCCTGATTGTTACAACGATTTATTTTCTTATTCCTAAAAGATAAATTAACAATTTACACTGTTATTTGTTAGTTTGTGTGACAGCTAATGTCATCTTGAATATGAGAAATGTGCCCTAAGTATTTATTACAGACAAATTGAAAAAACGATTTTAATCGATGTTTTCCCAAAAATGTTGGGAAAAAATCTATGCCATGAACATCAATTTTTTGCTACCTCTAGTTTGTGCGAAGTCTGCGCAAACAATCTTTGTGAAAACTTCGAAAATTTCCCCTCAAATTTCCCTAACTCATATTTGTGAGTTCTAGAGACTTTAGTACAAGTTTCCGAACAGAGCTACCGTATCAATCAAATAATGTTCTTTTACCTATTTTATGCCAACCTTTAAAGTTAAATTTTGGATTCGAATAAGAATACTCATCAAATCCTTACCTATCAAATAGTTTATTAATTTTTGGCTCTGAAAATGTTACTAAATATTGGGAGATACAGAAAGTTTTAATAAGTCTACCCTTAAAGGTCTGATTGTGTATCTAAAACTAGTTATTTTTAGAAAAGTCGAAAAGTATCATGTACGACTAGATGCTAGCTGATTTTTAGAGAGGGATCTGTACAGAATGCGTTTTATGGTAGGCTTGCTTAAATGGCGTTATCTTGGTCATGGGGGAAAAGAAAGTTCAGTTCTAAAGTAACCGTTGTCAATATTTTAAAACTAAACAAATTTGCAGAATAAAGTTTTTAATTTAAATCAAACCGTTAATCACCGTAAATCAGTTCGACACAAAAGGTTTTCTTAAATCAAAGTTTTTTTGATAGCATAAATATAAAAAATCATTTTTAATTTTATTTAAAAGCTCAGGAAAAGACAATTTTTTTCGAGTAAAGAAAAAATGTAGAAAAACGGGCATTGATGGGCACCAGTTAAATAGTGTACGTTAAGCTACAAATAATAATATGTAAGTGAGCTCGCTTGCATACACCGCACAAGAGTAAGCCATTTCCAGCTTGCTTAAATTTGGATACGCGAGAGTGGGACATCCGCGGACGGAATATAAGAAAGCTACAACAACAACGCGCACTAAAGTAACTTTTATATGCGTCGATACCGGCATCTCTGGCTTCAAAGAGTTCTAACTAAGATTCTTGAATTATGTACTTAAACCAAAAATCTCTTCACTTACCTCAATTTTGGTCGAATAATCCTCAATCAATTTCTCTTGTTGTTTAACCAGCTCCTCATTCTTTTCCAACAGAGCTTTCCCCAGCTCAGCGGCTAATAATATATCCGATTCTTTTTGCTGCAATTGAGCCCAAACATCCGGCTCATTGTCGTGTCGACGTGCCTCCATAGCGCTGATGTAATGTTCTAAATCAATTGAAGCGTCAATTAGCGATGAAGAAGTATGATGTTCGTATTCGTACAGGGGAGATAAAGAAGTGCTCGATGTTGTTGTTGTTGTAGTTGATGTAGTTGCTGCAGGTTTGCTGAATTGACGTGCGCGTTTTGATTTGTTGTTGCTGTTGTTGTTTGATATAGATGAGGCAATACCGGCAGCAGTTATAGCATTTGCTAGCTTTGGTTTATGCATGATCGTTGTTAGCAGAAAGAGGCAGGCAGGTTTTTACGTTTTGTTTTTGTTTTTTTTTGGTTTAATTTGTTTTGTTTTAGGGTGTATTACGATACGATCAACAAGCAAACAGCACACATAACACAAGAAAATATGTATGTATGTATTTAGATGCAAAAAGATTTAGCCAAGGATTTAATTGGTTAGCGGTGGTTTTTCTTTTGCTTTGGTTAGGTTTTCAAATGACGTTGCTGACGTAGTTGTGGTAGCTGCTGTTGCTGTTCTTCCAGATGAACCAGGCCAATGATGTTTGACATATTTCCATTGAATCAACTGCTGCCCAAAAAGCAGCTCCACATGCGAATGATTTGGAATCCAACACCCAGAACGACGACGATTTGTAACTGTAGTTGGTTTTTAGATGTTTTTTTTTTAGCATATATAATGAGAACTAGAATCGAATTAGACGGTAATATAATATATACAAGAGAGCATAGCAAAAGCCTCACGTAAACAGAGCTTAAACTACCCAAAATAAGGAGCGTCGGTCACGTTGAACATTTACAAGCACGTTTTCGGTTACTTGTTTTATGTAGACTAGGGTAAGGGAAGGGAGTTGAGGTACATGTGGTGATGACATATAACTACCGTGTTAGGCCAGAGGGTTAATATGAAATGGTATTTTAGTTTAAGCTTAAGTAAATGTGAGAGAATGTAGGATTAAGATGGGGGTGGATTCGGTAAGGTTAAGGTTTTATTGTGGTATGGTTACGGTTAAATTAGTATTTTGGTTTAGAAATTATGCTACAGATGAATTACTTTAAGTAGGAAATTTTTGGGGGGCCAAAAAAATGTTTTCTAACTTTTTGGTTTAGCTGCAAGCTTAACACAATCAATTTTAATCTTTATGATATTTTTTGGACAACGCCTATAGCAAATGTGAAATATACGGAAAATTCTAAGAATATTTCACCAAGAAACTATGGATCTAAAATTAGTTCCTAGTTGCCGCAAATCGATCTCAAATTGTTTCAAATATTTTAAATACACATATGGGTAACCATTTCCAACTGGACTGGAAATAAAATTATTTTTAATTTTTTCTACTTATAAATCGCACTTCTACTTAGCTGTGTCAAGTTGAGTGGAGCAACCTAACTGTAAAATTTGAGCATTTTATGAGTTTTTCAAAAAACATTTTTAAAAATTATTGTTTTCTAAAATATCTCATAAATACCACATTTGAAAATATGAATTTTCAAGTGTGCTTTATATTTTTCTCGGATTATTATGGATATGCCAATTCTGCCTCCTTCCCCCTCAAAACCCATCAGATTCACAATTTTTAAGTTAGAACACCGTGACCTCAAAAATTCTAAGTTTTGACCAATATCTATGTATTCTGAAAAGATCAATAAAAGGCTTTTTACACTGAGCACATCTAACCTCCCACATCATGAGTGAAAATGCTTAATAACTATTTGCTATGCCAATATTTGTACATTTTTGTTTTGTCAAAATAATAAGTATGTTGAAGTCTAACAGGACCACCCAATAAAGATGACAAATTTTGTCACTGAAATGTTAATGACTCATGATGTGGGATGTTAGACTTTAGATGTACTCAGTGTAATTAGCCGAAGCCATGCATGGATCAATTTGAAACGCCCGTACAGGGCATTTTTTAATCGGAACACTCGACTACAACGCTCTTACTTGTTTTCAAACTAAATTCTGCAAACATCGGGAATCAGTTTATATAAGGATTTAATGATTCTCGCATACGTGGAAAATGTGTAAATTTGCAAGAATGAGCGTTTGCTAAACACATCGTTTTTGAAGATAAAGAAGCAGTTGAACCCGAGTAGCGGTCAACGAATCTTAGCCGAGTTCTTCCCCCAATAAGTCTATGCGTTAAGTCGACTTTTTTGTTTATTTTTTACAACTGAAATGAGGTTTTTTATGGATTAAGGTAAGATCGTTTGCCGGAAAATATAAGCTTCGTGCTTACTTATTTCCCAAATTGCATTTGCCTTTGAAAGAAAAGCACCTTACTGATGCATACGACATTTAAGAATCTTCGACTGATATTCTAAAACACGTTTGCATTTCCCCATATATTCTAAGTAAACTTTGGCGTTATTCTATGTCAGGGGTGCCCAAGTCTATTGCGCATGCAGCGCATCTGTTGTTGTTTTAAGCAAAGGGAGACCAGCGCGTATAGGCCTCACGCACAGCTTATGGCTATACGTTCATTTGTGTTCTCACTACTCTTTCTCTCCGAGCGAATGTTTTGTTTGTTGGCTCCGAATAGCCCGCGCGTATGTCCATGTCCAAGCGTAGAGCAACAACAACTCTAAATGTGTTCTGTCTTCTTTTTCACTCATAGCGAAGGCTTTGTTGTTAGCTGTGTTTGCACAGAGCCGGCCAGCCATAGCTACCAGGAGCCGAAGTCAGTCGTGTTTTTACGCAAACGCGAGCCGAACTCATGATTGTGTAAAGCGGTGAACTCTTAATTGCAAGTAAAACGGCTGTAGTCACAGGCACACTTTTTTGTCCTCTCCGGCACTGGTTTGCATCAGACAGACACGAGCACACTCTTACACACAAACAAAAATCTGTTTTCTCTTTCTATTTCTTGTGGTTGTTGTTACTTAAGATATATTTGCTGCATTTGTTTTGGTATTCACGCGCCCTTAAGCTGATTCTGGGCAGCTCTGTTCTATAAATTACAAAAAAAATTTTGGGTTTTATAATTTTGAAATTTACATTTTTTGGTTAGTTATAAAGAAAATCGTTTAAAACCTTTGATCAGGGAAGAATTTCAGATTCTAAAACGTTATTCGAACTTAATCATGTACTAGCTAAAACCAAAAATGCGACATCTCATACAAAAAATGTTAATAATTCTTATTGGTTTTAAATGATGAGGGGGGAAAGCAAAGAAGAGTATTTAGAATGTGTTTCGCTTCTTGCTGTAATTATACTTGCTGTATGTATGCTTGAGCTCCTTTGCTCCAATATATTTTATTAAGGGTTTTGTTGCAAGATGCGGAATGAGATGTCGCTTATGGATATTGATGTTCTTTGCTAAAACTGAAACCGATGTTGAACAATAAAAAAGAAAGCGGTAGATTTAGCAATATTGTTTGTTAGTGCGGGAGCGTTTTTGCTGTGTTATAAAAACTATGATGATCTGAGGAGACATATGTAATGTAATTTTTAAAAATTGTCCTAAAAAAGCCTAAAGTATTTCAAAAATATATCCGAAAAGTGCCAAAAATTTTACCGAAATTGTGTCTAACGAGCCAAAAGTGATCTTAAAATGTAATCAAAATATTGTGAAATGTTTTCAAATTATGAACGAAATGTTGTTAACTTATCATCGAAACGTTCATGTAGATCCAAAAGTTGGATTCAAAACTGTGTCTATGAAATGACACCACTGTTCGCAGTTCAATAAAGAGACTACCCTTTAAAACGAATTTTTTCTCTGAGTGTAGATCTGATGCCGGGCATATTGGACTTATAATAATATCAAGCAGTTTTAGTACAAAAGTCCCTAGGGATTTCCTAGACAATCACGAGCATTTTGTAAGTTGTTATAATTAGGCTTTTAGCTTTAAATACCCATTTCTCTTCATTCCGCTATGTTGATGGCAAAATTTTTCGACAGAATTCTTCAACCGATTCGTGGAAATTAGAACTTCTTTAAAACTTTGGAAACTAAATACAACAGTTTGTCTGCTAAATTATTATGTGAAATCGTATCCTAAAAGATCTGAAATGTTCTTTAGGTATGAATCATTTAGATTTAACAATACGACCTAAAATATTTATTATATCTTAATTGATATTGAAAGATATATAAAATAATTTATATCTATATAAAAGCGTTAAGTTTGCAGTTCCTAAAAGTTTAAATCACTTTTTTTGGGTAGTTTAAAATGAAAATTTAAAAAATATGAATTTGCATAATTTGAAGCTTTTTTTACATTTCGCCACACTTTCACGTCAATAGAGCAATCCCATAGTATTATTCCTGGGACTAGAAAACCTTAAAGCACTTATTACTTGGGCATGTGTTCAGTTTTGGTTTTGTTGTGGATTTGGTTTAAATTTCTAATTTTACTTTAGTTTCGTATTTGTTAGTTAGAAAATTCATTTGGCAAGCACTTCACGCTTTGCTGCATTTGGTAGCAGCATTAACTGTTGTTGTACATACAAGTATAGTGCTTGGCCAACATTTATTTATTTATTTTTATTTTGGCTAGCAACACTGCAAACACAGATACATATAGACAACTGTTGTGGTTGTTGTTGTTGACTCTTTTTTGCATTTCCGTTATGTATGTCACTTTATAGCTCGATATTTGGGATTATTGACAAAACAACAAAATGAAACGCGCGCTTTGCATGCAGTCAAAACAAAATATGCGAAAAGTATCATTGAAATAGTTTCCACTTTATGTACATATACAATAATATTGGGACAGAAACCTCGGTCAAAAACAGAACTACCGATTCCGACGCCAGTCGCGTAAACTTCGTGAGCTTCTTTTGGTTACGCTTTTGTTTTGGATTTCCCCGCTGAGAAGCTCTGACACACGCGAGCGTTCGTTATTAACTGAAACTCTAAGCCACAATGCTACAAAAATTGGCAAAACAAATGAGTAACCAAGCGACGTCAACGACGACCACGACATCAGCAGCGACCAACACGAAGTCCGCTTCGTTGGTAAACTTGGTAGTTGGAAATACTCTTAAGTGTGGGGGTAGTGAAACTCTTAAGAGAAACGGGGGAGTAACAACATAAGAGAGCCTTCAAGTGAATTAGGGCTGTCGAGTGGTTGTCAGGTAAAATGTAACAGATTAGATTGCAATGGGTAAAATGGGTTGCGTATTGCAAGGTTATTTTGATATGAAATGATATGAAATGTGCATTGAAAATTGCACTTGATGATAAATGCTTGGATATAACCTACTTGTTCGGAGGTATTACGGAAATCTCTTCCAATCAAATTCAAACCCAAAGCCAATTCTCGATGTCCCAGAAATCTTTTAAGGTTGGTTTCAAACGTGTTTTGTTAGGAGATTTAGCAAAATTCAATTTCAAATTGGAAATAAAATAGTTGATTTAACTTCTTCTATAGGGTTAACATTAGTTTAGAACAACGGTAGACATACAATTTGAGTTCCGGAGCAGCCCAAAAACCACAACACAAAAAGCAACTGTTATCAGCGAGTTTCGTTCGCCCAAAATGCAGCTGCTGCGCCGTCTGTGTGCGCGTCTTGAAGGCGCCGTGCTCCGATTCGCATTGTTTACAACTTGCAGCGTGGTAATTAAGACGCAGTTTATTATGAGACTGACTGTCGCCAATTGCCGAAAAAAAATCTCGGAGTAATGGGAGTCCCATTGAAGCTTTAAATCATATTCCGAAGAAAGTCTACCTTATTTTCGTGAAAAATTTCTAAACGTGAGTGGGATAAATGCAGCCTGACAACCCTTTTCTTCAACACAACAACAAACAACTTTAAAACTTAACCATTGAAAGCCGTCAACTGCAATTCTCTGGGCTCTCTTAACTGACATATGTTCCACTGCCCAAAATGCTCCCCCAACTCTTTCTCTCTTAACCCTTTGCTCTTTTTTTTGCATTGAGACTGACTTACGAAAGCGTCCGTGTCGGCCAAGTGAACAACAATGAAACAGAGTAGGGCTCAGGGGGGGGTAGACCTGGACCTCCAAAGCCCACAATATGCATACAAACATATTTCAATGAAAATTTACATACCAAACAACAACAACAATGGGAGGGGTGGGGTGGTATGGGGTCGGGGGGAGACAACCAAGAATGGCAAAAAACAATAGAGTCAAGAGTCAAGACAGTGGGCTGGTTGGTTGTCTAGTGCGTGGTCTCATCCTCCACATTCTTGTACTCGTAGTCTTCCTCTCGAGCAAACAACATGCACAATGTGCGCCCCTCAAGTGGCCAGCACAACGACGCCCAAGTGAAGACGAGCTCTAAATCTAGTCTTCAGTCCATTGTTCTTGCTGCTTGCCATCAGGCATCAGCCTACTCATCATCATTGATGTTGATGTTGCGTGGTCTTTTGTTTATGTTACGAGTACGAGTATGATGTTTTTTTTTTAGCTACTGTTTGGTCATTTACCAATTTCAGCTAGCCAGGCGTAACTAACCCGAGGTTTTTTTTTTTAAGTGAAACTTCCGCGCTTCCGCTTAAGATCGATCTCCAGTTTTTTTCCTCCAGATTTGTAGGGCATCTTCTCTGTGTGGGATTCTTCTTCGGTCTTTAGCCTTTGTATCCGGTCTTCAGTCACTTGTAACTCAGCGTTCTTGAGCTGCTTTATTGTCTTACACACTCTCGCTCTTGTTCAGTAATCCAGTAATCTGTATGTACCCCACCTAAACTGGTTTCGGTTTGGGTTGCTTGCTCTGCATTGTATTGCCATTTTTTTTTGTTTAATTATATTTTTTTTCTGCCACTTTTTAAGAGTTTATTAACTTTGTGAATAATTATATCCGCTTGAATAGTTCAAAGTAAATACAGAAAATTTCCTATTTAGATGAGGCTAATTCAACATGCTTGAAAAATTCTAGAAAAAAATAAAAATTTGTTTTTTAATATATTCAATTCAACGCTTCGCCTTATTGTATAAACTATCGATTAGAAAGATTTGTCGAGATCCTCAAAATAAACACTCGACTCACAGATAAACTCATAATTTTTTCTAAAATCTTTTTCCACCAAACTATTTTATTAAGTTTGGTACTCAGAAGTAAAAAACCGAGAACATTGGACTCAAAATGAGCACAAACGCTACCAAATATAGTGCATGAACGGTTTTTCTCATTTGTAGTACAATGTTCTCACTTCAAGAACAATTTTTAGAGAACGCAAAAACTTGATTTGAGTTGATATTGTTCCGATTTCAAGAATTTGATTTGAGTTGATATTGTTCCGTTTTTAAAAACATTTTAAACTCAACTGGAAAAAAATTTGTATAGGTTTTGAATAAGGTTATAAGCTAATCCTCACATTTTGGGGCTTCGGAGGAATCTTTTAGAAAAACACAAAAAAAATGTTTTGTGTCCTGACTGGGAATCGTACCCTGGACCTTCTGCACTTAACAAACAACGTATGAAATTGCGTGCTTGCACATTCCGCCATTGCCTACTTTTGTAGCTGGACGTCTAAACTGATACTTATACTTTTCTGTGTGTTTTATTTGAGTTAAGTTCTGTTTACTCATTTCAAGAACATTTGTTCTCAAACATTATGACAACATCTTGTTCTTATTTTGAGTTTAACTTATTTTCGGAACATGTTTTTTTCCTGTTTGAAGGATATATTAATCACTGGCTTAAATCTATATACATATAATAACTGGAGGCTACATCTGAAGAATATGGTGGTTTTGTTGTGACAACAATAGAGTTTCTATATACATATAATAACTGGAGGCTATTTTATTTAAAATCAGTGCCGAATCGGTCCAAAAACTTGAATAACATTATTAAGAAATATTATTAATACTACATTAGTAATTTTACTAATCTTCTTCAAACCAAATTCTTTTGATTGTTTTATTTATATCAAACTCCGTAGCGATTTTGCGTAAAATGTCTTCCTCACATGTGCTCGATACACTCAAAGCACTTCATCAAGAATGTTCGATGTTAGAATTATACTAAGAATGAAAATTCTTTAACGAAGAGCGCATTTCTTTATCGAAGTATGAATATGTGATTTAATTTTTCTTGATCCAATAGTTTCATAACTCGATCCCAAGTACACAGAGAAAACAAAATTGGCTGCACAGCGCGTGTAGAAACGTCAAAGCCAAACGAAACGTGTTGCGCCCTGCTAAATTGCACACGCAAAATGTAGAATTCAGAAAGCTACACGCGACGTGCAGAAATCCAACACGTAACGTGTAGGTTTTCAATATCTCGTGTTGAAAAGCTAACAGAAAGTTACACAAACGTTATGGGTTGAAAATCCCGGTCAAAACATGTAGAAATCACACATTTTCGTGTAGCTTTTGCATATTTTTTTTCTCTGTGTATGAAAATTCTCAAACCAAGTAGTATGATTTTAGTATAAAGAGCTTGACGGAGCTTTTCATACTTTTTTGCCAGTCGCCCACGGAGATTGACAGAAACAAAGTTTCGCTCTGAAGTAGTTTACCCAAATACGCCTATGCCATATAAATCTAAATTGCCGAAGTCACTTGGGTTTTTCACATAGACAAGAGACCAACTTACGATTGTGTGAATCGGTGAGCACAGAATAGTAAGTAAATCGGCGGAAGTGTTTCTTGCTCACCAACATAAAATTATTTTCTGTTCTCTACATTTCGCTGGCTCTCATCTAAATTGTGATAGAGGTGTTAAGGCTACATTTATAAATTAAGCTCGGCTGTAAGAACAAAATTCTATAAAATTCTATTCGTTTTTCGGTTAAATTAAAGTGCGTTCTTTGTCAAACAAATTGGATATTCTAAGACCATTTAATGCATTGTTAAACAAGAAAGAAAGTCCGTCAAGCCCGACTATAACATACTCTGTTCCCCCTTAAAGTTTGTATATATTTGATCAATTTAAGTTAGAAGTCACACAAAGTGGCAGCCATAAAGTGTGTGAAGTGCTGGCCATCGCCGTTGCGGCCAGTGCTACCCATCATAACTGTTGGTTTTCCTTATAACTTGACTATCGTTCATCCGATCTTTATCATTCCTTCAGCAAATCGATAAATAATCTTGATTTCAAAATATCTTTTGAAGGTAAGAACCATCTATCTACAAAACTGTGGGAGATATGACGTTTTTTCCAAATTGCGGTGGCGAGAAGTATATAAGAAGTATAAGAAGTATAAGAAGTATATGTCACATACATGTCAAACCTTCATCTCTTACCATCTCTGAGATCTGTGCGTTCATACAGACAGACGGACATGGCTATATCGACTTGTCTTTTGATGCTGATCTAGAATATATTACTTTATAGGGTCGGAAATGATTCCTTGTCCCTGTTACATACTTTTGCACAAACTTAAAATAGTCTATGTACCTTCGGTACAGAGTATAAAAAATGGAGTAAATTATATGACTGGCAGTAATTGCTATCCAAATTTAATGTAGGTTATTCAAATATTTTGTAGTTTGCCTTTTATTTCTTTGTGTTGTTTTTTGTTTGGAGTCTTTGGAATTGTTTGAAAATTCGATGTTCGGGAAAATCGGTATACAGAACAGTTCTGGAGAATTCTATTCATAATCCCAAAATGAAATATTGGGAAGGTCTAAGTTCAGACTCTAGACCGAGTCATTCGCAAAAGTTTTTGAGGCATATAATAGATTTTTGATTATCAGCTTTGAACTATACCGATTTAACTACTCTTTGGACTGTGCACTCACTATGGCATAGTAAAAACTTTAACAATCAAATTTGTTTTTTAACTATGCCGTTTTTGTATTAAAATCCATTGATATCCAAATTTCCGTTGCCCTTTTTATATGAATCATCCACGGAATTCAAACTTGAGAATTACAAGTGGTCATATGGTTTTAGGCAGATTGAGGTAGATTCAATTCAATACAAGTTGTACTTAGACGGCATTCCAATCGTGTTCAGTCAAAGAACATTTCTTAGATGATTTCCTGCTCTGGATTCAGAACTATTTAACGCTGAATCAATGGTAAAAATGTTAGTCAAAGTGTTAATATTCAAACTTCAAAGCATTTTTCCCTCAGTGTACAAATATGTAAAAATATAACTAACTATAAACTAAGTTGGTTTAGTTATTCGAATTGAACTATTAAATTAAACAATTAGTTTATCAACGGAAATGACTTACCGAATGTTTAAATTTAACCAAAATGTAGTTTATAGAGTATCTCAAAAATCGGCTGGTCAAATGTCATCTTATATTTCATATAAGTAATTTGTATAGTACAATAATTATGTTGGATTTTTTTTTTCGTTTGGCATGAGTCAACAACAGCCACAACAATTCCGACTTTGTCTATAACTCGGGGCGCATTACAAGGCGCTTTATGAGCTTTGTTTTGAAGTTGCTTTTTGCGCAATTATTTAGAGTTCTCTATGGTCAGTCTGGTTGCTGGTTATTGGATATGTGTGTCAGTGACAGTGAAGGATCTGTCATTTTTGTCATGTTGACGGTCACTGCAAGCAGAGCGAGACATTCGCCAGAATCTGAAAGTCAATGGCTTTTTGCCTGTTGCGCTTCGGCTTTTAACCCAGAAAAGTAAACTAAAGCGCGTATTACAAAACAGTCAAAATAAAACAAAAAATACCGTAAAAAGGTCGGAGAGTTGGGCGTGAGAATTGACAATGGAGTTGGGACACGGTATACATTTAAAAGCCGCTCTATAAAAGTACAGCAAAGATCTGGAAGCAAAATCAACTTCATTTATACTTAGGAAGTGCAAGCGGCCCAGGTTTTCCCTCCCAAGACCAAAAGGCCAGAATAAGGTCAGTAAGAGCGCGAATGTGATTGTCTGGTCTGTCAAAAGGGCAATGAAGACACGAAAAAGAAAGAAAATTGTTTTCAATTTACATTTTACAGAAGCAAAGGAAGGTAGAGTGATGCGAGGGGAAGGTGTAGCCGTAGAGGGGTTCTGCTATTTTGGCCATCATGGTTTATGGACGGGCTAGTGTAATAGTTTCTAGCTAATGCAGCTGTTGTTGTCATTGTTGTTGTGGCGGCATTGAAGTACGAGCATGGTTGTTGGCCAAGAGGACGGAAACAGTCCGGCACCTGAGCTTAAGAGAGCATTCAGCAAAAAGAGTTGGTGTCAATGTAATGTTTTCTCTTTTTAAGTATGTATTGGGGAACCTTAAGAGTTAGGCGGGTGTGGATGCCATGTGGAACTTGCGCACATTTATGTCAGCATTTTAGTATCGCTCAGTTGGGATTAATTTCTATTTTTAAAGTGGGGGGCTTGATGATATTAATTCTTAATTAATAAAAGTAATTCTATGTTATAAACACACCTTTACCACGATAATATGCCATGCACAAAGCTCAACATACGAGGGGTCCTATTTGTATGATGAGAACTGGTAACGATAATGTCAATTGTTAAAATCTGGTAATACCAAAATAAAGTTTGATATAGCATCTTGCAACGTTTTGATGTATTATGGTCAGGGCTTAACACCGGAACCGGAAACATTAACCGAAATAAACCGTTTCAAATCACGTACTGGAACCGGAACCGATTTTCTAGCACTTAAACGTGTTCGAAACCATGAAAATATTCTTAACTGGTGGTCCGAATCCTCTACAATGTTTCCAGAATTCTATGAGATTTCAAAAGTCGTGCTTTCTTTTTCAGCTACGCAGGTAAGCGTGGAACGCCTATTATCCGGCGTAAAATTTATAATGCATCCTCTAAGAAATTATATGGACTCAACCACATTGATTGCAACTATGTTACTGCGAGCAAATGACAAGAAGAAGAATGTTATAAAGTGGACGCGAAGTTAAATTCGGTATCGGTATACCGAAATAAAAATCCGGGTACAGCGACAAACTGGCAGGACAGGGCACTACCATTCAGTTCCTCCTGGTTAAGAGTTTGAAAGGGATGCCCTTAGCCTCATACAAGCTAGTCACAAGGAATGAAACCTGGCGCCTGGCTACGGAACGATGGTATAACCGTCCGGTTTGCGCTGTAGCTAGGGTCACGTGGCCCATGTCTAACCTAAAACGAACCAATAGTCTTTTGCGCCAAAGCACAATGGTTGCGCTTATATGGAGTGAGCGGCCATAAATACTTCTTGTGGAAATATCAGGCTAAAATTTATACTGTAAGGTCTATGATGAGTAAAAAGTGTAATAAACAAAAATGGGAGTGGTTGGACATGTTCACGCCCACTTCGTTGCGGCAGCGCTGCAGCAGCGAACATTCTTTTGTTCATAACTTAAGTATCGTTTATCCGATCTTTATTATTCCTTCTGCAAATCGTTAAATAATCTTGATAACTAAATATCTCGAAAAGGTACGAACCATCTATCTACTAAACTGAGGGAGGTATGATGTTTTTTCAAAATTGCGGGGGCGGGAAGAAGTGGCGAAAATTTAAAATAAACTTGATCTGCCTGCAAGTATAAGAAGCTTATGTCCCATACAAGTCGTTTATACGGTCTGACAAATCAAAAAACGTGCATTACTTTATGGAATACTACAAGACCAGCTGCAAATGGTTGCAGCTAAACAACATTTTTTTAATCTTAACTTATTAAGAAAGAATATATAATAAAGAATAGTGAGGGCAGAGGAGGGCAAAACACTTAAAACTTTATCTTAGCATTGGACACTCGAACCAAAAACAAACACAAAAAAATACTTCTCTAAAACAACGATTTACACACAATTTTATTGGAATTATCCTTAAGTTTAATTGTGGAAGTTAAGTCCCTGCCCTTATGTACAATTTTCATTTTACACAACTTGAATTAGTATTGTTTTTATGCAAAAACTTAATGAAACAAAATTAGCATGTTGCAGCGAGCTACGTGCGCTTGTACTAGGAAAATGAACAAATGCTCACACTTTCGATGGTATTTTTATAAAGCACCGTTAAAATCAAAGCAAAACAATTATGGCATTGTGAAGCTTGATCAATTAGTTGTTAATTTAAGCACATACGGTTTGAAAATTGTAACATTAATTTTTTGATTTTTGGCCTATGGCAACAACCTCTGTGCAAAGTAGAGAAAATATCTCACTTCTGGTTGGGGCCATAGCGGGTCACGGCCTTATCGGCAGGTATGCAGCACGCTTGGGCATCGCTCATAACGACTTCTGTAGAAGCTGCAAGTGTGGGGAAGAGAAGGAGACATTACTACATCTTCTTTGCCATTACCCAGCTCTCAGTAAAAGGAGACTCAAAACTCTTGGTCACCCCTACTCAACACTGCCCTACATGAGTTAATCCTCTCGGAAGTGTTCGAGATAGAGATTCCGTCTCTACTAAAATTCTTAAACTCGTCACAATGGTTCAGTCGGGGGGAACTCCCCCTGGCTTAAATAGGAAATTTTATAACATCGCAATGGCCTAAGTGTAGGGACAGTCTTACTGTTTTTAGCCATCTCAACCTAACTTAACATACGCAGTTTTTAAATTCGATTTTAAGTTTGAGTTAAACATGATCTATGTCATGAGCCATAATTCAATATATTAATAATTTTGTGAGTTATGATTAGCAGTTCATAGACAGATCAAAGAATATTAATCAGTAACAAAGTCAAATGGATCTTTGAATTATCTCATGTAGGGCTCTACTTGGTAAAATCTTATTTAAAATCTAAATATTTTTTTCGACATTTTCCTATCTTCTGTTTTAACTTTTACCTTAGTAGTCCTTGCATTTGTTTAGTTTTTAACTATTTGAAATAAGAAATCAAATCAAATCACCTTAGCCATGGATGAAGTGTCATTCTAGATTTGTCTTGAGTTAACTAACAAAACCATTTGCAATTTCAGTCAGAGTCCAGCCACTGAAGGTTGTGGACCAGCATTTTTCTTCTTTTCTTTTTTTTGAGTCCTTTAGCTTTATTATCCGTGCGTTTATTCACATTGGCTTGAATTTTCGGGCAAGGCTTTCGCTTAGAAGCAGCCTTATTTATCTAAATAAATATATATATTTCTTTTTTATTTCAAATTTTACTTAACGATTGGAGTTCCATATCTTTCATTATTTCCAGTTGCTTTAATACCTTTATCACATATGAATTGGCCAAAAGTTCACGCTGTTCCAGTAGTGTTCTTGTAGCGAATCATAAATTATGTCAGCCAAATGAGCATGGTTAGAGCAGCTCTCCAGAAGTTTCAGTATCTCAAATACAGTATGTTCGTTATTACGGTCGGCCAGATCTATTCATTACCTTTACGTGTAATCCGAAATGGATAGAAATTGCTCAAAGAAATCAATTCAAATCACCTTAGCCATGGATGAAGTGTCATTCTAGATATGTCTTGAGTTAACTAACAAAACCATTTGCAATTTCAGTCAGAGTCCAGCCACTGAAGGTTGTGGACCAGCATTTTTCTTCTTTTTTTTTGAGTCCTTTAGCTTTATTATCCTTGCGTTTATTCACATTGGCTTGAATTTTCGGGCAAGGCTTTCGCTTAGAAGTAGCCTTATTTATCTAAATAAATATATATATATTTTTTTTTATTTCTAATTTTACTTAACGAATGGAGTTCCATGTCCTTCATTATTTTCACGATGTTGCTTAAAATACATTTATCACGTATGAATTGGGTATAAGTTCACGCTGTTTCAGTGGTTCTTGTAGCGAATCATAAATTATGTCAGCCAAATGAGCATGGTTAGAGCAGCTCTCCAGAAGTTTCAGTATCTCAAGCACATCACAGCTTTTGGGAAGCTTAGGATCAGGCTGTGTTCGTTATTACGGTCGGCCAGATCTATTCATTACCACCTTTACGTGTAATTCGAAATGGATAGCAATTGTTCAAATGGTGCTTCCCGGACAAACCTCAAGTGATCGGCACATCGCCGCTTGTGTTTTCGAGCTAAAAATCCGGTTGCTGATGAACTACATTGTTAAGCAACGAGTCTTTGGGGATGCTCGTTGCTAGATGTATTCAATCGAATTGCTAAAACGGGGTTTGCCCCATGCACACATTCTTAAAATCATTATATGTGACTAATGCACAGTGGCGCACAAGCGCGCAATGGATGCATTTGACCGAACATTGAAAGAAGCGCAATGACAATGACTTTTAACGTCTGGCGTTTTCCGCCAAGCACTCCCAGTCATTCCGAGATCGATCTGCTCAAGATTTCTCCAGGCCATTACTGATTATCGGTAATGGCAGTGTTGCTGTCGACGAATCGTGCGGATTGATACATTTGCTTCGAATTTTTACAATTTTGTCTCATCCAAAGACGAGCTCATCATCAAAGTATTCCCAAACATCACTGCTTACCCCAAAAATAACGAAGGGTTGAGTGAGCGAGCAATTTTAGCGGCTGAAATTAGGATGTGGATGACTTAATTTCACTGATAAGCGAATTGGGAACAGGCCTGATTATTAAAGCACTAGAATAAGGTGTGTATTTACGCACACTGGCAGACTGTCATATTTTTAGATGCGTGTGAACACCTGCCAGAGCAGTGTCAGTTGACTGCCAGATAACTGGCATAAACAAATCTGGCAACTGTGTGTGAACGCGCCCCCATAACTTAAACCAAAGATTATACAATAAATAGATCGGACATCTCATACAAAACTAAAATTGGTATAACGGGGGTCCCACACTCCGTTTAGTTGAAAATTTTCGTCGCGTATGCAACTGGCCTCATAGCGTCGCGCGTTCTGTTAGAAGTGGTTCGAGTCGCAGAAGCGGCGGATTTTTTTTATTAAATTTTAAATTTTTTTTTATATCGTGTTTTTTTTATACCAATATTTATTTCACTTTTGATTGCAAAGGCCCATTCTTACTTTTTATAACATTATGAAAAGTCGTTAAAATGTCACAGGTTCGACGGGAAAGGATGAATTTACCTGACTTTGGGGTTTTTAGGCAGCTTCAGCAAATACCTGATCTACCTGATATGTTTGCAAAAGGATTGAACTGGGGCAACCTTACAGCAAAAGTACATAATACTCCAATTTTCAGAAATGAAACCAAATTAATGTGCACTTGCTGCAGTTTTTCCCATTTTTTATGACTAAGAAAATGCACAGACCCTTTTTGAAAAAACGGAACTCTGGAAAAAACCGTTAAAATGGATGCCGAAGACGCAGGAAATAGCCTTTTTGCTTAGAGGGTGTATTGCATAAAAATTAGTTTATATCGATTCTCCGAACGATAAGGGCTTGCTGCTGTGCGGTTTTTAAAGTGTTTAAAATTATATTTGTAATTTGTCCAATAGTGTTTTGTGATAAATATATATTCCGGAATTCCGGCTTTTTTTTTACTGTGAACCAAACCCTAAACCGAACCAAGAGGACGAAAATAGATGAACCCGAACCCAGAAATATAATCAATCAATCAGAAATATAACAATACGAAAAGGCGGTCAAGCCAGACTATGATATACACTGCTCGCCACTTGAATAGGACACCTTGTATGCTCTCTTTAAAACTGCTCGTAACTCAAAAACGAAAGGGTAGAATAACGGTATTTTTGCATATTATCTTTGTGCAAGCATTCTTCGCTCTTTTTGGTATATTCCAATTTTTGGAATAGAACCGTTATGAAGTTGTTTGCACTTTATGTGAGCATTCGCAAAAATTCAATGGAATTTTTGCGCCACTTGAATAGAACATGCATTTTATTTGGTCGGTTTACTTAAACTTTTTGCTTTCATTGAAGTGTATATAAAATTGGCACTTCATTATCTGAGTCGGAGAAAGGAAAAATCCAAGCTTACAAGGATTCTGGTCTTTCTATTGCCAAAATAGCAAATAAAGTCGACAGGAGCCGTCACGCCATAACAAATTTTTTAAATAATGAGGCTAATTATGGTAAAAACTTGAAGGGCCGCACCCACAGTGTGCTTACCATCGCGGACAAGCGACTTATATTAAGAGAAGCTTCCAATTCGCACCACTCTTTGGCCAAGATAAGGGAAAAATGCAACGTTAAAGCAAGTTTGACAACCATGCGTCGTGTTATTAAAAATGCTACACATCTGAAGAGACTAAAAATCAAGAAGAAGCCACCTCTTAACCCGGCTCGGAAGTTACAACGCCTTGATATCGCGCGCGCACATGTCACCTGGACTTCGGAGTGGCAACGTGTTGTCTTTTCGGACGAAAAAAAGTTTAATTTGGAGGGCCCCGATGGCAACAGCTACTATTTTCATGATCTTCGAAAAGAACCACACCATCTTGATAAGTTGCACAGCAGTGCTGGAGGTATTATGGTATGGGGGGCCATTTCCTATTATGGCACCTGTGAGCTTAAATTTATTCCAACCACCATGAATGCGTTGTGCTATAATGGTATATTGAAAGAGGCCTTTCCACACTGCCAAACTCTTTTTGCAAATCTAAAATGGATTTATCAACATGATAATGCCCCTATACATACGGTCCGGATTGTTAAATCGTATATAGCGAGCCAAAACGTGGAGTTATTAAACTGGCCACCCTATTCACCTGACTTGAATATCATTGAGAATGTGTGGGGATGACTAACACGTGAAGTATATGGATCAGGTCAGCAATATTCGAGCGTTCCCGAACTAATTGCAGCTATCAAATTAGCATGGGGCTCGATATCGTTGAATTATTTGGAAAAATTGTATGCATCCCTTCCAGACCTAATGTGTGAGGTTTTGGAGAAAAAGGAGGCTCAACACACTATTAAAAACTTTTTTTGGTTTAAAAACATGTTAGTAATTTCTTATTCAAGTAATATTGTTTTTTGAAATGGATTGAAATATTCTTAAATGGTTTTTAGATAAAGTGTCCCATTCAAGTGGTGCAAAATGAAGACTCCAAAATTTGTTACTTATTGGTTAACAATGTTTTTTGTATACTTACAACTTTTGAATAATTTTGTAATTTTCGTCTAATTACTACATTTAAATAAACTTTATAAGAAAACAAAAATTATTTTCCTAGATGGCTTGGTTTAGCAGCAATTAACTATAGAAAATCGACTTTAGAGGAGTATTCAAGTGGCGAGCAGTGTATACACTTTATAGAATCAGAAATGCTTTGTTCTGGCGGTTACATAAATTTGCACAAATATTCTTTGTACCTTTGGTACAGAACATAAAAAGACGCTAAATCAGAAAAAACTGGCACACATTTTTCATCTTATACATATACATATCGAAAAACTTCATTGCCAGCATGCCATGAAGCTTTGCCTGCTTCGAGGAACTTCATGAAGTTTGCTTCACCGTGTAAATGCGGACTAACAAACTATCTAGGCGTCAAGTGTGTACCTATTATATGGTTATTTTTAATATATTGGGAAGAACGTGCAACGAACCCAAGGTTCGAACCAAAACCAACGCCCAAAAATCTCGAACCTCAAATTTTTGAATCTTAACCGTTGGTAAATTTTAGTTCGAACCAGCAAATACTATACTACTATAATAGTAGCACTTCTTATCCGGTATTTGTGACCTCTAGAGTTCCCCAGGGCAGCCATCTTGGACCTCTTCTCTTCGTGTTATTTATTAATGACCCCTGCCTAATGTAATTAAGCATTCTCGTGCGCTGATGTACGCAGATGACTTAAAGATATTCCTGAGCCACAACTCGCCCAACGATTCTGCTTTGCTTCAGGTTGATTTGAATTCCATATTTATGCGGTGCTCTTACAATTTGTTGCATTTGAACAGGGACAAGTGTAAATCTATGACTTTTTATCGTAGAACCCTTCTTCTGATTAACTATTTATTGGATTCTTTTCAACTTGAACAAGTTGAATCTTTTCATGATCTGGGTATTACCCTCGACCATAAACTTTCTTTTGGCACTCACATTGAACTTTCTGTGAATAAAGCCATGGGATTGTTAGGTTTTATTAAACGTTGATCTAAGGAGTTCAATGATCCCTACACGACCAAGCTTTTGTTTATATATATCTTTTATTTATTTATTATATCCCTCAATCACTCACCCTGTGTAAACGTATCGAATCTGTCCAGAAGCAGTTCCTATTGTTTGCCCTTTTGCAACCTGGGTTGGTACCCACAGTTGAAACATCCTCCCTATATTTCCAGGCTTAAGCTTTTAGACTTACCTTCACTTGAGCATAGACGTACCATGTTGGGTATAATGTTTCTAAACAAGCTTATAAAGGGTAATATTGACGCTGAGTACCTACTCGGGCGCGTGAACCTTAATGTCCCTTCAAGACAAACACGAAACTATATTCCCTTGAGGCTTCCTGTTGCTTCTACTTTATATGCCTCTAATTGTCCTTTTCGCATTCTGTGTAGGGATTACAATAATATCTTTCCTCTTCTCAGTGATAACCTTTCCGACGATGGCCTGCGGTCTTTTATTCTTCACAATCTTGCACTTGCATAGTTTCTAGTTTTTCTAGGAAATTCCTTCCGATCTCCAACGCTGCGAGCAGGGGCGTAGCTGGTCATACCGACAAAATAAATTACCCCCACCGGATCGGAAGGCGTTTCTTCTATTTACTCTTGTTTTCCTTTCTACCAAACAGCAAAAACTGTTTTATTGCAGACGACGCGAAAGTGTTGAGCGCTTCACCAACAACTCTTTTCTATACTTTTAATTCTTTTGCTAAACAAGAAAAACAATGTTATGTTTTTTATTATACAACATCCGCAAAATATATTTATATACTCATACGCAAATATAATTTGTTTGTTTGTTAGTTACATAAATGTGTCTTCCAGTGTCTTTCACATAGTTCTCATACAATAGATAATACCAGTAATAGTTTTCCTTGTTGTGGTTTTCTTTTTTGTTGTATATAAAAAAAGGTTCGCTTGAGTTAGATTTCAGAACAGGCCATTGTTACAATCGATTGATAAATAAGTATATTCTTTATACAAACATAAATTAAATAGTGTTAAATTAAAATTTCAGTTTTTTAACAATATAAGGGAAAGTTTCCATTTCTGAGTCGATTGTCGTATAAACGTTGGTGGAAATCTTCAAATCTTCACTTCGACATGCAAACGTTTTTACGGTAACAAACTCTTAAATTCGAAACAGTTCCTAAATATTTTTATATCTCTCTGTTGGGAATTAGCGACAGAACTTGGTTAAAATTTGTGCTAGCAATATAAATCGAATTCTATTCTATTTTATTGCCCTGATCCCTGGCCGTGGCCATTTTAAATCTGCAGCAAACGCTTCACATCAACGGTGGGGAAGGCAGCAAATTGTCCACGTGCCGCTCTATGCGGTTTCCTGTGCAAATATTCTGTTAAAATATCCGAAGCTAGCTGCGAGGCCTTGGAACTAATCTCCGACTTGGCGGGCACTGGTTGATTGCGACGCTGCAGGGCCACCGTATTCAGATTGCCACCTGCAACCACACCCTTGGCCTGTACCTGCAGCAGTGACAATACCCAGGCATGTTTCATTTTAGTTAGCTCCGATTCCAAGGCATTTATCTTTTGATCCTGCGGCTGTGGTACATGTATAGGCTCAAATTGTTGCAATTTAGCACGCATTTCCTGAGCCTGCAACCGCAATCTCTCGTTGCGTTCATGATTGAAGGCGCACTTGAGTAATTGCAGCTCTTCGGCCACCATAGGAGCAGTTCCGGCTGGTGTGGAGTAACTAGCATGGGTGCTGCCTGCTCCCGCAGAGGCAGCCACAGACAGATTGTGAGATGAATGCGAATCGGCAGATTGATTTTTACCCGAACTTGAGTTCAATTTGAGTTTATCCCTCAAATCACTCTTCTCACTCTCCAGGGCATCGATGTCGCTTTGCAGATGATCCATGGTCTCCTCGAATTCTTTTTCTTTTAAAGTTAATTGCTGGCGAGTCTCCTCGTACTGTAGCTTCCACTTGTCCACCGCATGCTCGTACTCGTTTTGCAGCACACTCAGTTTCTTTTCAGCCAAATCTTTACGGATTTGCATTTCACTTAATTCATTTTGCTTCATTTTGGCTGCCAGTTTCAGTTGCTTAATGTCTGCCTCTCGATTTTCCAGGGTAGCCGCCAAAACATTCTTTTGCTCGAGTTGCTTTTTAATCAGTTGAGCCCTCTGATTGATGGGGGTGCTCACTGGCTGGCTACGTGGTTGGCCCTGTGGTTGGGCATTGGCAGCTGATATAATCTCATACTCTTTGTCCAGCAAATGCTGAGCGATATGCTGTAGATCGGTATTAGCCTGGGCCAAAAGAGTCTTGAAATTGTGGGTAGGACCACGATCATCTTGCTCATAGATACGCTCACAGGCGGACGAGAGTAGAGACCAGTATTTATCCTGAGGTAAAGTATGTTCGGCTGCATTATCACTCTCAATGTTAGCGACAATGGCTGCCAGGGATTGTCGAGAGGCCTGATGCATGGCGGACATAATGCGACTGATATTTGAAGCCAATATGCGTATAGCGTCGATTTTGTGCTGGGACAGACCCACCTTGATCACATGCTGATCAGTGGGTAGGCGTCGCTTAATAAGTTTCACCTGCTGTTTGATACTTTCCATATTCTCGTTGAGGAATTGTATCAACAGCATGGAATCGCTAGTGGAACCAGCTTCTTGTATAATTACTTTAGCTACGGACGTATCATTTAGTATCGAATCACAGGCCGCACCCAAGGAGGCCACACAATCGCGTATCATTTGGGTTTCATTTAGTAGCTGCTCACCAGCCAATAAAACCGAGTTCATGGCATTAAAGAAGGCCACACATTTCTCTATGTTATCCGTGGTGCTATTCTCATCCAATTGATTGGACTTCAAGAGTTCTATAATGCCATCGACTATCTTCTCTTGTGCCACCATTTCGGGCAGAGAACTGCCAGCTCTTAACAAGGTATCCGGCTGACAACTATTGAGGCCATATAAGATCTGATGCAAGGCACATTGCAAGTTGTGTATGTAATGCATCAGGCGACATTTGAAGGCATATTGCTGCACTGTATGTCCCTGGGTAACTGCCTCTCGGGTGACCGTTTCTACAGCCGGAAAACGTTCACGTGTCTGTGACACCACTATGCCACATTTGTACACTATGCGGGATATGAGTAAAATAACCAATATCGAATCATGATCTCCACCACGATTCATGAACGATTCCGGCATAAAGGCCGTCAGCATTTGTACATGCTCATTCGACTGACTCAACTCAATTTGTCTCAATTGTACATCTATTGCCCGGGTATACGCCTTGGATTCCGCAAACATTTGCTTATAATCAATCGTTTCGCTAGCTAATTTCAGGCTGGGATCTTGTAGGGACTTTTGATCATTGGTGGAACTTCTTTCTCTCAAATCCATCAATTGTTCATTTAATTTCTGCACCAATTCACGGAATTTGGTTATGGTCTGATCTCGATCATATATAGTTTCTATGGCCGCATCCCGTTCCCTTAACACCTCCTTCTTGGCTCCATTGGCCAAATCCAGCTCCTCTCTCAAATCCAACTCCAATTCATGATTACTCTCCACCAACTGTTCGTGCACTTCCTCCAGGGCTTCCAGTTGAGCGATTTCCTCTTCCAACAGTTTAACCTTATCTTCCAGTTCCATTTTCTTTTCAGCTAGTTGTTCGACCATTTCCTCCGCACCCAGAGCAGCATCAACTTGTTCCTGGCAGGAAGGAGAACAAAATAAACAGATATTTTATTAAGGAACTAATTAAGCCAGTTGTAATTAAAGATGATTGAAAAGTGTGTGGAAAGTTGGGGAAATGTTGTCAATTTTGTCTTGGCATTTTTTTTTTGAAATATACAATTGGAAATTACCTCCTTGATTTATGTTGGCCAGCAAAAAGAAATAAAATGAAAATAGGTTTTTAGACTTTGAAGGCGAATCTGTTGAGATTATATACAAATCTGTGCATTACATTGCAGAAAAGGCAGCCAAGAAACTAAAGGAGAAGCCATATAACGTGTGAGAAGTGAAGCCATGAAATTTGAGGTGCGAGGTGAAGGAAAACCAATTTTATGGATGAAGGAAAATGTAAAGAGTCATAAATGAGGCAGCAGGAGTTCAGCAGCATTTCTTGTGTGCTTATAATGTGTGAGTAAATTTCACATGCTGTTGAGCTGCTGCTGCCTCGCTTAGATTTTGATTAAAAGGAAAGCTTCAAAATTTATAAAATTTTTGTAGAAGAAAGATTACGCTTTAACGAGCCACGTTACGGGACTAAAATCTATGCTATTTGGAAGTAACAATGAAGTCTGGATTTCTCATTTTTCAAAGATACCAACTTGATGAGGAATCTCCTCTAAGTATACCAATTGCTAACGCAGTTCTAATTATCTCTTAGACCTACTTGGAGGTGATTACTTTGCTTTTATACGAAAGGTTGCTATTTCTCTATAATGGTAGGTTTTTGCCATCGCTAGATTTTATTTATTTCGGCTTGGAATATACTTGTTATCTCCCCTATTGAATAGAACAACGGTGGGCACGCCCTTGCTTCCATTGCTCCGCATAAGAAATTGCTACGCAATTGCCGTCTGCTATATGACTTCGCCAAAAATTCAAATACCGTGGCCAGAAATGCCAGAAGTAGGAACAAGTTGCTTAAAGCCATAGCCGGGAGTTGCTGGGGCATAGAGAAGGAGACAATCGAGACCACCTACAAATCGATCGGCAGATCTCTCATCAGTTAACCTGACCCTATTTGGTCACTCTCCATCAGTGATACTCAGTGGAGCAATCTATTAACTGTGCAAAATGCTGATCTCCGGTTGGTCACAGGCTGCCTCATGATGAGCGCTTTTTCGATTCTGATCTTATGACACACGAAAGATGCATGGAAGCCAGGAATGAGGCTCACACCAACATGGCTATGCACGATAACATTGTACTTGGTGACAGACAACCGCCTATTGATCAGAGCGAGAAATCCCTGCCAAGATCAACCAGGACCACGCTCGCACAACTACGCTCGGGAAAGAGCAGGCAACTTAATAGTTATTTGGCACAGAAGTAGCAGATACATTGGCCCAAAATGTGGCCAAGGGCCACATGACACCAACCACCTGTTTAACTGCTCTGTAAACCCCACCACCATGACTCGTATTACACTGTGGACCGATCCAGTGGAGGCAGCCACCTTCCTTGATTTAGACTTGGGTATCCAATAAAAACATCTACTATATCTTCACTCTCATTCTTCTTTCTTTTCATACTAAAGTTAATCCGATGTGTTCCAGAAATCTCTAGAGATTTTGTGGTCAGTTGTTTTTGAAAACAATCAATCCAAATGTCGGAGATTTCATTTTTCGGAGTTAACTTTGGAGTTGCATGCAAAACAGCTGACAAAAACAGCTGACTGGTAGTTTTTGCGTTGGGTCTGCCACGACAGGGTTGTAGGCTTCAAAATAATTTAAATTAATGTAGGATTAAAATTTTATTTGGTAGTTTCTCAGTCACTGAGTTCCAGACTAGAAATTTTTTTTAAGCCATTAGTACTCAATTCTATCGGAAAAAAAATTGAACAGAACGCTGACCCGTAGATGCATTAATTGTTTGGATATTGCTGGGAGAAGGCCGTTGGCGAGGAAGACATAATCGTAACAAGGGTTTCAGATATGATGCAATCCACTTTTAATTTCTGATAAAGCGTAAGCTACTTTTCTGTCGCGATATCCGACTGTTTTTCCATATGGCATTACTGCCTCTTCATTCGGAGTTCTATGTTTTTCCCAAAAAAACATACTAAAATTTTTAAAGATCAAAAAAGATGTAAAAAGTGCAGTTAAAAATTTCACTGCTGATAACTTGTCTTTTATCTCGTAGTTTGTAATTCTCGCCGATATCATTTATCGATAGGTTTGATTCGATACTTCACCTTTTAAATCATATTTTAAAAAAACTGCTAATTTATCCACATAATCTTGTTAAATTTATACTTCATTTAAGCGAACAAATTTTTCATTTTGAAAAGAAAATTAAAACTCCGAAAATGATATTGTCACATTTGGAATAAGTTGGCAGGTTTTTGCTTATTGTTGCTTTCTGCTGCCCTCTGACTTTTGCATTGTTTTGGTGGACAATATTTTAAAATGTATTATTATACCCTTGTAGAGGGTATATTAAAATTGTCCAGATGTTTGTAACGCATAGAAGGAAGCATCTCCGACCACAGAAAGTATATATATATTCTTGATCAGCATGACAAGCTGAATCAGTTTTAAAGCTATCTTAACCAAACTTTGCACGAAGCCTTTTGGTACAAATACGCTGCACATTTGTCGGAATCGGCCTGATCGGATGACTATATCATATAGCTGCCATAGGAACCATCGGTCGAAAAAGTAGTTTTAGTGAGAAAAACTTTTTGTCTTCAACGCAAACGTCCCCAATCATCGTATTTCTATGTTTTCTATGCTTTTACATAATTCCACCAAGTTTTATGAAAATCGGACAACTATATAGTATAGCTGCCATACAAAAGATATGTCTGAGAAAAAGTCTTAGTAGAAAAAACTTTTTTGTTTTCAATGCTATCGCTCTCAAACTTGTTACTGATCAATAACAATGCTACCACACACCTTGCTACCAAGTTTGATTCAAATCGGATGACTATAGCATATAGCGGCCATAGGAACGATCTGTTGAAAAAGTAGTTCTAGTGAGAAAAACATTTTTGGTTTCTATGGTAGCGTCTTTATACCTCCCAGTTGAGAATATTATCAGTTTACACACAATTTTGGGGAGTTCAAAAGTCAAAATCGGATGAATATATCATATAGCTGCCATATAACTGGGAAGCAAATGCTCAAAGTAGTGGCGCCATCAAGCTACAAGGGTATATAAACTTCGGTCGAGCCGAAGATAGCTTTCATCTATTTTTATTACTTAAAACATATCAAATCTTTAATAATATTAATGCAATTTGATCAGTTAAGCATTCAAGCTTTGTTCCTCATTATTATATTTGACTCAAATCTCTTTAATAGCAAAACATAAACCAAATGTCGTCACAAAATTCGCAACATTTGAAAGCAAGCAAAAGAGGTTTCAAGAACACCGAAAATTGCTTTTGGGTTGTTAGAGGTTTGTAGAACACGGCCGAATATTTGCCAACCAGCCGCTACAACAACAATAACAGCAAACAAAATGTTTTAACTTAATTTAACCTTTTACCGATCGAATAAAAAACTTCCTTGTTAACATCCACTCGTTGTTAAATTGCCTAGCGAACCCTGCCGGAGAGTTTTGCCCGACCACCTAATAAAAATTAGTTCCGCTTGGCTAACCGCCAAGGCGTGGTCAATCCAAGTTGACCAAGATTCGCTACAATATAAATAAGATGTTTAATTTGAAAATAAATCTCTTGAAAGAACGAAATATTTTGACGATCTTATCGATAGTATAAAATCTTTAATCTTAAAACATCAAAAATATCGAATGGCGCCACTATCCATAGTTTGCCCGCTCTACTTCTCTTTGACTACTTTGGTACACAGTGAAGTTTCTATCAATGTGTAATTCTGACAGCATTTTTTTTCTGGGTTAGACAATTAAAGGAATTTCCGTCCCCAACTTTTCAGTGTCTTTTGGGTTTACTATATAGTTCATCCCCACTCTAGCTGCTCTCAATCTTAGTAGAATTGCTTCTTCTTCAGGCTGCTTCTTCTATACTCTGTTATAAACATAATTGATATAAGCCCATATGCTAACGATCATTGGAATCGAAGAAGTCATACGGCCGTGTTCTGAATTCCAAGTCTGTTTCCGTGTAAACGTTGATTTTTCTTATTTATCAGTTACAAATCGATATAAAAGGTGCGAAGAATATCTGTGGCTACTGGATCAGATCGTCTCTTTTTGACGAATTGATTCCACTTGACATTGAGCAATCGGTTTCAACTGCTTAAGCAAATCCGATTTTCCTCAAATCGGATCTAGTAACCATAGAAATGATTGTCAACTTCCATGTAACATTGTTCAATTGGAATTCCACTTGCAAACGCTTACACGAAAACCGACTCGGAATTCGGAACAGGGCCGATAATGAAAAATCCAACTGAATTTAATTAAGTAAATCAGCTGACATTGAGAAACTGGCCTCAAGTTGAAGCTCTTCCCTTTCAACTTCTTTCCACATTTTCTGCCTCATTGGTTTCGGAAAATGTTTTGCGATTATCTAAAGGTGTTCCGAGCTTGTTCTTTAAAGTTCTCATTTCAATGCTTACCTGCAAGTCGGCGACTACGGCCTCCATTTCATCAATTTTTGCACTCAACTTCTCTTTGGTGCGCTCCAATTCGGCCACCTCTGAACGTTTCATGTCCAATTCTTTGCTCAACTTTTGTATATCGTGCTTGTCATGAGCGGAAAGATCACGCAAACGCACCAAAGTGTCCTTGAGGCGTATATTTTGCTGTTCCAGCTGTTTAAATTCATAGGTGGACATACCACCGACACCTTCCGCGTTGATATTGCCCATAGAGGTCTCCGCTTTGTTTTGCATTTCCGAACGTAGCAACTCCAGATCCACTTGCAACTCCTCGATGCGCTCCTTGGACGATTCAAGTTCCAGTTGCAAAGTATCTGACTTTTCTTCAGCCATTTCCTTGTCCAGGGTTATCATCTCTACGTTGTCCGAGAGTTCAGCCATTTCCTGGGCATGCCTTTCCTTGGCCTCAATGGCATCTTTTGTCTCCTGTTTGGCACGCTGCAGTTCCTTCTGCAGGGATGCCTGGGCGGCCATGATTTTGGTGCGAAATTCTTGGAGTTGCTCGAATTGGATCTTCATTTTGTCAAATTCACGCAATCGTTCTTTATCCTCTTGACGACGTTGCTTCAGGGTCTCCAATTTCTCGGTGAGATCGGCCAGCTGAGTTTGCAACTCGGCGCTGGTTTTTTGAGCCTCTAGCAAGGCGACCTTGTCCTCGGATGATTGGGAAGGATTGGTAAACGAAGGCGAACGTAAGGGTTGCGAGGGTGTGAATTGTGGTTTCAATATCTCCAGGAAACCCGTTTCCACAAATGAAGCGCGCTTGGAGGAGGCATGCGAACCATTTCCACCAGCTGGGGCACCACCCTCTGCCAACGAGGTCGTGGAAGCCTCCTTATCCTTGCTATTCTGAGGCACCAAAGATTTCCGGGGTCCTATGCTGCTACTGGATCCGGTTCTCTCACTCAAGGAGGTGGTTAGTTGTGTTCGCGAACCTAACAATGATTGGCGACTGGATGAGAGTGAAGTACGTGAACCGCTCAGCCGTGCCTTAGTGGGTTGGGCTGTGGGCGTACCGCCGCTCACATCCTCACTGGATGCGCGACCTGTTCCGGGCGCTGGGGCCAGCACACGCAATTGTGTGGGCCTGACAAACATGCCGCAATTCTCATCACATTGAAAATATTGCTGCCCCTTGATGGAGCCACTATTCTTGCCCTTCGGTTCATCCAGGACCACACCCACCCACTTGCCAACGGCAAAGCTGGTCATGCCCACATAGGCCACCGTGCCGAACAGATCCTTGCCGGTCAGTTCGACGCGGGCGCCTACTTTGATGTTTTTCTCCGACATGGTCTGACAATGATTAGAAAGGGATTAAATGAGTTTTATTGTTGCCTTGGGCTAACCAACTTACCTTGAAAAATTCTATTTGGCTCTTTGTTTAAATTCCCGTCTAAGCTAGCGGCTTGAAAGAGAAAATATGTTGACATCATTAGTCACTTACACAGACACAACACACATAGGCAGGCTCCCGTGCCCATTCCCATTAATAGAGGTGGAGACAGGTATTCCATGGGGAAAATGACTGTTTGGTGTTTTTCTTTAGAGGATGAAACCGTGACTTACCATTTATAAACAAATGCTCAATGCTAAAGCTGGGTCAGCTCAATTTTGCAATAAAAATAGTTTTTTCTTATAAAAATTTTGCTATGTTTAAGTGTGACCGTTGGCTGGAAGTGTGAAATTAACGAATATTCAATGTCAGTGCTGTCAGCTTTGCCATTTATTGTGTAAACTCTAGCTGAATCCGAATTTTGTTTCCTATGTGAATTCGGCAAAATATTACTTAGAAAACTAAAATTAAAAAATTTTTATTGATGAAGCCAAGTCTTAGGAAAGTAAAAACCAGATATCAAAAACTGGGATATCCAAAATAAGGGAAATTATATTTAGGAAAAGAAAAATGGGAGATCCAAAATTGGCAACCAAAAATCTAATAACCGAAAATTAGGAAAATAATAATTAGAAAAAAATTCGCAATTTTGTACTAAATATTTATTTTAACTTTTTCACGTTTTCTTACTACATATCGATATTATGGTTGGTTCCTTCTCTGAAAAAAGAAGCGATCAAAAACTCTTCATTTGGCAATTGCTTGTTGTATAGAGATCAGACATGAACTATTCCGAGTCTTCGTTCTTTTTATAAAGTATATATGATATATGTTTTTTTTTTTGGGTTCCCAATTATTCTTTTAACATTTTGCAATACTAAATTTCGCTTCGTTCCCAGACAGCATTTTATAAAATTTATCATCACATTCGAGTCTTTTTCAAGTTCTAGTCTGATTCAAATAGTCATAAATGCGCTTGTTTTCTGATCATAAATGATACTTTCGTCGGGAGCCAATGGTACCCTATCTGCGACTATTTATGAAGAGTCGTTTATACCCAGTTTTTCTGATCAGTTTCGACGCATTTTCGAGTCATTTTACAAGTCTTTTTTTCGAGTCTTATTTTAATAATTCTCATTTTGAGCAAAGGCATGAGTCATTTTCGAGTCTTCCTTAAATCGCACATGAAATTAATATCTTTCTAATCATCAAAAGGGATTCTTGTTAAAATGATCTTCGAAATGGTAGTTGAATTGTTGGTTTTTCTTAGATTGTTTTCCGTTCTAATAATTATTCTTGAAAACAAATTCGGAATCGACATGATGTGCCCCCGAATTTGACTATATAGAGGATATTCTTTGATTTTCGCTTCATATTCTTAGCTCTTTTTACAGCTACAGAGGCTGCACTAGTCTAACTTTTAGCCTTTTTTCAGCTTCAAAAGTAGCTAAATATAGAATTGAAGAATTTGGTCACACTGGTCCAAAACACAAACAAAACATTTTGTTGAATTTCAATTATTATTTATAACAAAATGGATGAGGATGAGTGTCTGCATCGCTATGGTACACCACTGGAACCTTTAGAGAAGGGTAAGTTGCGCCTTATCTCCATTGCGTCGCTCCAACACCTTTCTTAACTTCTAACAGATGAAGTGCCTGCCAAGAAGCCGCTGGCCATAGAAGATCAAATCGTCAAGGATGAGAATGGTAAGCGAAGATTCCATGGTGCCTTCACTGGTGGTTTCAGTGCTGGTTTCTGGAACACTGTGGGCTCCCTGGAGGGTTGGCAACCGCAGAATTTCAAAAGTTCTCGGGCGGAGAAGGCTACGCCCAGAGCTCAGCAGAGACCAGAGGATTTTATGGACAAGGAGGACTTGGGAGAATTTGGCATAGCTCCGCAGGGTATACGCACCAGGGAAGAGTTCTCCAAGGAGAGCGAGGAGGAGCAAAGAACTGGTCAAAGAAAGCGAAAATTGATGCAGCCGCTGCAATTGGGGCCTATACCTGGGGTGCCCGTTTTGGAGCAGCTTTTAAAGCCCATTAAGGATAAGGTGGCCGTGCGTATACTCAAAAGTATGGGCTGGAAGCCCGGACAGGGCGTGGGCCCACGTCAGACTGTCAAGGAGAAAAAACAGGCCAGGACCAGGAACAAAAAAGAGCAGTATTTACTGGAACATTATGGAGCTGAGCTCAAAGCAAATGATGCGATTGACGAAGATGATGGAGAGGAAGGAGAAGAAGACGAAGAAGATGAGGAAATCACCTTTGCTCCCGATGATTATGAGCCCATTTTTTATACACCCAAAGAGAATCGATTCGGCATGAGCTACTCTGGCTTAAGTCGTGATCCCATTTTATCTAAATCCTCTTCTTCTGGGCACCAAACGCTGCAGCACATTAACCTGTTTGGCCAAATGGAGAGCCAAGCCCAGGCCAAACAAATTTCCATACGAGGTCAAGCCTTTGGTGTGGGCGCCTTTGAGGAGGACGATGAGGATATTTATGCTCGCGATGATATGACTAGCTATGATTTCACTTTGGAAAACAAGAAAACCAAACCCAAGAAGAAGGAACATTTACAGCAAAGAAATGTCATTGACGGTTTCAGTGAAGACAAAGGTGGAGCAGCCGCAACAAAGCCTTTTATGATAGATCTGCCACGAGATTTCCAGCCTAGGAATTGGTTGCAGCGTAGAAGTCGTTTTGAGCCTTTGGCTAGGGAAAGAAGTCGGCAATTGGAGGCAGAGAATGACTATAAAAAGAAGGGTTTGGGCAGGCATGATCTTAATCCTCAACAGAGAGCGCAATTATTAGGTGAATCAGCACCTCCTCCAACTCTTCCTACTGCTACCAAGCAGAATCCTTTCAAAGATAAAGCCAAATCTTTGCTGGAGCGAATTTCGTCCAAAAGTAACAATTTTACCCAAGGAGGAATCATCACTGAGACCGGAGAGATGACACAGGAGGTTAAGGAAACCAATGCGGCCATTTCTACTGCTCCAGCAGTAGAGAAAATCAAGCAGAATCCTTTCAAAGATAATGCCAAATCTTTGCTGGAGCGAATTTCGGCCAAAAGTAACAATTTTACACAAGGAGGAATCATCACTGAGACAGGAGAGGAGCAAACCAAAAAACCAACTGCATCCCAGATGACACAGGAGGTTAAGGAAACCAATGCGGCCATTTTGGAGAAGGCGTCTCTGAAGACCAAGGATTTAGGTGAGTTTAAAGGCCCCTACCATGTTTCTTACAGCAGGTAATTCTCTTCTGTTTTAGCTTCTTCGATCCCAACGACTGGATTTAAGCCTTTTCTGGCCGATGAGGCCAAGCAACTGCGCTATGACAAGTTTTTGGAGGCAAATCTCAAGGATGACATGGAAATAACACAATTTCTTTCCAATCTGCAACCCGTCACCCTTTCTCTTTGGGATCGTGAAATGGAAAAGAAAGAATTTATACAAGCGGCCAAAATTTATCGTCCTTTGGCCGGTCTTATGTACGACAGATTCGTTACCGAGAGCTCAGTGCAAGGGGAAAAGGTCAAAGAGCAGGCCAGTCCACTGGAGGAAAAGAAAATTGTAATGGAACGCAGTAAGAGCATGTGGAAACCTTGTTCGCTACTTTGCAAACGTTATAATATAGCCGAACCCTTTGGAGGAGCCATGCCCGAGCCTGAAAAGGAGCTAAAGGGAAAGCCCAAAATGTCAATTTTTGACTATCTAGAGACTTCCATTAATACCAAGTCGAATTTTCAGACACCCTGCATTATACCCAAGCACATAGAAAAGCCAAAAGAGCTAGTTAAACCGCCGACAATTGCACCTGCTCCACCAGCAGAAAGGGCTGATACTACCCATCCTCTAGAGCTTCCTGCCAGCAAACCAACTTTTGTGCCCAAAACTCCTCTAGAGCAAGCTGTAGATGAATCCAGAGATAAACCCATTTCAGAAAAGACCGATCTCTTCAAGAGCATCTTTGATGACAGCGATGAGGAGACCCAAGAAGAGACGGCCCCCACCGAGACCACCACAACCGCAGCAGAGAAACTGGCTGCCATGCAGGCTGCTCTAGGCCTACCCGGCAGCTCTTCCACAGCCGCTGCGGCTAATGTACTTAGGAATAATTCACCACCTCGTGGCATATTTGCGGCTCTCTTCAAACCGCTAGAGGATGAGCCTGCCAAAGAGGCCGCACCTCCTAAATTTGCGCCCATAGAGGGAAATAAATTGAAAATTTCTTATAAATCACGCGAAGAACGTTTAAGAAATGACAAAGAATTGGCCATGGCAACCATACCCGCTGAAGATCTCTATGGACCCAAGCTGCCGGATCAGGCAAAGCCCAAAGCAATAGAACCAGCAGACGCGAACATAGATGCCAAGCTGCAACAGCTGTGGCAACAACATGCACCCAAAAAACGCAAAGCCGAGCAATGGGTGGAAAAGACATTAAGTTCTACGGATGATAGCGATGAGGATAGTGATGATAGCTCTGATACATCGAGTGATCAAAGTTCCAGCAAGGCTAAAAAATTAAAAACCATCAAATCCAAAAAGTCACACAAAAGTGGAAGTACGAAAAAATCCAAGAAATCTAAACAAAAATCAAAGAAAAAATCGAAAAAGAGTGAAAAATCGAAACATAAAAGTAAGAAAAAGAAAAGTAGGCACTAGGATCGGAAAATATTGAATAGAGTTTACAGATAGGACTATGGCTTTAAATCAATTTTTGAATAATAAATAATGTCAAGAATAAGAATGAAGAAAATATTTTTTCAGTTTTTATACGCTGTACCAAAGGTACATGGAGTATATTAAGTTTGTGCAAAAGTATGTAACAGGGAGAAGGAATCATTTCCGACCTTATAAAGTACATATATTCTTGATCAGCATCAACAGTCGAGTCGATATAGACAAAAATGCCAGCTAACACCCCCCACCCATCACCACAGCATTCCATTCTACAAAGACAACAAGGCAAGAGAGAGAGAGAGCAAATTCGAGAGGCAGCCTGAACTGTAAAGAGTATAGATTTGTAATTTATTTGGCGACCTTTCTAATGTTAAATTAGTGAGTTTAGCTGGCTCTAGGTCCGCTTTTGCACTTAGAAAAGTTCAGCCTCAAAGCTTAAGCATTACCACCAGAAAGATGAAAGCACTCATTGCTTGTCTATTTTGGCTTTCATTGCTTTTAGCAGTTCCCAACTGATCTAAGCAATGATTGTATGGAAATGCAGTTGGCAATCATGCTTTCTTCAGCGAAAAGCCTACTGAAGAGTCGTTAGGGATAACGATGAAACAGTTCTGTATAGGCAACCAGCTCTTTTTGGTGGTACAATGCATAAGCTGTTTACAGTTGTGAACAAACGCAACTTTTTCGGACCTAGAGCCAGCTAAACTCACTAATTGTACAGAGTATATTATAGTCGGACTTGACCGATTTTCTCACTTGTTTTCAATTCCAGCTTTCTCATATTTCTTCAGAGTTTAATTTTTTTCTTCGATCACAGTTTTTCTTACCTTAAATTGTAAAAGTGGACGACTGATTCTGTATACGGTCAATTCTGTATTCATATTTTACAACATTAAATCTCTAAAAATTTTCTGCAATCAAACAAATTTTGACAGATAATGACTTTCCAATAAAAATTATCAAATCTCTGATTGAGAAGAACGGCCCATCAATTTCTAAAAGGAAATGGACTACAACTAGCCCACAAACCTAACGGCACAATGAGAAACTTTTTCAATAAGACGAAGACCAAAATAGCCACAGCCGATAGAAGTAATGTTATCTACAAGATATCATGCAATGGAAATGCAGAAAACAGTTGCAACAAATTGTACATTGGTACAACAAAATCAAAAACAAGGATATCCCAACATAGATCGGACTACAAACTCAGACATGAAACAATCAAGCGACACATTGTATGGATAGTGGACAATCGGCGAATTTTGAAGCAACAACAGAAAACCAATACAGCAAACGCTTCACTATAGAGATGCTACATTTAATTGACACACCAACAGACAAGAGATTTAACTACAAGACGGACACGGAAAACTGCGCTCACCTTTACAGACACTTACTGACCAAATAATAGATCAGTATCCAACTACACGCCGAACGGAGCAGATGTGTAAAATAATGTATGTTAAAAATCTTTTTGTTTTGATCGAATCAATTTAATAGAGTTGACAAATTTAGCTGTCAACATAATCGGATGTGTTCCAGAAATCTCTAGAGATTTTGGTGTAAACGCTCGCATATTCAATTAAAACTGCTTGCTCTTATATGAGTTGGGCAATTTAAAACCGACTGCTCAAGGCCACGTAGATTTAATGCGTACGGTTTTACCGGCCTATGATCTAGTAGCCGACCTTACTCTTATCATTTCACATATAAAGTTCTCCTAGTTTAGTTCAAAATCAAATCGTTTGTACGAAAATCTCTAGAGATTTCTGTAACACACCCGATTCGGGTGTAAATAGTATAAATCGTTATACAACGTGCATATAATTCGAGACGGGTCGAGAGTTTCGAAATTAGATCTACTTATATATAAGAAAATTGGTCGGAACTGTCGTGTAGATCTAGCTGGGATTGAAAAATTAATATGGCTTAAAAGAAAACAAGAATCAATATGGCCATTTATTAGTTTATGAAGGAACATAACTCCATGACAGATTCTACGATCTTGCAGAGACGGTAGGCTTAATAGACAAAGTCTGTCCACATACGATGGCAGTCGACGGTGTTGTTCCCAGTTGAGTCCACGTAAGGCGAACAGGAGAAATTGCTTCTGCGCCGACTCAATAAGGCCCTGGTATGTTGCATACTGTGGTGACCATACGCATGAGCAGTATGGTCAATGTTACATTGTATTTGGGAAATTGTTTTGTAGTGTCCCTGAAGATGGTTGCCGAGGAGCAACCGAAATATATTGGAAAACATTATACATTTTTGTGTGTTTTTACTTGACCTAGAGCCGGCAATACTCAAATTCTACAATTTAGAAAGATCGCTAATTATCAACTAAACATTTTTAGTTGTGTTGATTTGTTACCATATCTTTCCCACCATGATGTACGCCCTTTTACCACTGAATTTCTATACTTTGGCAATAAAACGCTTAATTGTTGATTAAACATTTGCCAAGCATTTCATAGTTCAACAATAAAAGCATTATTGGTTGATAAGCAAATTTGGTTTATTGATTTTTTTTCCATTTTATGGTTTGTGCCTCAACTAAGCTAAACAAATTTACGATATTCAAAACATCACCAGGTGTGTAGCCCACCCGTAGATCGTATGGTCTCTCACGCTCACTCTTTAGTCTTTTCATTTCTCTGCTCTCCTGGCCAGCTTCAATTTGATGGCGGGTCTTAAAAAATCGGCTTCAGTCGCAAACTACGTGTAAGCAAAGATAGACAAGTCCGCGGCGGTGAACGTTCCGAGTCTCAATTAAAAAAAAATTTATATACATATATAAAGATCAACCTGAGTGCGGGACGCGGATGCGGAGCGTGGCTCGTAATGTCTGCCAAAGCGTAACGAAATTTTTTCCAAGACCACAAAAGCAGCAGCAACAACAATATATCATTAATGGCATTTTCTGTTTCGAGTTTGTGTGTGAAAAGTGCACAAAAGTAGCAAAATTTGAAAGAAAATAAAAGGTGAACAAATCAAAGTTTATAAAATGAAATAAAATAAAATAATTCAAGTAAATTGCATGCATCCACATATATATATATATATTTAAATGTTGTTTCCAGTTAAACAATATAAAGTATTTAGTTAAAATATTGGCATTTACTCACCTGCAATTTTATAGTGTGCATGTGTTTGTGTGTGTGTGTATCTGTGTGTGCGTTTGCCGTTGTATAGCTGTAAACCAGTTGCCAATTGCAACGTGTTTTCAGTTGGAGTTCCAAGAGGCGATCATAAAACAAAAAACACCAAACTAACTACATAACCACAAGGTGCGACTATATGGTAAATCTGTCAAGGAAAAACATAATTAAACAAATCATACGATCAGGCAATTTGAACGTAGGAAATTTTCGTAAAAAAAATTCTATTACAAATTTTTTAAAAATGTGAAGCAAATGGTTAGAGATCAGCAGTAAAATTTTTTTTCGGCAACCTAAAAATGTTAAATGTCAGTGCCAGTGAGAGCCCTTCGAGCTTACTTCTTAAATTCTACAAAATCTCTTTTGGAAAATGACTGGTTTAAAAAATCCCTTTAAGTCAAGGCAACCGAACCAGTTTCGTTCGGTTTTTATACCCCCCGAATCGGAGCATGAACTGAACTTTCTAATTTTTTTATCTCCAGATCCTGAACAAGAGCCAGACCCCCTTTGTTTTGGGAAATGGTTCAGTTAATAGAGTAACTTAAGTAGAACTTTTATGGACTTGTATATAAATTTCAAAATACAATCTCGTTTTAACAAGAAAACATTTAGTTTTCCAAAGTTAAAACGTCTTCACACAAATGTGAAAATGAGTTACTAGTACTGAATCGATACATTATCAACTGCAGATGCGATTGGAATCATTCATATGCTATTCGGCATATGATGCAAATAAAGTCAAATTAAAGTTGTAAAATTGCAAAAAACACCTCGTATATTTGAGGCTACCCTACTAGATTAGATACCAGCCCCTTTTGGAAGCCGAAGAAATGAATAAGGTCCATATGACTCTTGATTGTTTCCATTTTCAATAGCTTGATATACTGGATGCTTCCCTCTTAACAAATGTATTTCTCAATCTTTACCAAAAAAATGTGTCAACGAACTAAGAATCTGTCAACCAAGGAACGAACCAAAATATTAGGTTCGATAAGTACAGGAATCGGTTTAAGAATATAATCTTAGACTTTCCAACGGTTTTGAACCGATCAACCTTAACTAACTTCTTTGTGAGCTTGATAGTTTTTCATGAAAAATGTTTCAAAATAGAATCAGTGCATTTTTTTGTAAACATGCTTATTCCGTGGAAAAGGAACATGCCAAAACGACTTGGAGAGTGAAAGCAAAAAGTCTGCTGATGATGGGACCGCAAGGCCCTTGAAAAAGTACTGTACAGACAAACCATGCTATCCATATTCAAATATTTTTGTTGATTTATATAAAATTATAATTAAGCAATGGCCTTAAGCCGACTAAATCCACTTTGTTGAAAATGATTCTCGCAAACCCACAAAAAGTCTGAAAAACAGCATTTATACTGTAAAATGGCGATTCAAGTCTCGCAATTTAGGTACATAAAAGATCTCTATCATCCAATATACTTAATTTTTTTTTAATATTTCAATATTTTGACTTTTGACAGGCATATCGAAAAATCGTTAAAAACTACTTATCACATTGGTGCTTTCACTTGAACCGTTTTGGTTTGTTACCGGTTTCTTTGGTTATCGGTATTTCGGTATTTACCCTGCAGTTCTACGCCTCAGTATTGAGTTTGTTAGTGCTAATTCCGACCTGAGAAGTAGGAATTGCTCCAATTCATGACTGATTTCAGTACTGTTTCTAGTACAACCTATGAAACTAGCCCACGAGTTCAGTACTGAAATCATGCCTAAAAAAAAAGCGAAAGTCAGAAATGATTTTAATATCAGCCCATCGAAAACAGGACTGATTTAGTACAGGTATCCATAGATTTTCTTTACCAATACCTTATTTTCTTCGTAGAAGTGCGATTCTTAAGAAGAAAAAATATTAAAAAATTTCAATATTTTTCCTCTGCATTTAAAATATAAATTTCGTGGAATTTCGAGCAGAAAATAAATTTTTTCCAACTATTTTTGCTCGTTGTATTCGAACTACTTAACCGATTTGAAAACAATGCTGTAAGCGATTATTGGAAATTCTATAACCTTTCGATTCATATCTCGCTTGAACCATATTTCTGAATTAAGCTATGGCGTAATATGTGAATGTACCTACCGAAAAACTTAATAAAATGTATATTTCAAAATCGTTCCCATAAAATAATTTTTGAAATCAATTTTCGAGATCAGCATTCCAAACTACACTAATAAAAGGTTTGCTCCGTCATTCCAAACAAATTCTACCATTCCCTAATTTCGAATATAGCAGGCAATCATTTGCTTGAATATGTTTCATTCGCGAACAATTTTGATCGGATTCGACTCATTTTAGTACAGTTTATTGCTGTTTTGCTAAATCCATTATTCCATTGATCCATGACTCGTCACTTGTTACGAGCTCTTATACGTTCTTTAAAGCACTGCTGCTGTATTTTACTTCCACCGATTGACACGTGTGTTCTTTTGTGTAATTGTCAAATTACGCGGTTCAACGCCAAATAATAATGTGATATTAAATGTATGTATACTGGTCCGACCAATGCACAGCATCAATTTTTTGAAGCACATCATCGGATTTTGGACGACGTCCAGGAGATTTTTCCTGGAGCAAAGCTTCATTATCGGAGGTGTTACGGACATCTCTTCCAAACAAACTCCAACCCAAAATCAAATCGTTTGGTTTTAAGTCTCTCGTGTTTTGTTAGGAGATTTAGCAAATTCACCACCCAAACAAATTTAATAAGCAAAATTAATTTTTGGAAATGTGAACAACATTATTTTTCTGAATAGGATAGGAATATTAAAATTTGTGTTTCAAAAATTGTTCGCAAAGCCTGCCGAATGTTGCCGGGTCAATTAAAACCAACTTTCCACTCCACCTCAGTAGGCGACGTCTACCTATGGTGGCGCCATATGTATACCAACAAACGGGCTAAGGGTTGCCGGGAATATATTTTCAAATTTTGCATATTATTATTTAAGAATATGACTTAAATTTGAATTATAATTTAAAAATACATCATAAAACATATATCACAATCAAAAAATTAAAATTAAACATCAAATTAACTCATAACTAGAAAATGGGATTTTTCCGAGAGATGCAAGCCTGTTTTAGAGATGGAACTTTATATTGGAACCTCTAACTAGATTTTCAATTATTAATATGAAATCTCTTGAATTTCTGTGACACCAACGGATTTTTCGAGCGTTTTGCAAACCAACCGAGGCCAAAATCTCTATAGAGATTTCTATGACACCCCCCTATACCAGTTTTTACTGTGGCCAAGTAAGTTGATCGGCGCGCTTCTGTCTTTTTAATTCGACCAAACCGCATATGTTTCATTTATTTTTTAATTCTAAAATTTTGTTAAAATTTGTTAAATTGTCATTTATGACAGCGTATGGAGAAGCTTCAAAGAAAATTTCCAATTATTCGGTTTAGTAGAACTTGAGCTATCATGCACGCTAGCTTAACAATAAAAGTTTGGAAGCTTTAAATTTTAAGTTCCGGTCGTCATCAACAAAATTGCTGCAAATCGGTAAAGAAATTTTAATTGTTTCAAAATACATTTGAGAACATATTTTTGAGTGACTAAACTTTAAAATTTTTTTGATTTTTTGTAAATTTCTATGCTAGAAATGTTTTGAATTGGTAGCGGTTCTGCGAAGTTCGTTTCCGGCTTGCTTACAATTTAAATTGGTTAGCTTCAAACACTTAATTCTGACGGTTGATTTAATTATTCTCAAGATTAGAAAGGGTGAATTTTAATGAAAGTGGTGCAGTAAAAAAAGCTGCAACGAAGAGAAGTGCTTAAGCTAAGAAAATAAAAGAAAAATACAAGATGATTCTAAGAAATCCAAAGCCAGGAAGTCGTGAATTGATAGAGGCAAAAAAATGTATATACACAAAAACTGAAGCAAAGTCAAGGGCGAAAACATGAATGTTTTTTGTTTTTTTTTTTTATCAGTTCTGTACTGCAGCTACACAACTACCACAGAGAATCACAACAAAAAGATAAATTATATCAACCTTGTTGTTTTTGCATTCTGACTGGTCCCACAATCATGTTAACCGAAAACACGTTCGAAGCGTGTGTTAAAACGACAAAAAACAAAATCCACAAAACTAGGTATAAAAGAATGTGGAAAGATTTAACTGCTTTTTGTGGGTCGATCTAGAGTTATTTTTTTTATTTTTTGTGTATTTTATTTTTGGCTAATAAAGCAATTTGATATCGTAAAGTGAGATCATTGCCGTGTGAGAGAGAGAGAGAACGAGAGAGGCTTGCCAAAAATCGTTTACCTTTATAAATAAAAACAAAAAACAGAACTCAAGCAGAGCAATTGTGCCATATATCATTTTATATATGTATGTATATGTCGTATATGGTCACCGCTCAGCTGTGTGTGGAGGTGTTACAAAAGACCGCGTCACTTTTTTTGTTTGCTTGAAGCAAAAAAAAAATAAAAATAATAATAAAAACTGACAGATGACCGAAGCTGAGGCAGCTTGTTTTAAGCATGATTATAATTTAAAATGCTAATGAATTGGATTCTAGGAATCTGTAAAAGGGGAAGAAACTTTTATGAACTCAGCTTAGCTGCAACATATACGTACATATATGCTTGTCTGTTTATATAGGCAAAAAAAGGGTCACTTGGCTTTCAAGGTAATCAAGGTTGACAATTCTGTCGGGCTTTAGCAAAAAAGAATTGACCTTAATGAGCAGGGCTAAGCGAATATCGTAAATTTAAGTGAAGATAAAAAAGATTGAAAATTAATAAATATTCTTTCACTTACGCTTGCGCTTTGTACTCTACTAGAGTGTACGATATTCGCAAGATTTTTGTTAATAATTTACGGCATTCGCTCTCTCTCTCTCTCTTTCAGTTTCTCACAGTTCACATTCTTCCAACTCAACTAAACACCTGATTTTATTCTCGTGACTCTCATTTACGATATTCGTCTACCTGTTGTAGACTGTCTGCTGGTCTTGTATTCTTTTTCTTTACCTTGGCCATTCATTGTCTGCACAAACATTTTCCGCATTTTTTCATGTGCCCCTTGGCCAAGCTATTCAGAACACACATACCAATGGTAAACAGGCGCGCCGACTCCAAATGCATACAAAATGCTAACAACAAACATGCAGCGGTAGCTGAGCCCATGTCTAAGCCAACTTTCATTAGGGTTTTGCGTTTGCTAAATATTTTAATGAGCCGATATCTGCTCTGGCCGCCCGCTGACTGTTAAAGGGGAGGTGGGGTAACTACAGCTACGATTATAAGTCGTAAAAAAGAAATTCATCATTTTTTGGTTTTGGGCGAGTGACAAGCTGGGGCTGTCGATGTCACAGCAAGGCATGCACCGTGGTTCAAGATGAGCAGAAAAGTGAGATGTTTGAATGAAATAAAAGTAATCTCAAAGATAAAAGTGGTACAATAATGAACAAAACTATAGTTAAAACATCAATTTTTGAGGAATTATTTTACTTGCCTATAAACAGGGATTAAAACCGAAACGAATTTCAATCTCCGTTGCGGTCTCTAACTAGGCCTATAGCAATATTGCGGTAACGGTTACATCATGGGAAACGGACAAGCAACCTATGTCCGTTTCCCATGATGTAAACGTTACCGAGAAACGGACATAGGTTGCTTGTAAGTTTCCTATGCAGTTAAAATTAGCTTTAGACCAATATAAATGCCTTGACCGAAACCGAAATTCGTTTCAGTTTTAATCCCTGCCTATAACAAGAATTCAGCATAATTAGTGCAGATTGATTGGGTCCTCAATACTAAAGTTTACCTCTTTAAACCTACTTTTTGAAAAATCTTAACGTGAGAAACATTTTCCGGGCCCTAAGAGGGTCTTTAAAAACCAATTTCCGACTATACGACCCCAAATATCCACCGAGGTTAATAAATATGAAAGTTATGGATTCCTTAGAAGTAGTTTTGTTCTTCTTCCTGCCGACTTTTTAAAAAAGCGGTACGTAAAGAACTTTATTGGGGCCGTTAGAGGGTCTTGGAAGATCAATATAAGACCATATAAGCTCGATCTGTATATATCTCCAACAAATTTATCGAAAATTGACGATATGGATTTTTTAGAACCTGTATTATCCAAAATTGGGACGTAACGTACACTTTCAGGTCCTCTAGAGTGTCTTTAAAGACAAATATTTGACTATTTGAACTCAAAATGCCTTTAACTCCGACAAATATCGACCTAGGTTAATAAAAATGGGTTAATAATAAAAATTTTTCAAAAATTCCGACCTAGGTGCACTTTTCGGTCCTAAGGAGGGCCAATATTTGCCTATTTGACTTCAATCTGTCTGCGAAGAGGTCTTCACCACTGCGTAGAGGGCTTTAAATCCGACAAATATCGATCTAGGCTAATGAAAATGAGCCTTATGGATTTCTTGGAACAAGTATTATGTCCTTTCAAGCAGATTTTTTTAAAAATCGGTACGTAGGTGCATTTTTGCGTCCTAAAGAGGAACTTTGAAATTCAAAATTCGACTATTTGAGCTTAATGTGTCTTTAACTCCGACAAATATCGAACTAGGATAATGAATATGGGCGTTATAGATATCTTAAAACCTCTATTATGACTTTGCAAGCCGACATTTTGAAAAATTGGTCCCTAGGAGGGTCTTTGAAGACCAATATTTGACTATTTGACCTTAGTCTGTCTATAGCTCTGACAATTATCGACCTACGTTAATGAAAATGGGTGTTATGGATTTCTAAGAACCTCTAACAACTTTACTTTTCCTGAAATCAGTACCTGAGGTACATTTTTCGTGCTTAGATGTGCCTTAGAAGACCAATATCCGACTATTTTACCACATTCTGTATATAATTCCGTAAAATTTCGACCCAGGTTAATGAAAATGTGCGATTTGGCTATCTTAAAACCTGTATTATATCTCTGAAAATTGACTTTTGAGCAAAATTGGTACATAGGTGCATTTTCCGGGTCTTAGGAGGGTCTTTAAATACCAATATTCGTCGATTTGTCTTTAATATGTTCATAACTCCGACAAATATCGACCCAGGTTAATGAGAAGTGGCGTTTTGGATTATTTTAAACCTTTTCTTTTGCATTTGCAAGCCGACTCTTCTAAAATCTCGACCAGAGGTACCTTTTTCAGACCTTAAGAGGGTCTTTGAAACTCAGTTTTTGACCATTTGACGTTAATCTGTCTATAACTCCGACAAATATCGACATTGTTAATGTAAATGGGCTTTACGCATTTCGAAAAACCTGTACTTTAACTGAAAAAACTTACTTTTCAAAAAATGGGGACGACATAAAAATAATAAAACAATGGACAAAATGTTTTCATCAAGCTTGTGCCAAAAAGAAAGTAGATCTGGTTACACTTAAAGTAGCCAAGTAATTCGTAATTTTGGAACTTCAAGAGACATCATTTTCTTATTTGAAAATCTAGTTGGTTTTTGAGACACCAAGAATTGGTTTAGTGTTGGAATTTGGTTGGACGAGATTTCCATGACACCTCCCTATATATATCTAGTATAGCTTATCTCTGTTTTTGCCATTTATTGTTGATGAGAATTGTAAAAATAAACTGTTAAATGTTTATTGCAATTATATTAATAAGAAATTCAAATGTATAAAATAAAAATTACAATAATGGAATTGATCGAATCTGTGTACAAAATTTAATTTGATGTTCAAATCGACTATCAAAAGCACCAAATTAAGGGGATCTATTCACATTAGTTAAGTTTGTACCTCTTATATCGTTGTTCAATATCGTAAGTCAGCTGCGCTATAATTTTCGTTTAGCAAACTTAGAGCTGGTTGGAGCTCACAGTTAATCGTTTCGAATGCTTTTTATTTTGGCTTTTTTTTTTATTGACCAATTTATTTACGCTCCGGCACTTTCCTTTAGACATATAGAAAACGCGTTTACTTGAAATGCTTTTCACTGATTTTTTATTATTTCGTTGTCGCTTTCTTACAGTTGAAACTTGAAATTTGGTGTCGCAAACACACGATTGCAAGTTTGGTCGCATCCGCTTGGGACAACAACAACAACAACAACAGCAACAAATTGCACAATCCAAATAAAAAATAAATAACACGTGTGTCTCGTCTTCGTCTTTGTGCCCTGGGTGTGCGTTGTTGCTAGCCAAAATGCGTGTTTCCAGCTCCAACAGAAGATACCAGTCATCATCATCATCATCTTTATCACCGTTGTCGTCGGCAATTGCAACTAACCAAAGTCTAAGCACGCATCTTGAAGTAATTGCAGCAGCTGGCCATCGTCAACGTCATCATTGTGGAATATAATGAGTCAAAATGTGGCAGATAGTTTGGTGAGTAGCAATAGAAAGTAACTCAGAAAATAAGAAAATATGAAAATTCACCCTGAGAAAGTCATATTTGAAAGTATCTCAAATCATGGGCGTCGCAGGCATAAGCCAGTTTGTGTTGAAGTTGCGCTAATTGTTTGGTAAAACAAACGTAGAGCTCGTCTTACACGGGATTTGTGAACCATTTTTGAATAGAGTGCTAAAAATAAATGTGCTAAAAATATTTATTGGGTGAAATCTACTGTTCAAATACGTTAAGATATAAAATATGTTTATTATTTATTTATAAGAATTTAAAATTATTGTTGATTGTTGTGATTGTTAGTGTCAGCTCAAGAAAACACCAATTTTTTGGTTAATTTTCTAAGAAGTTAAAAAAAAGAGTAATATAATTCCCATTCCCTAACTCAAAGTGCATTTCCTGCACTGACTTTGGATCTTTTCTCAATTAATTGTTCAATTGTTTTTGCATTTATAGTAAAGCCCAACCCACCTCCCCTTTCTCCATATTTACCCATCTGTAAAGCAACCGAACAAAACATTTGATTGGCGCTTACGTAAATACACGTTTATTAATTTTGTTTTTTTTTTATTTTTATTGGTTTTCTTTACACTCTCTCTTTTATCGTAAAGTTAAATAAGTTTGGGGACAATGTCTAAGGTATTTCAATTTACATAATTATAACCACAACTTCGAGTTAACATGTTTTTAGTGGGGGGTTTTCAATAAGATATAATTAATTTATTCTTACTTGGTTCGAATTAGCTTCCTTAAATAAATAATCTATTGTCTATTTATCACTTGTTTTGCATCCAATTCGTTGAGGAAGATTCGAATATAAAAGCTCATATTTGAAAACAAGACATTCTTACTACCTTAAAATAGATTGTTGTGAAACATACTTCTACACAGGGAAAAAAAAAGTTCAAGTTCATATTGATATTCGCAGGTAAATATGAACTTTTAAAAATATGAATTTTTTCATTCGAATTCGGAATTCGAAAATCGGAATGCGACGGCATTAAAATATATTAACTGTGACAGAGTAAGATAGTGTAGCCGGGTGTGGTGCAGAGTGTAGTGTGTGAGCCTCGGAATAGTTTTTTTTATTTTTTTATTATGTTTTGGAAGATATCGTATTGATATTTTCAAACATATTAATTTAATCTTAGTCATATCAGAGTTAAATTGATATGAAGAAATGTCGAATTGAGTGCCATTTCATATGAATTTTTTTCTCTGTGTACGAAAACAAGTCAAATAGATAATCTAACGGGCGTTCTTGGCCAATATTTATAAGTGAAGGAGTCGCCTGCCAGCTGATATTTTGGTACACAATAGGAATAGTTTTAAGGATCTTTGGGAAAAGGAAAGACAATTACTGTGAAAAATAACTGTTAGCAGAGAACATGAATTCCCAGATGCGACATCTCATACAACAAATTTTGAATTTCGTGTTCGTTTTGCATGATGCGGGGGGAGGCAGCGATAATAATTTATGCGCTGATTCACTTTTTAGAATGTATATCGCTTGGAAACAGTTCGTGCTGTCATCTTTATGAGTCGGCTCGAGTGCTTCAACGCTGTTTTTCGCGGTTAAGTCGGTGGTGTGTGTTGTAATGAGAGTTCAAATATTCGCTGACTTGCTTACACCACAGACATTTCATCATAGGTAAAAATTCGAAAAAATTTAATGGTCATATGGTGGCGCCACTAATTTGACCATTTGCTTGCCAGTTTGTTATATGACAGCTATACATTATATTCATCAGATTTTGATCAAACTCCCTAAAATTGTGTGGAAACCTATTATATTCATAACTGGGCAGTATAAAGACGCTACCATTAAAAACAAAAAAGTTTTTCTTACTAGAACTACTTTTTCGACCGATCTTTCCTATGACAGCTATATTCTATATTGATCCGATTTGAATCAAAATTGACAGAATTCTGTGGTAGCATATAATATTGATCAATAACAAGTTTGGGAGTGATAGCATTGAAAACACAAATGTTTTTCCTACTAAGACTTTTTTTCAGAACTAACTTTTGTATGGCAGCTATATTATATAGCTGTCCGATTTTCTAGAAACTTGGTGGAATTATGTGAAAGCATAGAAAACTGAAAAATACGAGATTTGGGGGCGTTTGCATTGAAAACAAAAAAGTTTATCTCACTAAAACTAGTTTTTCTACCGATCGTTCCTATGGCAGCTATATGCTATAGTCATCAGATCCGACCGGATCCGACAAATGTGCAGCGTATTTGTACAAAAAAAAGATTTCGAGCAAAGTTTGGTTAAGATAGCTTTAAAACTGACGAACTGACGGACATGGCTATATCAACTCAGCTTTTCATGCTGATCAAGAATATATATACTTTATGCGGTCGGAGATGCTTCCTTCTATGCGTTACAAACATCTGGACAATTTTAATATACCATCTACAAGGGTATACAAAAAACGCTAACATTGAAAGCAAAAACATTTGTCTCACTAAAACCCATATTCCGACAGGTGGTTCCTATGGCAGCTGTAAGATAATGTCTTGCGATCCGGGCGGTTCCTACATACATATTAGCAGCTTGCAGTTGACATAAGACTCGGTGCACGATGTTAACCGAGTTGAAACCAATGTTTAACGCGATTATTGGATATTCGATAATCTTTCTACCAGAAGTTAAAACCGAAACGAACAACTGTTAGGGTTACGGTTACTGTTTTGGTCGATCTCTTTTTTCCGGTTACGGTTATATGACGGTTAATTTCGGGTAGGGTTGCGGCTATTAGAACAAAATATCCCTTTGACAAATCTTTCAGATAAAAGCGGCCCATTTGGAATCTCATTTATTCAGTAAAAGTACTAAGTTGGGACTTCTTAAATACACAAAAAAAAAAACGTTGGTAAATGCAACATTTTTCATTGGTAAATTCACCAATTTCCGACTTTGATTTTCGCCCATTAGTTTTTCCATGTTAAAATCAAAATGTCTGCACTTTTGATTTTTGTTTATATAGAAAAAAAAATTCAAATGTTTGCGCGCTCTGCTAATATTAATATTTTTATTATTTATATTATCCCGAAAAACAACGAATTAAATTTTAATAAGTCAAAAAACTTTTACTTACTCTGCGAGGACTCGAACTCACGGCTCACGGCATTTCACACAGTTGGAACGTTGCGTAAGACGACTGAGCCACACCGCGCAACTGATGTAACGCATCAAATTGGTTGCTTGTATTGAATAAGATGCACTTGTATTGAAAACATTTACGAATAATTGCTTTCTTGTAATTCTCAAGAACGAATTCCACCATCTGCCAATATAAACAAAATTGTTGGCGGTTTGAAATCAAAGGGACGCTCAGTTGATTTTAAATAACTTTTATGTTGTTTTTACGTAGAAATTGGTAAGATCAACAAGAAAAATTATTAAATCAAACATTTTTACACTGTGACTTCGGGATTGTAATTAGATTTAAGTAGCATAATAGCATTTAGAGTTTAATAGTCCAAGCTACACCTGCGAGGATTCAGTATACATTTTACTCTTGAAAACAAACGCACAACACTTACTTGTGTGGGTGCTACTGTTAGTACAACTTTTGTTAATTCAAAAAGATGTGGATATATTGTTGAATTATTCCCCATCATTCCAATATGGCTACCTTGCCTAGCCATCTTTTTTGTTTTAGAAACATATTTCATGAAGATTTCAGTTACATAATTAGAATGTTTCATTTTTTTGCGCGTGACATCATAAACGCGTCTACATCACTGTACATTTTCCACAAACTTGGTTTTGGACTGTTTTCCCCTCATAATTCAATCGAATTAATGATGTTCATTATTCGAGTGTGCAGATTAAATAACATCTGCTCTGCAGATAAAGTAACATTATATCTCGGATCAAGCGTCATTCTCGAATAGACAAGGTACTCTAAATTCTAACTTGTGGGACAAAACTTTTGGTTAATGCTGAGTTGGTGTTTTCGATTTCCATTTTACATTGAATCCGGATAGAATACAAATCCCCACAGACTAACAGTTCGCTCTGCATTTATGTTGCTATAGCTTTTTCTGCTGCTAAAACTGTAACAATTTCGCTAATTTTGTCCCACACCTTAGGTTTCACAAAATACAACACGACTAGATATTGCCAAATTTGAGCAGAAGTTGATTTGAGAAAGTTGTGTCTGAACAAATTGACAGTGTAATATCACATATGTGTAAGGAAAGATGAGGAAGGTAAAGATTTAGGTTAGCTGCACTCTCTCTTTCTAGTTCGCTCTTTTCCTTTGTGCCCATTAGCACCAGAGCGTCGCAATGTAGGTATGTGAAAGGTTCATTCTACATACATACATCTCATAAATTAACGTTTATCGAAATTTTTACTAGTAGAGGAAGCTTTTGCTAGTTTCTGTTCCGGTACTCATAACCGGTTTTATTAATAAAGGTTATAGGGTTACGGTTATAGGAAACTCATTTTTTTCGGTTACGGTTACGGTTTCAGTTACAAATTTTAAAGTGTTTTTAGCGGTTAGGGGTTACGGTTTCGGTTATGGTTTTAATCTCTGCTTTCTACTCATACATATCTTGCTTGACTACATCTATCGTTCTGAATCGCTCAAAATGTAAGTGTACCTACTTAAAAAATAAAAAAAATTCCCAAAAAAAATATTGAAATCCATTTTCAAGTTCAGCATTCCAAACAATACTAAAAAAATTTTAAAAATTAAAAAAATTTTTCTTTGCTGTTTTAGTGCAATTGACCATTTCGAGACATGAATTTGTATTTGTTCCGCAAGCCAGGTTTTTATAAAGGCAACACAGCACCTGTAAACAAAATCCCCTTTAGCCAAGTTGCCACACCGTCAGAAAATGAATGAAACTTGTAAATATGAAGGAGACTGCGAAAAAGAGAACAGACGAGAGAACAGCAAAACAAATGAAAAACATAAACAGAGCGCACTGAGGGAAAACCCAAGTGGGTGTAAAAAATTCCCACGATCCGACATTGAGTTACCTGACAGGCAGAAACAGAAAGAGAGCGGCAGAGAGAGAGAGAGCGAGAGACAGTAGACACGCCGACGCAATTGAAATGAAGGCAGTTCTCACTTAAACAACCCTCGCCATGCTGGGAGCGCACCAGAACGAGAACAAAGCAAAACGGGGAGGGGGGGACTTTTGGCTGTTCGTGTGGGGCTGGCGTGTTCTATGCGAGAACCGAGACTTGAGTGCGTTTTCAACTGTTGTTGGCGGCGGTTGTGTATTCCCCGTTTCAGCCAGAGAGCTTTTTTGTGTCCCGCGCGCGCGTCTACCCAAAAAAAAAAAAAATAAACCCAATTTGAAATTTTTGTACAATGTTTTAATATTTATTTAAGAATGTTTGAAAATGAAGCAAAATGCACACAGAATTTCTTGCCTCAATGTTGTTTGTGTCTATGCAAAAGTGAAAATAAATTAACAAAATCACAAAAGCACGCTCGGTGCCTGCCTCCACGAGACGCACGGCGTGATAAATAGCCAAAGAAAAGATTGAAGGAAATAAAAACAGAGACTGTCTGCCAATTGATGAACGTATAGTGCAACGAACCCTCCAAACGGAATCAGGGGGTTGGACCAAGGACTGCCCCACGCCCCGTCATCCCCTTGTGGTTCTGTGTGTTTGTGCGTTGACTCACCATCAACATCATCATCATCATTATTCTTGTCGTCCCAGGAAGCCTCACTGGCTGGCCCCTCTGATTAACAACAAAAGGAGCAATCAGCATATTGATTTTATTTTTTTTTTTTTTTTATAAAAAATCTCCACAACACGATTTTCAAGGAAACAAATTCCATCTCAAATGGTAAATTTTAAAGGAAGAGACGCGCGCGCATATGAAAATACTAGAAGGCACATTTAATTGAAGGTTTATCGAACTTACATATACCCTTGCAGAACGGTTTGAAAAAACAAAATTAGTGGAAATTCAAATAATTTTGAAAATATTCGAAAGTCAGTCAGAGGTGTCCTGGAAATCTGTAGAGATTTAGGTATAAACGATTTCACTTCGAACTAAACTTGGGGAGAAATTTGAGAAGTGACAAGAATACGACCGACTACTAGTTCATATGGAAGGAAAGGAGGAAGGAACAGTGGTGTCCAAAATGCCAAAAGCCTAACCCATGGAATAGGAACTCATAATTCTGCCGGAGTCGCAGCCGACACACGTATAGAGAGAGAGAGAATACGTGTGTTCTATAAATAGCACGCTCGGCGGCTTGCTCTCTTACGCTGCGCGTGTTCGGCTTTTTGTTCTCTCACGAGGTATTTGTTCGTTTGCTCATGTTGAAATGTCAAACAAACAATCATTACTTCGTCTTTCGCTGCTACGCACACAAGCGCAATGCTTGATTGTGCGACACCACTTGGACACCACTGCTCTAGAGATTTCTGGGACACACCCGAATATTTCATGTTAATGAAAAAATACTTCAATATTATCAGCTGGAGTTTTTATATAGATTTGATGCAAAATCTTTAGATTAGAGGCGGTATTGAGACTACAGTTGTAAGAAGAATCAATTCTTTCTTTTATCGAAATTTTAGTAAAAGAGTTTTTTACAGAAATGTAGAACCATAACAGAAAAATAGAACCGTCTAATGTGGACATCAATTTCTAAAAACTTTTGAATGTGGCGCCATTCGATCTCTGGGAAGTCCTAATGGAAATTTTACAGAATAAACAGAATAACTGTATACCGTATTTCAGCACAAAAAAAGAGTATTTGTTGATGATCCATTGGATGATTTTGGTATCCATTTGGACTGTATACGGATTATATCATAAAAAAGATAATAAAATACATTTATTGTTAAATTGATCTTAGATTTTCATCCAATGGAGCTGAACATCGTCCAAAGGATATTAAAAATGAAAATTATAATATCAAAAAAAGGATTTGATAAAACCACACATTCCAAAATTATCCTAATTCATCTGATTTTTTCATCTGCATGAAAAAGTTAGGTTTCAATACTTACTCAGAAATTAAACGGCGTTTCTTGATTTGAGATTTTTTCATGCCAACTGGGTAAATAGCCATTCTATTGACTATTATATATGAACTCGAATGTGGCCCAGTTTAAAAAGTCAAGTTTTTGATCACTTTTCCTTTCGTACAATGTTTTCTTTCAAGTCGTTGTCCGTTTTTTCGCATAATCCAACGACTTTACGTACGGGCAATTGACTAGTCTATTTCGATAAAATAATGCGTTGTCCAATTGAATCCTTTATACCCTATCTTCAAAAATTACCCCAATCAATTGAAGCATGATACAATCGTTAATGGCTCTTTAGGCCTCTCCGTTGAGGGCAATATTCTCGCTGGCCTCTTTTTAAACGGAATATGGATTAATCATTCGAGCAGCCCTAAAGTGCACTAATTCAAGCATTTACATTCAAGGCAGCCGTTTTCTAAAATTCTACGGAAGTCGATCCGGAGTTCGAATGAGTCACAAAGTCTTAGTTGCGTTTCGGGGGACTGTTTTCTATAAACGTTGTATCTAAGAACTTTACAATCATTTTTTCCATCAAATACGCAACCCAACCGTGTTTTTGGTGCAGGACTATTTCTGTTTGATTATGTTAATATACGGATTGCACTGAACAAAACTGCATCATTGGTTTTGTTCTATCAGCTCTTGTTTCCAAGATATTATATATAGGTAAAACGATTTTGTTCATATTTTGGCACTCCAGGATTTAAGGGGCCACACTTGGCATAAATATCTGGATTTATGAGCTATTTACGACAGAGCACATATCAAAGCATCTTTATAAAATCTGAAGCGCTATATAAGTATATCGGAAACTGTCTAAATTTGACTCTAAAGTCAGACAATTCTAGTTTAATGGCAATTTTCTCAAGATAAATCATTCCCTCTCAGCTAGTGTGGTTATCGGATTTCTTTTTTAACAACCTAGGCATATAGACCAACAAATGCTTAAATTATGAGAATTTTTTTGCATTTATATCAGAAAATACATATTTAAATTTATGGGAGGATAACTAGATTGTCATTCTAAATCTGTAAAGGAACTGTAAAGAGGCTATTTGATTCAGCATATATTGTTATATGTTTACATGTAGATGATAATTTCTATGTTGAATCGAGCAGAGTTCTCACAGTTTCAATACTAATTTCCAGTGAGAATCTAGTTTTTCTCCCATAAATATGTATTTTGTCTTAAACAGGCTGTAATTCTGCCAATTTAACTGATTTAAGTGCCATAAAATCACATAATTAGATTAAACGTTTGGCTATATGCTCAAACAGCTAAAATATTTCTCCACAATCCGCGCCAGCTCAAACAGGATGATTTATTTTGAAAAAATGCCATAAATCGAGAGAAGTCTGACTTTAGAGGCCAATTATGACACTTTCTGCTGTACTTATATAGCGCATGCATAGATATGGCGAAAATATCTCATAAGTCCAGATGTTTATCTTTAGTGTGGCCTCCATAAATCCTAGGATGCCAAAAAAGTAACGTTTCCGTTTTTCCGCCATATCTTGGAAACAAGAGTTGATGGAGCTAAGCCGAAACCAGTTTTGGAATCAGTGAACATAAGCTTTTCATAATTTCAAATCAACAGGACTTCACCTCACAAAGTTGGTCATTTTGTTGGTCAGTGTTATCAACTTAAAAACTAAATTTCAGTTTCCTATTATCGGCAATATTGTAGCCCTGATAAACTTTTAAAATATCAATCATAACATCCAAAAGAAAGCTTAGACTTCGAAGGGTGACGCCAAGTCCATTCATACATTTACTACAAATTTTTGGAATTTACAAAATAAAATTAGGAGAAACTCTTAAAATAAATTAACTTAATAAGGTACAGTCGAACTTCTCTTTTACCAACTTTCCTACAACGAAGTTCTCTGTATAACGAATTCGTTTCCTGAACACTGCAATTTCTCTCTATATTACGAATTGTCTTTATAACGTAGTTTTTTTTTGGTCTCCTTGAGATTCGCTATATGAAAGTTTCCAAAAAAACCAAAATACTTTCTGCAAGGGTATTTATAAAAACAACGGGTAAAAACCATAAATCGTAGGTGCCTTGTATTTCTGTTTTATTCAATGTTTTTGTTATTGCTGACCCAACCCACCGCAAGCATTTTTGTGGTGGGTGGCACCAACACCACCACCACCATCATCACCCGTCAGCTTATAGTAATAACAACTCATGACGAGCCTACGCCAATTTAATGTTTTCATATGCGCGCGTTTTTTTTCCAAAGAAATTCCCCCTCAATCCGAGTGTTTTTGTACTTGATTTTGGTTTTTATTGAAATTGGTCTGAGCTAAAAATAAACCAGAGAGTAGTAACAAATGTCAAAAAGAATTCTGTGTAAATTTTGAAACTATAGACAAAATGTCAATGGCATGGAAAATTTATGCGTGGGTAGAAGGGTACGTAAAGAAGCCTCATTGTTACAAACACAGAGACAAGTTGTCTATCAAAATTGTTTACACTTGAAGGGAGTGTGTATTGTGTGTGGCATAGGAAATCGATATTTATGTGTGGGATGAATGAAAGAGTGAAGGAACTGCGTATTTATTTAAAATGTCTTTCATCGGCTTCCTTGCTTTTACAATAGGTCTTTCTGAAATTTAAATTGGGTTTTAAAAAAAGTATTTTGGATTAATGTATTAAAAAAGACGAGACAGGGGGCGATCCATTAGTATTTTCTAAGATTTTCTAAGAAATCCAATCCATATTGCAATTTTGAGAAGACAGAATAACATAAGTCAAGTTAGAAAAGGGGAAAACAAATGTAGAAGTACATTTACCCACCTAGCATTTGAAGGAATATTTTAACATGAACCGCCTTGATGGGTCTCTTTTGATAATTAAAAAGAGTTCAGTAGCGATTTTAAGAAGTCGCAAAAGTTACTCATGCATACGCTCGAAATGTGATGTATTGAGCTACGATTGGGAAAGACTAATTGAAAATATGACTTGAAAATGAATCGAAGGATACCATCGGCTAGGGTATCATATTCTCCCGACAAAAGAATCATTTATCAGACAGAGGATTCGAAAACGACTCAAATGTGATCAGAAATTATATTAAAATGCAGGCGGAGTATGTAGGTAGAAGGTCTTTTTAGGACTTTTTAGAGCACCTAAGTCGACTTGACAACTTACATACATAGCTTGGTTGTGTGGACGCGTTCTCCTAAACAAAAATATGTCTAAATTTTAACCGAACCGACCAGTTTCGGAAGGTTAACAATTGAAAAGGTTCAACGGCCCCGGGCTTCGGTTCAGGATCGGCTAGCAGCCATGATTGTAAACCATCCATTTTTCATCGGAAATGGGTTTTAGTGAGAAAAACTTGTTTGTTTTCAATGTTAACGTTCTTAAACTCGGTCATTATTTAAATTATATGTTTTCAAATTGATGTGCAAAGTTTGATCGAAATCGCTAACAGTTGGAATCAGCTTTTTCAAGTGTTCCAGTTTTCCTCTGTTGAACGTTGCGCTTTTCTGATTTTACTAATCATTGCCTTGATTAGACTATTATCAGCCTCCAATGGTGGGCGAGTGCGTTAAAATCTTCGAAGTGGAACTTTGCAAACCAACGCTGAAATTGCATCATTAAAATAGAAACATATGGCGGAAACGCTCACTTTTGCAGTCACATGCTGAATTTGCAGTGGCCTCCACAAAGCTTATCAAATGCGGATCTAGTTTTTGATTGTAAGAAACTTAAGCTAAGGTCCCACAGGCAAACATTTTGCCCAAATTTTGATGAAAATTTGTCTAAATAAGCGAACTTTTCGTCTAATTATTTGCGTATGAAGCCACAGTCTTAGTTTTTAAAACCACAGAATCTGCCATCATGGCTATTTAGCTGGATTTTTGTCAAAATTTGGGCAAATTATTTGCCTGTGGGACCATAGCTTAAACGATTTCTAGATGTTCGACCCTATGGTAACATCTTCCGCTTAAAATTGACATGAAAGCTACACTACGTGCCATTTAAATAGCATTTTGCAAAATCTGTTCGATTCGCACTTGTATCATAAGCGAAGCGTATGACTGTACAGATTTAAGGGTTCGCAAACATTCGGTAGACTGAAGTTTTTGGCACCCAAGACTGAATCATTTCTTTTTGATTCAGCACACTTAAAGAAATTCCGGGGTCAAAGTTTTGAAAGCCTCAAGAAGTTGTTTAAACGTCTTCTTAGTGACAAATAGTTACACCGAGAAAAAAAAATATATTTTTCATATCAATATCAAACTCCGATATGAAAATGTATCAAATTGATATGTTTAAAATTTCAAATCGATATTTCTTTACATATCATTATGACATTTTTAGTATCATTCTGAAACTATTTAATATCAAATTAAGTATATGATATTATTTTGGATCAGAAATATATTAATTGCTTGCCAAATGAAATGAAAAAATTTATATTTTTTAAAAATTCATATTAATTAGATGAATATCAAAATGAATTTTATTTTTTTTTTCTATGTGTAGAAATTTTGATAGAATGAGAAAACATTGCCCAAAAATGTTGAAATTTTCAATCAAATTGTCGACTCAAGTCTGATCACACTGAAAGTACATACATAGTCTTCAAAATGTGTGCATACATTTTGTTTAATTTGACTTTAATCCTCAGAAATGCATTCGAACAACTCGTTCATTATTCCAGAAAAACCTCATAAATAATTACAATTCTTTTTTTTAATGTATGCACAACAAAAACTTGATATGTTTGCATTTACCCCCAAGTCATCTTCATAAATTTAAATTTGTTTTTTTTTTTTTGCTCAAGTTGATATTTTTGTATCCGCTTTACGCGCAGCGGATGTGGTTTGATAATAGTACAAGAAAGAGACAGTTGCAAATTGATAAAGCGAGAGAGAGAGAAGGGGAGATGTCAAGCTGAGTGCGTCGTCGTATGCACTCAAATGTAACTGACATTCACAGTCAGAGTCATTTAGTCAGTCAGTCAAACATGAGAGACGGCGGCAACTCGAAACGTTTTTAGTTTCAATTTTTTTCTATAGTTTTCAATTTTGCTTTACGTTTGCTTTTATTGTATTTTTTTTATTTTTTTTTTGCATTGTTTGTTATTTTTGCTTCTGTTTCTCTGTTGCAACGCCAACAGCTCGTGCCAGGCCTTTGGGGTCGTCGCTGTTATAAAAATAGAGAATCAACCCCCCCGCAAATGACCATCAACTTTGATGTTCGTTTAGTTGGGTTTGGTTTCCTCTATTGTTGTTGTTGTTGTTGTTAAATTTCGATTTTTGCCATACATTTTTCTTTGCTTTCAATTAGAAATCCTCCCACACTTTTGTAGCCGGAAAGGTCAGGCTTCTACTTTGCTCTATATTTAGCCCCCGCATCATCATCAACAAAACAATAATCAAGAGCAATTTTCCATAATTTTAGTTTATTTCTTTATAATTGAGGCAAAGTCCTATGCTTGACAATGTCTAAATTTGTATAATTAAATAATTTTTGGTCGTTTTGTTTTTGTTGATGAATCATTGGCCGTAAATTGAAACTGTAAGCAAATGACTCGAAGCTGTTGATGAAATATTAAAACGTGAGCGAATGAACCGAGTTCTGAAATCGAGTGCAATGTATGTGCATATTGATTAGGAAGGCAGGGCAAATGGGAACAATACAAACATATGTACATATTTACTTCTCGCACAATGCTATTATGTGGGTCTGGGTCTTGAGCTTTTGAAGGATAGATTGGGTGTGGGAAATAATCTGTTAAGTCAAGAGAGACTTTAAGTTCAAACTTGATTATTAATGGAATTCATGAGAAATTGAAATATGAGGGTGAATAATACAAAAAAAAAGTTGATGTCAACGAAATGTTGTGGCTTTTGGATAATTATACTCTGGACCAAAGGTACACAGAGTATATTAAGATTGTGCAAAAGTATGTAACAGGGACCCTGTATAAATATTCTTGATCAGCATCAACAGGCGAGTAGATATAGCAATGTCGGTCTGTCTGTATGAACGCACAGATCTCAGATATGGTAAGAGATAGAGGTTTGACATGTATGGGACTGCCCCCTCAATTTCGGAAAAACCTCATATCTCCCACAGTTTTGTAGATAAATGATTGGAACCTTCTACGCATATTTTGTAATCAGTATTATTTATCGATTTGCCGCAGAAATGATATAGATCGGATGAACAATAGTCAAGTTATAAGTAAAACAAACAATTATGATGGGTAATACCGGCCGCAACGGCGATGGGCAGCACTTCACACACTTTATGGCTTATTGTGGCCACACTTCGTGTAGCTTCTAACTTAAATTGATCAGATATACGCAAACTTTGGGGGTACAGAGTATGTTGTAGTCGGGCTTGACCGACTTTCTTCTTTGTTTTAATTCTGTACTCTTTTGGGGGTATATTTGTTTTTATACCGATTGCGCATTTCTCATTTATTCATATAACTGGCCCATAAACTAATCAAAACTGAAAGTGTACAATTTTAACTAAAGCTCTTATTTCACTTTTCTGAGTTCTCGTTTCGAAGTGTCTTAAAACAACAAAATCTATGCGTTAGGGCTTCGAGGCGCTCTAGCAGACGGCGCAACAAGTGCAGTTTGCGCGACCGAGACTCGCTGATAAAGGTTGGACTGCTCCCAAACTCAAATTTAGTGCCCACCGTTTATTTTAACCAAAATTTACTTTGATTGGATTGATTCCCAAAAGGAATCTATATATAAGACAAATCCAAATAAATTAAATTGTCATTTTACAAAAGTTAACACCTCCCCCAAAGATTTCCTTATGTTTGCTTTCATTTCTTTTCACATACCAGACAATTCCCTAATAAGATCAACGAAGCATTTCACTTTGTGCACATGTGTTACCCGGCCACATGCTGGAACGTGCCTGATTAACTGGCCATTTTGTATTTTATTATGCCCGATTTAATTTTATTATGATTTGTGTGGATTGTTTGGTCTGTCCCGGCGCCAAAATTAAATTTGATACAATATATGTACCAATTGTATATGGTATTTTGTTATAGACACAGGCACGTTCCACATTTAGAAATGCTTGAATGGGGCTGCCTAGACCTTTGGACTTCATCATCTCCATCACACGCACGTCTGACCTGCATCGAGATTAACTGTCCGCAAAACGAATGACATTTTCTTATGAAAGAAACAAGTTATGTAATTGGGTACAGAGCAGCAGGTCAACTGGAAATCATTATTTTTTTTTTCTTCTCTTCTTTTGTGGCTTGGCCTAAATTTATGGTTAAGCTAAAAACATGAAATGGGCAGGTCCATCTCTCTAACACCTCATCTCAACTCTCTCGCTCTGGCTACTCGGAAACCAATTTGCAAAATAGCAAAATTTGCCATAAAACTAGTGAAGAAAAGGAAAGCACAACAAGCAGTTTCCGTATAAAGAAAACATTTTCATTAAGCAAGGCAACATCAAAATGCGTTGGAAACTGTTAGACGAAGTTGAAATACACTTGGAATGAATAAAAACTACTCAAAATTAAGGTTACTTGATTTTTAAAGCCTTTTGAAAATAGAATTAATCCTCTAAATAGAAATTTGTTTCAGAGATGACCACAATTTATCAAGAGTGGAAAAAGACAACAGCCAAGTCTTTTAATACCGACGTGCAACATCTCAATCAATATAATTTGAATTGCTCATTATGAAACATAAGCCGCAGTGTACAAGACAGTACGAATCGTCACACGTTTTAAAAATAGAAACAGCATGTAAACTCCTTTTTGTGCTTTCGCTTTGATGGATTGATGGAAATCAAATAAGGACAATTCTAGTATAATATGCTCCGGTTAAGCCTTGAATTTTCCGTTTCTTATAATATGCAGGGACTTGAATAAGTTACTTTCTCTTCTCAGTAGTAACATTTCCGATGAGGGGTCCTTAAGTTTACACGGCTAAGCTTTTTTCTAAGTATTTACTTACAAAAATTTGTCAATATGTGGGCTGTTTGCAAAGTTCTCGGCCTCCAAAGTAGGGGTCTACCAAAAAAGATGGATTGTTGGTTATCAGTTTTATAGGACTCGTGGTTAAATGAAAGCATAACGATTAGTTAGAATGTATGAAAAAAAAATATACAAAATCTGCACGAAAATGTAGGAATTCTACAAGCTATGAACGGGATTTTATAGCCACTGCTTTTGTGTGGTTTTCTACATGCCGCGTTTATATTTCTCATTACTACATGCGGCATGTAAAAAACTAACTTGCCAAAGTAAAAACTTACGACTTGCTGGTAATTCTCAAGCTCGAATTCATTGCTCGCCTAATATAAAACGGGAAACTGAAATTTGCGCACGTTTCGTGTAGATTTTCTACATGAAGCATTCAGCATTTGTAATTCTCAAGCTGCCTTTACATTTGTCATATATCTCCAAAGCGACTCTAGTGTAAAGTGACGATAGTGTAATCAAATATCTCTAAGGGCCGATTTCACATCTTCTACATAGAGCTAACTCTCATATAAATTAACAAAAAACACAATAAATTTAAGGTTTATCTGACACATAGCAGCTATCTGGGAGAAGAGAAATCGGCTCAAAATATTTAGAAAATTTAGCCTTTTTGGATGAAAAAAAACAGGAAAGTTTGACAAGCGACTATTTGGAGATATATGACAAATGTAAAGGCAGCTTTAACGTTTATTTAGAAAACCTACATACCACGTGTGAAAAGCTGTTTTCTAAATGAAAAATATTAGAATTCAGTACTGTATTTTATGCTATATTTTTCGTTTAGAATTCCCACACGCATGTAGTATTTCGTTATCCAAACGTTAAGGTAGTAAACCTGAAGCGTTCGTGTGGTATTCATATTGCTCCATGAAAAATGTATAAGTTATTTGGAAATAAGCTGATTTTCTAATGTTGTGTAGACTTTGCCTTTGCCCAAGCAGCATTTAACTTTTCTACATGCGGCTTTTACTTTTTTATTTCTATATGTTGCATGCAGTTTTTCTCCATGCCACGTGTAACTTTCTGCATTCTACATTTAGCGTGTGCAATTTATCAGGGCGAAATACGTATCGCTTTTGATTGACGTGTCTACACGCGCAGTGTTGCCAATTTTGTTTTCTGTGTGTATGAATAGCTAGTTAAAAAAAACTATTTTGAAAAATCCTTATGGAATAATATTTGCTAGTCCTAACCCCATGACTCTTTTCAGATCTTTTCTTCATCATAATCTTCTGTTTCCTTTTTAGGAATCACTTTAAAGTTCTTATACAAATTTCAAGGACTTTATCAAGTTTTTATTCAGGCATGTTCTCAAATCCTTTACTTTTTTAAAAGTAAATCGAACGCAATTCCGATTCGGTTACGACTTGCTGTTTGCTGATCGGCACTAGATAAGTACATAAAAGAAAGATATACAAAGAAAGAAACCACGATCAAAAATGAAACAGTCAGAAATGAGATGGGGCTGACTTTTACTACTTAAGCTAAGTTCACACAGGCAAATAAAATGACAAATTTTTAGAAAATTTTGGCTAAATTGGACCAGTTGGCGAACTTCTCGGCCATATTTGATTAAATTATAAGTGAATGGAACCATAGTTTTTGTTTTAATTCATGAAAATTCTACAATCATGACTATTTGGCCAAATTTTCATCAAAATATTCTAAAAATTTCTCAAATTATTTGCCTGTGTGAACTTAGCTGTACTCTTAGTTGTTGCTTGCACAGCCAAATTCTGTATGCATTAAAACAGGTCAAGAAGAGAGGACGGTAAATGTGTCTGTTTCTCTCTGACTCTCAGTGACGTATGACTTCGGCTAGCATTCGGTGTGAATTGCCCAAAGGGGCTATGGCTGGGGAACACTGCATTAAACCAACAAATTCTGTTTAAATCAATTAAAGACTTAATTGCACATCAAATTTAACCAACAATTACTAAATTGATCACCTAATTAAGAAAAATTTACTCCATGTTCAACTGGCAGCTGTACGAATGCGCAAGGCCATACTCGTCAAACCGAAAAACTTTAACTTTAAAAATAACTTTAAATTCCACTTTCGAAAAGTTGTCCTGGAAGTGGAATTGAAAAAAGGCCTAATTATACCATTACTACTAACTAAATCAGCTTTAGTCTTCCGAAACTTTTCCTAACTTGCTTTGTCCTAGAAATTTCTATAATCATTGTCTTTACATAAATGGAAATCCACCTTCAATCAGCATTCCATGCTACTTTTCTGGGTTTAGAGTATTTTTTATTTTGAAAAATGAAAATTTTGTGTGCGGCAAAACGTGAACAGCTGTCAATGGGCGTGAAACACTAAAACTAACAACATACCCCGCCGCCACAATAATAACTTCCTGGAAAAGTTGTACACATTTGGGGAAAACGGGGGATTGTAATCGTATGTTGTTTATGGCTTTAGACGGCGAAAGCCTCGGCATGCCTAAAAACAATGTAAAATTGCTAAACAAAAGCTGCGCCAACTCATAAATTGCAATTTGAAGCTGGGGAAGCTCAGTTAACCAAATACGTAAGAGATGAGACGCCACTTGGAAGTACAAATGTTGAGTTGTCAAAATTGACTTTTTCATTTTTGTTGATACTTCAATTGTCTATTTTTGTCTATTTAGCTGTTCGACGGCTCATAAACAAAATGAGTTGATTGTGCGCACCCGAAACTCAAATCGTAGCCAAGGTCAGGGGCTTATTTGAATGTGAATGAACTGAGAAGAGACATCCACATTATCAAATGGGTTGAGGGCCAATGTCAATCAATGAACCATAACCAATATCAAAAATGAAAATCAAGTACAAAAACCAAAAAAAAAAAAACACCTCTTAAACTGAGAACATCTCCAACAACTTGCAGAATTTCACTAGCCAAGCAAACTGTAGTTGCCCACATAACCAACACCAGAAGTCCACGCTTATCAAGAGTCACACTTGTGCCTATCAGCTGCAAGACTTAGCCGGCTACAATCGAGCCCTAATGCCGCCACTAGACAACACGGACTTTAGCAATGCCTGGCGACATGTCAACAACAACAGCAGCACCACCAAATCCTGTGCCTATCACCAGAAGCCACAGCAGCACCATCATCATCACACCTGCCCGCGTCAAAAGAAAACCGCCACCCCACAACCCCAAGCGACTTCCCAGTGTCCACAGACGAGACGTTCTCGTTCTGCCACCGCCAAAGCACGACGGAACAGCTCATATCATTCCACATCCTTTGATGATCTGGATGCCTCATCGGCAGTGGCCAATGCCGAACGTAAAGTGGTGGCCAGCCTTAAGTATCTTTGTGCCTGCACGGGAGCCACACTGCGCAATTTATCGAAGAAGACGAAAGATTTACATGCCAAGAACTATACCTACACAAAGGTAAATAAGGAACCACGATATCTGTAGTATGTATGCCTTTGGGGGATTGTTGCATTTCGCATTTGGCTGTCACTTTTGTATTTACCTTATTGCTTTTGGGTGGGCTTGTCCGTCTCTACGGAGTGTAACAGGCAACGTCTTGGCGCGATGTCGCCCTCAATGAATGAGTGAATGAATGAGTCACTGACACTGACATGTATTCGCGTTTTTATAATGTTTACTTGCAATAATTGTTTGTTATTTACGTTAATTAATTGTTTCACGTTTCATGCATCACTTGCTGCAAATTTTGTACGGAAACTATGAAACTTGGAAACATGAGAAAAATCATTTTGTTATTTGTTTTTCTTTTAAAATTCGCCAATGGAAAAAAATGCACACAATTACAACATCCAAAAAAATGTAATGTTTTCTTGTTAAATTTTAGCCCAAAAACAGCTTTTTTAGGAGAAATCGCTTAAAGATATCGATCTTTAGTTTAAACTCACGCAAAATCTATAATCTCTGAAATTCTCATTAAGATCGGATAATAAAGTAGCATACTTTTCGACATTTCCTTAAGGAACACAACTTTTGTCTTATATTTGGGGCCAGTTTGCGCTTTCCTCTAACAAAATTTTAATATTGTAGCGAATTTGTGTCCAATTTTGTTAGGTGATGGGGGCCAAATCAACCGCCGGTTGGCCAGCGCGGAGCAGAGTGACGCTTGCCCCTCTAAACCTCTTTCATACAAACGAAAGCTTTTTCAAAAACTTCATGAAGTTTGCTTCACCGTGTAAATCCATACTGTTTTACTTCAAAATTCGTTTTTCGAAACGGTTTGTACACAGCTTCCTCTTGTAAATTGTGCGTTTCATATGAGATGCGTTTGAGCACTCAATAATTGATTGTTCGTGCTGATTGAATTCAGTTGATGCATCTGATATGCATTTGACTTGCAAATTTATTAATATTTATGATTATTTCCTTCATACTACTTGATTTTGACGCAAATTGAAATTGAACTGTGAGGCTGCCAAAATGCGTCATTAATTAAACAACAAAACAAATGAAGTAAACATATGTATGGTACAATACTTATAAAAATATGTATACAGAGCAGCCGGTAGCAGCATTTTAACAACAAAAAAATGCCAAATAAATAACAAATAAAATTAAATAAATATACACACAAACGAGTACATGTGTACCTCAAAGATGTTTTTTTTTTTTTTGGCATCTACCGAAAAGAAAAAGTCGTCGCTGGCTGATCTTTCGCTGCGCCATGAAAACGGAATTGATTAAAAGTTGCCTTCACATTGTATATGTACTCACGTATAGATTTGAGAGTCGGATGTGTGTGTGTCTGAAAATTAAATACAAACAGTGTTCAATTAAAGCCAAGCACGCTACAATTAGATAAATACAATTGCACATTTTTTTTTTTTTTTTTCTTTTTGCCAAGTTTTTATTTTGGCTCTGGCAGGAAGCAGCCACATGCATAAATTTATTTGGCAGCTGTTGTTTTTGTTTTCAATAGATTTTTTTTATGATATGTTTTACTATAAATTTAACTTAAGGGGAGAGGTATAATGTTGGAGAAAGCTAATTAAAGAAATTCCAAGGATCTAAAACAAACAAAAAAATAACATTTATGTCGAAGAAATGTAAGAAAAACATCCGATTGAGTAATTCGTTTTTAATCCTTAATACTTGATTTGGTTTTTATTCCAATACGAAAAAATTGGTTTGAAATAGGGATACTGAATGTAATATCGAAATACCGATATTTTTAAAAACTAGATATATTATCATCGAATATTTTTCTGAGGCGAAATATCGAATATTTTTTGACAAAAACTGAGCTTTCTTGAAGGCATTCTTTTGGATATTAATAATATCATACTACATCGGTTCGCTCAGTGGACGAAGTTCGACCATCTAATAAATTAACGCTTGACATATATTTAGTAGTAGTAAACGTAAATGGAATAGTTCACTATTTTTTGGTAGCACTACATACGAAATACTCCAAACTACGCCTTATTTATTGAAACTGGCCTCTGTCCTCTATACTGCCAAACACTAAGCACACAATTTGCGTATATGAGAAAGATAATTTCTTTGCCCGACACCCTTTTGGTTAAAACCATTGCCAAGGACTTGCAGTCAAAAGGAACCCAGTGTTTTGAAGTCTGGAGCAGACATGCGGAGAAACATGGTGTTGGAGTCAGCATCAGCAACTCCGATTCGTGGTAAGAGGCTCACTCTCAAATTGTGGAGAAAGTTAGCAACAGCTATATGCTAAAACAAACTCGACAGGCAAGAGCGAGCGAACACAGAAAAATCTACAGGCAACTGAACTATTCCTTAGGAGAAAAAAACTATTTTAACAACCAGCACAGCCTAAACCAAATCTCGGCAATATTCAGTGCAAGATGCGAAATGCTAGATGTGAATAACAGACACTACACCAGAGGTACGGAAGACAAATGCACCTTGTGCAACCTAAATGTGAAGGAGGACACGTGCCATTTCATAGGAGTACGTCCGATTTTAAGTGAAATCAGTACATACTATACTGGCAACAGGCACAGCTTTCATCGCAACAGGTTGTCATCATCCTAAATGGTGAAAACTGGAGCAGCCTATATCATTATATCAAAGATGCTGCAACCTACAGACGGCGCATACACACCGAAGATTTATGCTTTTAGTTAATGTTAATTAATTAAATAAAATCTTTTCGTATTACCACCGATCTTATTCCAAAAATTGTAAGCCATTATAGATTATTTATTTATGTTAACTTTTGAATAAAATCGCACACTACTACACTACATACATGCGACTCATAATTTTTTCACTTCCACGCTGTCTTCTTCTCCGTATCTTTCTCGACTCTTTCCAAGTAAAGTGTACCAAAAATGTTGAAGTAAATCAATCTATAGAGTAAATCAATTCTGTCAATTTGGCCTTAAATACGCTCACAAAAATTTATGGTCGAAAATTGGATGACTCATTTATGTCAATATTTCCTGTTAATTCAATCCAATTGGGATTGCATGTCTTCGTAACAAACAGGGAAGTTTTCCCAAAATATTGTACGATGGACATGGCGTCCAAATAATTTTGATACATATTTCTAGGCGCTCCAGTAAATTAAGATGGCAAAATGACTTTTCTACCTTGATGTCAATGTTTTCTCTGGCATTATGATTATCATTAGAAAACAGATAATCAGAAATGTTGTTAAAATCATTGCACTTTAATTTGTCCTGATTCATTCTTAAAAAGTGTAGCCTTGTGCCCTCAATTCATACGTACATATCGACAATCCGCTTTGAATATAACTTTTTGTATCGATGCAACAGACTAAAATAACCTCTAATTGAAAGTCGAGCAGAAGCATGTTATGACATTCTATTTTATTCTTGGGCGATTTGCATTAGAAGAGTTTGGTGCATTCCCCATTTGGAAATAAGATTGAATATGCCAGAGGATCTAAAGATGAATCTAATACAGAAATGATATTTACTGCACTACTTATAAAAGAATATCATATTTCGATCGAATGGTGGTTCACCATCGACTGTACTAAATATAAAGGCTATTTCAGTTGCAAGAGCATCGTTAAATTGGTCAATTTCTGGACGTGTCATATTGCGATTGACTGTATTAAGCAGGCACATTTCCTTGTGAATATTTTCAGGTCTACTGCCGTGTTCGTGGTGCACCACAATCATAGCTTACAAAATTATGCAGAACAATAGTCAACGCACTCTTGAAAGTATCTTCCAATTGATGAGAAATATTGTTGGTACCATGATGTCAAGTCGTGCTCTCCTCTCCCCAATATTAGTTAGCATTTGACGCGGCATTTGTGTTTTGAGATGAAAAATCAAAAATCACAAAAATTTTGAATACAGAATGTATATATCATACCACTTATCTTCAGATATTACTTTTATACACACCAAATTTATCATGATTAATGCCCTTCAAAGTAAGCAAACTTTATTTCCTTTTATATTTATCTATTAGAACGCAGATATTGATAGCCAGTTAAGACAGAGTCATATATAATCCACACTGTATATTCTTCCAGATTACCGTACCAGTTATGGGTATACAATATAATCTGTGTTAAGCCAAATATAAAATAAACATAATTCTAAATCATTCCTTTTCAAAAGCATTGCATACTTTAAAGGGCACTAAGCACAATTAATTTTGTGTGTATAAACGTAGTAAGAGATAAATAAACACGTCAATATCAAAAATGTATGTACATATGATAGCGATTTGCACAGTACCTTAACAGTGACTTAGCAGTGACTTCACAGTGACTTAGCAGTGACTTAACAGTGACTTAACAGTTATAAAACAATAAATAATGGCAATACAATTTTTTTTTTTGACATTTGTCAACTCTTAATTCTCTTACCAAAATATGGTGTAAATCTTATGTTAATTGATTTAGTTTTACTCTGCTAAAAAGGGAGTCGAATATTTGTATGGGATTTCCTTAGTGAATTAATATATAGAAGATTAGCAAAGAACATCAACTCCTAGAGACGAAATCTCATACAAACAATTTGGTATGGCGGATCCTGCTGGAGGGACTGCGATTGACTGCAACAAAACCCGCCAGAAACTGTGCTGAAGCACTCGAGACGACTCATAAAGATGAACGCTATGTACATTCTAAAAAGAGAATCAACGCATTAATCATCATCTTTGTTTTTATTCCGCATCATAAAAAATCAACACGAAATTCAAAGTTTTTTGTATAAAGTGTTAAGTGCGCTCCAAATGTCTTCAAAGCAGCAAAATACATAAAAATATGTTTACCATCAGGCCTGTTCTCGTTTTTGAATTCAAATTGGCTAGAGTTATTTCAAAGTAATAGACTAAAGAATTTGGCAGAAAAGCTTTTCAATCAAGAGGGTGGAATTATGTTAAAAGAGATTTAAAGCTATAAGATAAATATTACAGTCACAGTTTGGAAGCGGAAACATTTAACAACTCCGATTCCGCAGGATTTGATTGAAATCGAAAACGAGCTCCTTTATATTTACTATATACTTGTTTACCCACAATTCCATCATATATAGGTAAATCCATGAATTAGTTTCCACAACTTCTTTTGGTATGAATGAAATTACATTTAGCAACTTGGATTAGGCACTTATTTGATAGATCTCAAAACCAGAAACAGGCATGATAATTTATCAAGCCTGAACCACTGTTTCAGAGAGCACTAAAAACCATACTATAATCCAGGGTTTGTCAAGAAGAGCGAGGCCATAAAGTGAGTGTATATTGATGTGCGAAAATAAAGCAACATAAACTAGCTCTGACCAGCTTCATCAACCACTGGCCAACGACTGAAAAGCTATTTGCTCTCTTGGCACAAGCCTCGGGATGCGTTCTGCTAGTGTCAGTGTAAATAGTAGTAGTAATCGAACCTGTCCAAGCTTCAAAACATGTAGCTTCCCTGATCTTGACTAACTTACTTATTTTGTGAGAGTTTGTAAAAATAAGCAGTGCCGATTAGTTCTAATTTTCTTACATTTCTCTGCTTTATTAAAAGATTCTTAAATGGTCGTATTTCGACCTGTAAAAGACCTCTAAATTAGATTTACAAAAGAAATTAAATTGTCGACACTTGAAACTTATTTCATCACTAAAATCATCAAAGGAACAAACCGCCACAGTTTGCCAAATTGATGTCGAAAACTAAACAATGACAACATTTAATTCCTACAATTTCTGTCAGTGTACTTTATTTCGAAATCTTGTCCAATTTCAAGCATTTTTGTGGCAAGGCCATTTGGGCTGGAAATTATTTCAGCTGTTTTCAGCCATCTATTTTCTCTTTTAAAATAAAATTTATGCACAATTACACAAAACAACAAACACTCTTCGACCACTTAACACCACAAAAAGTGTATTTATTTTATTTTACGAAATACCAAAATTTTATTTTACGAAATGAGGCCGTGACGAACCAAAGTTAACTAAACTTTTAAACAAATTTTTCTTCTGTTGTTGTTGTTGGTGTAATTAAAGCGCATGCGGGCAATTAATTGGTTGAACATGAAATTCAGACAGAATCTTTATACTATATGCGAGGTAGGGAGACCCCCACCATATCTAGGGACATGTTTATGTTTTGCTTTTTTTTCGGGGTCTCATTTGGGGTCAGTTGTTGTCGCTTGTCTGCGTTGGCTTTGTTGTAATTTGTTTATGATTTTCAGTTGTTGCTGCTGTTTGGGGTCGCCCCCAAGATTCAGATGGCGTGAGTTTCCCCATTTTTTTTTTGTGGTTCTTCTGCTTATTCATTCAGTTAGCGTTTTAATGCCTTTTCACGCTTTTGGCATTGCACGTTGTAAAAGTGTAAATTGGTTTATGTTTGATTTACATAAAGCAAATTGTACATTTTGTTCTAATTTTACAATAAGATTTTCATGCTCAGCGTGCAAATATGTGAAGAATTTTTGTTTACTTATGTAGCAGCTGTTATTAAAATATCTTTGTGCTCTGCGCTTGAAATACACTAGGTCTATCAAATTAACTGGCTATTTATATAGCAATTAAAATACCACCATCCATTAAAATGTAGCAATCTCGCTCGTCTTGCTGACAAGACAGGAACAAATGTGATTTGTGTTTGGACAAACTGTCGAACGGAAATGGCAGGCAGGCGAATTTCCACCAAAACCAAACACAACACTTTTTTTTTTTTTTTTGTGAAATGTTCTTCCACATGCATACTTATACATTGAAATTTTTATAGTTTGGCATTTCGAAGAGCATCGTGTTTATATTGGAAATATTTAACAAAAAAAAAAAATTTGTATCATATTAAAAGAAAATATATTTGAAATACAACGGAAATTCAGGCTAAAATTAGATGAATGAACCATTTTAAGGGGGCCCGCTTTCATTTGACTTTGCTAAATGGTTAACTAATTGATTTTCTTTCTACAATGTATTTATTTGGAAATGCTATTGATAGAATAAATATATTTGTTACGATCAGTATTCGAATACAATTTATAAAAATAATAGAAATTAAGTTCTTGATAAATTTAAAGAATTCTATAAACATTGAAAAGGAAAAACTGAAACGAAATGTGGATATTTTTGAGCTCTAAATGTAAGCTGCATATTTTTGTAAAATCTATCATTTAAGTTCTTTTTTTGTGATTTGTTCAGCATAATTTTTTAAATTTAAAACTCCACAAAATGAATTTTTTTTAAACTAAAAATATAATCTCAATATTTTTAAATTATTTATAATTAATGGAACATTTGTTTTTTGATTTTTATAGTCCTTTGACTAGGAATCATTTTGTGATATTCCCAACTTTTGAATCATTATTCTTTTCCAATAATTTGTTGTATCAAAAATACAGAAAATAGCCTTAGCCTATAAGTGCAGTCCATCGTCGTTGCGGCCATTTATTTACTTATAACTCGACTAATATAATCTGATCGTTCCTAAACTTGGTGGATCTATAAATAATGCTGCTTAGTATATAAATATACTAATATATATCGAAAGAAACATACCAACACAATGTTTAGGAATCAAGCGACGCCGGCTATAAATCAGTATGATCACACTAGGCAAGAAGCTTCAGTTTATTGAAAAGGTGGTGGCTTGGGGTGCCCAAGCCTATGCCGCAAGACACGCACTCGTTGTTGTTTTGCGCAAAGGAAGCGCTCGCTCGTATACGGGGCACGCTCGCCATAAGCCTACATAAAGCAACAACAAATTCATATGTATGCTCTCCTCTCTTTCTTTCTGAGCTAAGGTTTTGTTGTTGGCGCGTGCTGATCTGCTACAGTGTTGCCAAATCAGCGTTTTTTCCGTCATTTCTAGCTTTTTTTTGAAAACCGTATTGCGGGAAAAATTTGGAGCGGGAAGTGGGAGTTCTGGCGTTTTTAAAAATGATTTCGGCTTTTTTTCAGCTTTATTTTTATTTTGAAGTCATTTGCAAAACTTATAGGCAAAACGATAGTTTTTCACCTCTTTCAGTCATTTATCGACCCTAATTGCGACATCTAACGTTCAGCAAACAGTCAACTCAAAGTGCTAGCCAAGTTTACAGATCTTTTGACTAAATGCCAAAAGTTTTAAAACAAAAAAATCGTAAAGTCTGGCTGCAGAACCCGGAGTTTAAGGCTTGACTCCGAAAGAATGAACCTGATACCTCTTGAGATACCTCTGCAGTTGTTGCAAATGTACAACATTCTACCTTCAAAAAAAGCAAAGCATTGATACCATTTTGGAACTATTTTTCGTAGAAGATATTGAAAAACTACGATGAAATTAAAGTTTTGGAGTTAAGTAATCCCTTCCAAGGACGCTGAAGGTAATGAAAGTCTTTTTGAGTTAGCCTCGTTTGCGAATCAGATGTTGTCAGAGTGGTGATGAGTGGCCAGAGAGACTTCGGCGTTGCTGGAAGGCACAAGGCGGCTATTTCGAATAAGTTGTTCTACGATTTGTAGCCATTAAGTTACCGAATGAAAAGCAGAAAAAACGTTTTGAAAAATATTCATTCGTTTTAATTTTATGACCAAAAACACCATGTACCGAAACAATTGCAAGTACTAGGTAGATACGGGCTACGTCGACATGCGAAATGCTGCGTCAATTATAAGGTCCTTCCTAGTTACCTTAAGCTAATAGGCTAATGTGGCCTACGGTAAGAATGAGGACGAGGAATTTCATCACTCTAATGATATATTAAATATATAATTGCATAAATAATAAGAAAAGACATGCGCTTTTTTCCAGCTTTTTATGTCGAACAAGAAAGAAAGTCGGTCAAGCCCGACTATAACATACTCTGTACCCTTACACTCGCATTTGCTCAGGAGTCAAACGGCCAGTTAACACCCCGCGCACAACGCGGTGCGCTCACTAAGATTGCCTGTGTTGAACGGTTAGGGTATGTTGCTGTGGTTGTGGGTGGGGGGGTGGGTGGTGTTAACTGGCCGTTTTTTGCCCATAACTTGAGTATGGTTCATCCGATCTTTATCATTCCTTCAGCAAATCGATAAATAATTTTGTTTACAAGGTATCTCTAGAAGGAACGAACGATCTATCTCCAAAACTGTAGGAGATATGAAGTTTTTTCCAAATTGCGGGGGCGGGAGGGGGCGTGGCAAAAATTGAAAATAAACTTGATCTGCCTGCAAGTATAAGAAATATATGTCCCATACATGTCAAACCTCTATCTCTTACCATCTCTGAGATCTCTTCGTTCATACGGACGGACAGACAGACAGACGGACAGACAGACAGACGGACAGACGGACATGGCTATATCGACTCGGCTGTTGATGCTGATCAAGAATATATATACTTTATAGGGTCGGAAACGATTCCTTCTCCCTGTTACATACTTTTGCACAAACTTAATATACTCTATGTACCTTCGGTACAGAGTATAAAAATACAGATTTTTTTTCCTCTCTGTCCCGCCGAAAACGGATTTTTTTGCTTGGCAAAAGTTGGCAACACTGATCTGCAACGACAACATCATATGTGACTCTCTTCTCTCTCTCTCCCTATGTCTCTGGCAAATTAATAATCAACAACAATGTTGCTTATGCGTAGCTAGCGCTCGTCTAGCTCGCAGTGGCCGAACGCTTTTCGCAATTCACGGCGGCACACACACTCACACACAAACAAAAATCGGGTTTCTCTGTCTTATTGTTGTTATTGCTTGAGATATGTTTTGTACATTTGTATTTGTTTTCACGCGGCCGTAAGCTTATTCGGGGCACCCATGTTCTAAATGAGTTTCCTACAAAATGTTCCATCACGTCTGGATATTTGTTAATTTACCCCTTTATATGGCGTTATGCATATCTGCAACATACCGTTTTAATCCAATTATTTCGTTAAGTATTTGAAGAAATCGACAAGTGTTTATTTGTTACAAAGCTTAAATTTTTGAATTTTTGTGGTGTGGTCACAATACCCCATGTGCTTTGGACAACATTTTTCTCTTTTTCTGCCAATTTTGTAAAACCTGCCAGTTGTCTCCGATCCTAAATTTGTATTGCGAATTTTTATCATAAAAAAAATTATTTTTTTTTGGTACAAGCCCACAATACTACAGGTAATTATAACTAAAAACCATATGCAGTCGAGTTTTTATGTTTCTTGTTGTGTACTATAAGTAAACTGTGAGTATCGCTGTGTATCGCAGCGTTTGTGAGTTGAACTGTGCAGTCGTTATTTTGATGTATATCATACAACATACATGTGTTTGAGTTTACTTTTTATGTGTTTATCGGTATTGTTTAGGGTTTGTCGTTTGTGTTTTATATTCTTCTATACTTAGGGAAAATGTACTCGCAAATCGTTAGAATTTTTGTCAGTGTGGATAACGAAATTGAACTCGATTTTTTGCATTTCTCCTATTCCTATTTCTCATCGTCGGCTACAAAATTTTATTGAGCAGACGCTGGCAAGTTAGAATGTTTTATCATCTTTTTGGTCCTGGCATTGAGCAATGCTTGGTTACTTGAACACAAGTCATATGGATCAGCTAATAAAGATTTAGGATCATCCGACTTTCGGCTTCATATCACAGAAGAGGTGACAAAAGTTGACACTATATCAAAGCTGGGAAACGAAGCTCTGTTCTTCAAAACGAACTAAAGCAAAAGAAGCAGAGAGGTCCGACGCAGCGTGTGCCAATTTAAAAGGGTACGGCAGAATGAGGTTGGACATTATCCACTCTGGAGACATCACAACACTGATTTTATGTTCGAGGAATACTTTGATAATAATTAGTATTATTTTCGCTCGAAGCAGATCTGATGCTTTTTAGGCTCGTTTTCTGGGGAACCCTAGCATGATCGTAAATTTCTGTACCTAAACTTTAAAATAAACTGTCATAATATAGTTTTACGAATTTTCAAGCGAAGATATAGTATTTTGAATACATGTGCTAAAAATGACACCATTTTGTACTGCCAATAAGTATGCAATGCAATCATTAAAATTCTGTACAATATACTAACCTAGTGTGATCTTTTTTGCATTGCATACCTTTGGCTGTGGAAAATTTTGTTATTTCAACCACTTGCCTTCTTAACGGAATAGCTTTGCTAGACAAAATCGTAGAATTGTTTGGAATAGTACTCTTAAAAAATCTATTTTGGTTGCTTTGTGCAATCAAAATTATATTAAATTTATGTCATAATTTGTTCAACATTATTCTCAAATTTAATATTAAGCACTAACGCCCATCAGATACTATTCTATCCCAAATGCAACGTTAAAAAATTATATTGAAAATATATCTGTCAATTCAATTTGTCTTGCCAGTCTAAAGTTAAAGTTAAGCTTAAGAAGTTATCCATTAGTTTTATTGAAACTTTTATAAGTTATTTTTACCATTTTGTTGCCCAAAAGTATGCAGCAAAAACTAAAAGCTTAAACTTTTGCTGCACAAACTCGCTTCGAACCGGCTATTCAATATCCCATGCACAAGCTTTTTACTAATTTATCATCTCTTCCTTTCATTTTACCTTGCAGCCCACGTGGCGCCTTTGGGGCGAGGAGCACGAAAAAAATGCAATTTTCACCGTCTATCTAAAGAAGGTGCGCTATCATCGACCCACGCCCACGGCTAGCAATGTGAGTAGTTGTTGTTGTTGTTAACCGAAACCCAAATCAATTATACTGATTAAACCTTGTTGTTTCCCCAGGACTCGGATGATGAAATTTCTCATTTGGAGTGGGAGACCGTGAGGGTACGCTTCGTCAAGGCCGCCACTTTGGCCCGACTGGTGGAAGCATTGGCCACAGATGATGGTGAACTGGAATCGACATTTATTAATGTATTCCTATCCACCTATCGCACTTTCTCCACGCCCAAACAAGTTCTCAGTCTGCTTACGCAGCGATATGATGCCCTACATGACAAACATCTGGAAGAGATTGAGCAGAATCAACAGGACTCCGGCTATGATACACATGCGTCCATACATGAGCAACATAAAAAGACTCTAGTATCGGCTTTGCATGTGTGGCTCGATGGTTTCCCTGAGGATTGGCATGAGGATAATCTGCAACAGATTTTGACCTTTGCTACAAAACGATTAAAGCGTTCCGATTTGCATATCAAAGTGCTGACGCGTCTAGAACGTTTGATCCGCCAGTCCGTGTATGGCACTGGAGGAGGTGGAGGTGGGCAAATGGAAGGCAATGGCCTACCTTGGCTCACGACAGCGGCAGCAGCTCAACACTCTCAGTTCATGATGCCACCACCACATTATGGTTCCACATACGATCTAAGCGAGCAATTCAATGGTCTTTATTTATCAGCCATGGGTGCACCGATCTATCGAGGACCCACACACTTCCTGCAGGCTTTTCGCTTCCCCCACGTACCGGTGCGACATTTTGCCGAACAATTAACCCGCATGGACACGGAACTCTTTAAGCGTTTGATACCCCATCAATGTCTGGGTCATACCTGGGCAAGACGTGATAGTGGGGGCTCAGAGACTGTGGTGGCTACCATAAATCAGTTCAATGCAGTGCTCTTTCGTGTGGTCTCCAGTATATTGATTGATCGGCTAAAGCCACAGGTGAGTAACTGCTGAGGTACTTGGTTTACTTAGTTGACTTAAATTGTTTCTCATTTGATTTCAGGAACGCGCCTTGAACATTTCACGCTGGATTGATATTGCCCAGGAGCTGAGAATGCTCAAAAACTTTAGCTCACTCAAGGCCATTATATCGGCCTTGAATTCAAATTCCATTTATAGACTGTCCAAGATTTGGGAAGTACTCCCCAAAGAACGTGTAAGTTGCTCATTTTAAAATCTTATCAAACAATTTGCGAAAAGACGTGCAAAGTCTTATTAAAAATTCATAAAACTCATGGAAATTATTTTTTTTAGTTGAAGTTAAAATCGTTTGTTAAACCAATTGGTTGATATAGTATCCGGGATTTTCCGTTTGAAAGATAAATGTTCAAAGTAAAACCTTTTGGGCATACCTTTTCACGGTTTTGGTTTGGCTTAGTGGATTGTACTTTAATTGTTAACAGGTTTGTTCCCATGTACTCAGTACATTAACAGAAATGCAATGTTAGATAACCTGGCAAAGGTATCAGAATACAAACGCTGAATATTTCTGAACTATTTGATGATATAGTTTAAATGAAACAAATTTCCATATTTTCCAAGTTACGATTTGGTCCATGAGCACCAACTAGCGGAACCACTTTCAATCTCTGAACTGAGACTGCAACCACCTTGTAATTCTGAAAGGGTTCGGTCATGAGGCTCTGTTGCCGGACTAGCTTTAGAGCAAAAAATCTTGTTTCATAACTTTTAGAATCGAAAAATATTTCCGGACACATTTTCGGTAAATATAATATCTGATGGAGTTTGTATAGAAAGCGAAATATTACATTACAATCTTTAGGAAATAATGCATCGATCCCATACTTTACAATAATTTTGAAGGTGAAATTAAAATATTTATTTTATTAAGGTAATTTTTTTGTAATTTTTGAACCCAACCTTTTTCCAAGAAAAGGTATTTAGTCCAGTTCGGGATGTCAATAATTTAAAGGTTTGGTACAAGAGACCAAAAAACTCGAACCGAAGAGGTTTATGTGGACTCGGTTCTGGGCTAGCTTGCAGCCTTGCTTAGAACGATTCACGAAATAAAAATCTAGTTTCGTACGATTCACGCACACTGTTTTTTGGGAGCGTTTCGCATCATTACACTCGTTAAGGCACGATAAAATATACAAAACTTCAAAAAATCCATATGAATTTTTAACAGGAAAAATATGTTTTAAAAATTTCTTTAATACTGCGTTCACGATGTTTGAGTTTCGTTCACTCACAAAATACCCACGAAACTACGTGTTTGCCCACGGGACACACCGTAACACTTTCAAATTCACGTTCACTAGTTAGAGCCCGCATTTTGCACTGTTATAAGCATATCGGCAACATTAGATAAAAAATTGATATCATAAAACGGAAATCGAGGGCAACGAATAGCCGGTACAGGGCATGCACACACATACAAAGATTCTGTGAAATTTCGATTGCTTCTGTTGTCAGATATTTTTTTCAAGGGTTGGGATTCCCAAGCGATCATAGCAATTCTGTCATGAGGTAGTCTCTGTCAGCTCATTGAAGATAGGCAAAGATAGCTGATGATTGAATTGAGAAAATTCATGAAATACCAGCCTCCTTTGTGGTGTTCTGCGTGTCTTCTTTTGCAAAAGTTATGAACATAAATCATAACTTATTGAACTGGAGCCTGCTAAAAGTTCTATGATTGCAAATCAAAATATTCATAATACGTAATGTTGAATAAAATGTCCTTTTTATTGTCAGCGATGGTCAACTAAGGCGCCTGTATCATCACTGGACTATATCAGTATCAATGCCTGAGTTCTATGTATTAAATATTGGGTTAATCCATCGCAATCTGGACTTAGGTGGTTTTTAACTTTTCACACAAGAGAATGGAAACTAAAGCTGAATCGAATTCGGCAAAGTTACAGAAGAGCTGTCAATATCGACTCTATCGGAGTTCAGTGTTTTGCAAACCAACCGCGGCCAAAAGCTCTAGAGCCGCGATGCCCCGCCGTATGCTCTTTGAGTACGTTTTCTTTTTGTAATTGCACCGAAGATAGGAAATCAATGATCGTATACATGCAGGCCGCGACGTATACAAAACGACACACATGCAAACGATTTCGTGTGTGTGCGTCGCGTAGAACAAAAACCGGTTTTGTTCTCTTCTTTGATTGGTGTTTGCGCGCGCAAGCAAACTGACCAACAACAAATTCATTGTTGGTATTGGTGCTTTTCTTTGTGAGTATTGGTGAGTGCTCTGTCGTATGCTGCTTTTGGGCATGCCTGCTCTAGAGATTTCCAGGACACCCCACTATATATTGACACATCGTTTATTTGGGTTGACGTTTCTTGTGTCAATATACTCAATATTTTAACGATAACCACATTAATATTGGCTGTCGATTTACTAGGTTAATTAATATTAAAGAAGAATGGGCAGTCTAAAATGGATTAACCTGTTTCAGCAAACGATCGGAACGGATAGATCTTACCATTTTTTAGTAAGCTAAAGGAGAAGTTAGACCTGGCGGTTAAGTACTAGAAGATAAACTGCTCTTGCTGAAATATGAAATATCGACTTTTGCAAATTTTAAAATTTGATGTTACCGATACCTCAGTTCACACAGCTGACGCCAATAGCTGCTGAAGGTGACCTTTTGTGTAAAAGTTTTTATTTAATTTATTGTACACTTCCTCTTCTTTCAGATGGAGGTATTTACGGAACTCGCGCGCATCTGCTCAGAGGAGAATAATGCCTGGACCTTGCGTGAAGTGCTCAAACGTGAAGGCACCGCCAAAAATCCTGATCCTGCCAGTGATCAATCCGATCGTCATTTACAAAAGCTTATTCTAAATTTGGGTACCCAAACTTCGCATGGAACTATCCCATATTTGGGTACCTTTCTCACCGATCTAACAATGATACATACCGCAAATCCGGACTATTTAACCGAACATAAACTCATCAACTTTGATAAGAAGAGGAAAGAGTTTGAGGTTTTGGCTCAAATTAAGCTACTGCAGGGAGCCGCTAATACATATAATCTGCAAGAGGATGCCCTATTCGATCATTGGTTTGCCTCAATGCCTCTGTTCGATGAACGAGAGGCATTTGCCTTGAGTTGTCGCCTGGAAGCACCACCGCCTGCTCCACGCAAATCGGTGATTAGTACAAATACTTCATTGACCAATACGACGGCTTCGTCGACGGCCTCCATTATAGGTCATCGAAAGACTGATTCCATACACTCCAATTCGAGTAGCGGTGCTGGTTCCCAATTCTATTGTGAGCTGAACAGTAGTACAAGTTCGAGGCATAACTCGTTGGATCGGGATGCTCAGCATGCTTCGCTCATGTCGGCCTCGAGTAGCGTTTCCAATCTTTCCATGGATTCGAGTAATTCGGGTGGCCGTCAGTCGGGAAAGTTGACCCATTCGCAATCGCTGGGTAATGGTCTGAAGAATGCTGCCCTCAATGGCACCACAAATGGTGGTTCGCCACGTATCAATGCTCAGTTAGTGCAACCTGCAGGAGTTACAGCCCAATCGGCACCAGATTTCTATATCATCAGGGTGACCTATGAGACGGATAACATAGAACTGGACGGCATAGTTCTATACAAAAGCATTATGTTGGGTAACAATGAGCGAACACCCCAAGTTATACGGAACGCCATGCTCAAGTTGGGTCTGGAAGATGATCCGGACAGATTTACTCTAGCCCAAGTGCTGCCCGATAAGGAATTGGTCATGCCCAAGAATGCGAACGTCTATTATGCCGTGAATACGAACTATAATCTCAATTTCATCCTGCGACCACGTAAGGATGAAGGCCTAGGTGGCAGCTAGTCCACAGCTGTGCCCCTATCCCAATTGTGGTGCTTGGGATATGAGGGTGAGGATTAGGAAATTGTAAATAGCACATGACAAAGTAAAAGATAACTGTACTAACTTATTTATTTTTGGAGCAGTTGAAGTTCGATTATGTCAATTAAGGAACCACTTGTAATCTCCCCCTGCCCCCCCCTCAAAAAAGTGAGTTTGTATATCCTTAACTCAACTCTTTTGAACTGGAATAATTGCTGATATTTATATAAACCTACGATTGATATTCAAAATGTGGTACAATAATTTTGGAACTGAGAATCCAGGACTAGCTGTATGTACTTTATTTCGAAATACCAGAAAACCCAAGCAAATGTATTGTATTTGTATAGATGTTTTTGTAGCCACTGTGCGTGTATTATAAATACAAGGAAACAATACAACAATTGTAACTACTAATTAAGTGGAGTGCACAACAGTTTCAAGTTCATTTGTAAGCTCTCTACACACTTTACACTAAGTTAAGAATTTTATTGTATTTGTTTGATATTAAGGCGTAAAGAGTTTAGTTATAAACAAAGCATATACATACATAAACGATATATTATATAGAAGTATGTGTAATACATATGAAATACGAGAGCTATTTAAATATGCAAAAACAAAAAACTGAAGTAAAATACAACAAGAATTAAGAATTGTGTAAATATAACTGAAACGAGTGTTTTATATAAGGGCTGAAATTTCGGATGAGATTGGAAATGAAACAAATACCACAATGGCATTGCAGACAACATATGAAGAAAATCGGTTTTCAAACAACAATAACCACACATAACTATACAGATTTTAGCAGCTGTGTGCACCTCTGCTATAGATGATCGAGAAGGCAGAGGCTGTGCCTAACTAATTTTGATTATATTAGAATCTTTGAACATTTTATTTCCGAACGAATTTAAACATTTGGCGATGGTTTTTTCCAGATCTAGCGCTTTTTAAATTAAGGATATTTAAAAAAATTTCTAAACCTAAAATCTAGATTAGGTTGCCCACTTAGGCCACATTGGGCCTATTGCGATGCCATATTTATTCCATATTAACCCTTTTTAATGCTAAGGGGGGTCCTTGTTACTGAACCAGTGTCCAGAGTCTCTTTCTACTCAAGGCGGGGCAATGGCAAAGAAGTTGTTGTACTGATTTGTCCGCAGACTCATTTCCTTCTATGTTGCACATGGTGTAAATATAACTGGCACCCATATAAGGCACCCATATATGTTGTATACAGAAATCTCGTGCGATCTCATTCAAAGATAAGCGACATTCCGCAAGTGTTTGAGCATTGTTGGTATGTGAGTCAAGGGCGTTAAGGGCGGCTTGACTATCTGAGTATATAAATACTTTTCCTTCTTTGACCGTGAATGTGCTAAGGTAGGTGGCAGCTTCCTGGATGGCTTCCATCTCTGCTTGGTACACACTGCAGTGATCAGGAAGGCTGAAAAATAAGTTCAAATCTAGGTTGGGAGAGAAAACGCCCCTCCTGCTTTTTCGTCGAACTTAGAACTATCAGTGTAAATGTTAATGGAGATAGCTCTGCTGTGGGGAAGGTTATCCCAGTAGGTAGATAGCACAGAAAAAAGATTATTTGATATGTGGATTTTCCGATCAAATTGGTGCTCCAGATCACCAAAATCAAAATTTAAAATCTATTTTTTTTTGGCAAATCTTAATGTTTTTTACAGGTGCGCTAGAGGAGGAGTGTATAATTGATTTCTATTAGCAATTGGCTTGAGTCATATTTTTGGATTCTGATAAGAGCAAGCACTTCGTTCTTAATTAGGGGAATTAATTTGTTCTTATCTAGACGGACAATGTGGCAGGCATTTGGCATGAGTTTATCAAGTGCCGAAATAGCTCAGTTGGGAGAGCGTTAGACTGAAGATCTAAATGTCCCCGGTTCAATCCCGGGTTTCGGCAATTAATATTTTTTATTTTTTTTGTTTAATTACAAACAAATTGTCTTATTTATACCGAAATCTATCGAAAAAAAACCACACTGCAAGAAAATAAAACCCACATTTGATTTTGGGCTTGAGATTCAGGAAATGATTATCCACTCGAAAGTTAAGAAACATACGGATCGCGACAGGTCAAATTTGGCTTTTCTAATTTTTTTTTAGTGGAACGTCTCCTGTCGTCCTAAGTTGCTCTATTTGCACAAACTAAAGTAGAAAGCAACCAAAATCTATCAGGCTGGTTCCGGATTTCACTACTCATAACATATATTTTCTACTAGCTGTATACCCAACAGAGAACGTTGTGTACATTAAACAACACCCCAATAAACTGGCACTGTTCTGGACATGTTCGCCGTTGAGTTTTATTCAATCCTATTGTTGGCACTCTGGTTATAATCAAGTTCTGGTGTTTTGTTCGCTTAGCTCAACGACGATTGATTAGAGTAAGCGAAAATCACCTCGTTGGAATCATGGTGGAATTAACTAGGTGAAGCCGTCAGCATTTGCTGAGGGCCAGTGGATGTATGCCTGTGAGATAGAAAGAGACGGCAGAATATTTTTTTGTCTCTGCTTGTGTATTGCCGTTCGCTTCTATCATTCATAACGCACTGGCCGCTGAGAGGCGCTGTCTCGCTTAGAATCACCTTATTAATTCCACCTTGGTATGAATAAACTCTTGCAAAGACGCATGGGCTAAGACGGCGCAGCTGACATATATGGAAAGATAAAGAGAGAGAGAGAGAGAGAGACAAAGCAGTGCTCTGGAATTTAAAGCTGATTTTTATTCGATCGAACACATAAATATTCGATCAAAAAACTCTAAATTAACCGCTCGTTGCTCTTGCCGGTATGATTATATTCAAAGCTGATTTTTGTTCGATGAATAAATATGCACATAAAAGTTCGATCAAAAAACTCTGGCTCAATCGTTCGATGCGATTGTTGGTACTAGCTGAATATATTCAACGCTGAGTTTTGTTGATTGATTAAATGGACGATGTCCAGGTCCTTTAAAATGTGTGGATATTTTTCTTATAAGAGCTTTTATATTCAAGAAAAAACAGTTTTCAATTCGGAAGGATTTAACTTCATTTTTTTATAAGTTCATAAGTTCAATGATTTCTGAGCTATGTCATTGAGCCGGTTTTGGAACCGGTTAACTTTGGTCTAAAAAATGCCTAAAACTCGCTTTACTATTTATTATGTCTGCGATATGGCTTTGAACGACTTTTGAATCCGTGCTGTCAACGGTTCAGACCACAAATTTACACTTAACATCCAGTTCATAGCTCATATAGTTACAGAGATACGGCTATAAACCACTATTAACCCGTTTTGGAACCAGTATTGAACCAGTAAAATATCTAGCTCCATATTTACGGCAATTTTAATTACATTTTAACCGCTTTCAAACCGGTTCACAAACTTGGAAAATTGCTTGCCTGCTATTTCTTTCTATTGCCGTCTCATATATGTATAATGCAAATTTTTACAATTTTTGTTTCGATTCAATAATAGAAACACAATTTAAAACTGAAATCAATTGCATTACAGTAATATATTTCTGAGATATGGGTCAGAACCACTTTGAAAGCAGTTTTAAGTCGATGGCAGCGCCACCTACCGAGTCCTATTGTGTGCTTGTTATTGTTTCTAAAGCTCAAATCCCACAGGCAATAAATTTCACCAAATTTTTATGACAATTTGACCATGAGGGCAGATTTTTTAGGACTTGAAACTAACACTTTGGTTCCATACGCAAGTAATTTAATCAAATATGGCAGGATTCCACGTCTATTCAACACAAAACAATTTCAACACGTCAATTCAACACAAAAGAAATTAAACACGAACAAATTCTACACCAAACAATTATAACACAAGGTGTTTCAACCTAATCTATTTCATCACGAAGCAATTGAGCATCGCCAAATTTCAACACAGTACAGTTTTAACACTAGAAACTAGAACACAACAACAATTTCAACAAAAATGTCAATCATCAATCCTACAAGTAGGAAAGTGCACTGTGGTTTACTCCGTAACTGCGAAATTGTATGCACATTTGTAAGTTCTGCAGCAGCCGCAGAAAGCAGCACTGGAGCTAACATTCTTTTTTCTTTCTAACTTGAATATCAGTCGTTTTAAATATCGTAAAAATTTAAGCGGTGTCACCCTTTTTTCCCAGGACAAATTTGTTTGTGTTTAATTTGTGATGTGTTGAAATGACGTATGTTTAATTGCCGTGTTGAAATTGTTATGTGTTGATTATATCGGGATGCAGGCGTATTGAATATCGTAAAATTTGACCTGCCGCTAGTGTCACCGTTCTAATACTGATCTCTATTCCTTTATTAAATTTTAATTTGTTTGTGTTGAATTGACGTCGTGTTGAATTGTTGTGTTGGGTGAAATGACTTTGTGATATATAAACGTGTGTTGAAATTGTTTTGGGATGACTTTGTTTTGTGTTAAATTTGAATGTGTTGAATTGACGAATTGTTGAATTGCTGTGTTGAGTGAAATGACGTGTCACCTATGGCCGAAAAGTCCCCTAACTTGGCCTGTTTAGCCAAATTTTATATAAAAATTAAGTTTCTTTGTTTTGTCCAGCGCAAAACCAATGTTAATCGATTTTTTGAAGGAACATTATATGCTATATTCATAGATCGCATTCATCAGACCCACACTCACTCATCAGTAATTGACTTTTTAATATACATTTATTATATTGCATACTTTTAGGGAAACTAAAGAAATCGATACTTGAAAACCCAATTTAATTAGGAAATGAATGGAATATAAAGGTATTAAAAAGATAACATTGATCAGGGATCAACAAGTTGTGCTGAATGCACTTCTTGGGAAAAAGCATCGTGTCGAACGAGAAGATATCCTTCAAAAAGAAATATATTTGCAATAATAACGTTAGATAAAAATACAAAAACAGCTTAGTAATGATCTAATAGTTTGCAAAACCTAAAGTATCCCTTTAAGTTGTATAAGAATGGCAACATTATTCTACACATTTGAGTCCAAACCAATTCTTAAGGTTCATAATTTATGAGTTTAATTTCACATCGACTGGCTAGGCTTTACGATTGCAAAAAGGTTACTCCCATTAACCTTAAACCCATTTCAATGCAAAGTGGCTAGGCCGCAAAATGTTATTTCCTAACCAGCTGATGCCATCAACTTGATGCCAAGGCTTTCGCATAACAAAAAACCCAGCATTCTCATCCCCAAACATGATGGCTAAGAAGTTCAAAGTTTGGCGGGTCAAAACATCTCATTACATTTGCCAAAGTAAATTACTTTTTTGGGAAAGCGAAAACAACTTTTGCACCTACACACAAACGCAGACCCGTGAAATTTGTCAAGGGGTGAAAACAAATTTGCTCGATGTAAACTTTAATTAGATCACTTGAATGACAAAAATAAATCTTTATAAATCCCAGGACCTGAAAAGCTCTCGAAAGACCGAAAAAAAAGTTTTGTTTTTCTACAAACAAGCATCAAATGGAAATGGAAATGAGTTGAGTTTGAGTTGACATCAAAAGTTTGGCCGTGGCTTAGGTTGGGGTGTGTGGGTGCTAGGTGGGTCATGAGTAGTGAAAGCTCCGGGGTTAACAATGACGTCATAGTTGTGCAAAACGCATTTCGTCATAACCAGCAACGAATAATCAATAGCAAATTCAAAAAAAAGGCAGACACAATGACGCAGCGAGAATGACATAATTTCAGATTGATAAGTCAGGTTCGGGTTCGAACGCTGTAGGTCAAGTGAGAAAAAGGAATTCAATTAAATAAGTTTCAATAATGGGGGCAACGAAAAGGGAGGGAGCCTTCAGTCGCAGGCCCCACGTGCACGCTGCTAGAAGCCAAAAAGAAAGCAAGAAATGTGTTGCCTGCTTTTGTGCGCTAGGAAATGCAACAACGTGTCGCCCATACTCACATACTCTCTCTCTGTCACTCTCTCTCTCTTTCTTTTTCTCGCTGTCTCTCTTGCACAGCCTCCTTGATGTTACCTGATGAACTTTTACGTTTTCGCTGTTTCTTCTTGCCTTCAGTTTTTTTGTTGTTTTTTTTTGGTGTCCTGTCAAGTATTTTGACGTTTCTGGCCAGCTGTGTTGAGTTTCAGCGTGGGAGAGACAGTGCTAGCACGAGAGAACGAACGCAAAAGCTTTTCACCATACTCTGCTCATCGTTTGCCTGGTTCGTTTGCCAGGTCTCAACGGATAGGCTGCTTCTTCGTTCTGTTTTTTTTTTTGTTTTCGGAGTATTGAGTGAGTTTTTCCTAGCAGAAGCCACTTTGGGCTAGCGGGAACCGAGAGGGGTGGGGGAAGGTTAAAGTGGGTGCGGGTGGCGTGGCTGGTTGCTTGGCTTACGTGCTGTTTGCTGGATGGTTTTTATGAGGACACTGAGAAAAATAGAAATATTTTCGTTTTTGACGAAGTCATTTTAAAATGAGCCACACTGCGTATGAGTGTTTTTCTTGACGCTTAGCATAAACCAAAAACCAACAGATAGGAGGCTGAGAATATTAATCAAACAATTTGCATACTTGTGAGGTCCGCTCTTATTTTCACTAATACGTTCTCATTTGAAGCTTTAAGCCAGAGTTGCCCAGAGCCAGCTTACGGCCGCGTGGACACCAATAGGTTAGGTTGGATGGTAGAAGCGGTGAAGCTTTTTCTCTAGGCCTTTTGTGATACCATATAACTCTTAAATTTTACTTTTAGCCAGAAAAGGGTGGGTAATCCCCTTTAAACCCCTTAGAAAGCCGCGCAAACTTGAGTAGCAAAGCTATCTCCATGTCAGAGACTGCTGAAATGTCAGTTAGGAAAGGCTGACCTAAGATTGTGAATCGTTTCCTATTGAGCGCTGGACAGTGGCATAGAAGATGCTGGACGCTTTCTTCTTCATCAACTGAGCAGTTGTGCAAACATATCAGTACTTAGCTAAAAGTAAATGCTATGGGGGAAACTTTCCCAGACGACGTGCTGAAGATAAATTAATGGGTTTCAATATAGTGCACAAAGTTCTATATTTACAAGTTAAGCTAAAGCAGCTAAGCATAAATATTATTGTCGTGGATTTTACAAATTTATGTAAATAACAAATGTAACTCTTTAGACAGGACATATACAACGCCACAATACTGCTGTGGCTGTTTCTGCACTTTGCAAGATGACGCTCAATGCGAGATGTTCGAAACAAAGACAGCTGTGGAAGAGGCGTTTCTTGCTATCTTTACTCAGGTTCTCTGCGAATGCGTGAAGGATTCAGCATCAGGCACATTACAGTGACTTCTGCTTAAACATGCAAAACATGCATGAGCATGCAGAGTGAGAGAACAGTGTCCACACCTGACGATTTCATTTCATTAGTGTTAATAAAATACATTAGAGTTCAAAATAAGAGTAAAAAGTTTTTAAAATGTTTTAATTTAAAGCTTGGTACGGAGATATCCGCGGAATACCCGCGAAATCAAAAACTCCATATAATAAAAATGATTTCGCACGAATTTCGCAGGTTGAAGTTTCGCGAGTTGGTCTGGAGTTCACACCCGAAATAGTCATATCGATATCACAGCACTGCCAATCGAAGTCAACGTGTCACGCGAGAGTCACCCGATTATTTCTCAGCTTTGAAATATGTGCAAAACTTATTTTTCGTTGTCACGTTGTGGTGCGGTAATCAGTAATAAATGCGCAACTTTTCATTGGTGGAGAAGTTGGCCCGAATTGTTGTAATAAAAGAGAAAATTGTGCTGTGGCAGCATTATGAGGGCGTCCTGTCAAAAACCATCTGGGAAAGTAAAGGTGCTGCCCTTGAAAAGGATGGAAAATATAGTAATTATTGAGTTGAATTACGTAATTGACAATAGTTTGTGTTTTCTAGGAGACTATTGCAACGCGGCTTTGGCTTCGTTAAAGGACAATCCGCGCTGCCGGCGTGCTGAACCCGCCAAGAGTGGAAGCGATGGTGGCGTACCCATCGCAACTCAAGAAGGCAGCGATGTGGAGTGGCGGTCAGCTTCACATATGTCTGTCTTTATTGCCAGACTTGTTGGCGTTAATTCTCTTTTACAGAACCTATAGCTCCTTGTACGAGATGGCTGATGATGAGGAACTTTGGCCCAGCTCTAAGTGATTCATTTGTGGACGACGGCGATTCTGTATGTCGAACGATGAGCTGCACAACTTAGCAATGGTCGGACTATGGGACTTCTCTCTCCTAAGCTAATACGAGATGCCATGGCCCAAACATTCGATTCAGCCCCTTCCCTAGTTATGTCCATACCGAACCATTTGCCTATTAAAAATAAAGGTCACGATGGACCTAAAAATCATTTAATAATTTGCAAAAAAGGATTAACCAAACTCTGTCGAACCCTAGGTGCCTTCACTACCGCTATTTACAAATCAAAGAAAGCTATTGTATCAACTATTGCATCATTGAAGGCCACCATAACTATTCGCTGTTAATTAATTTGAATGTTCCCGCCAAGTTGAATTTGTAAAAAAAACAGCTAGAGATGAGCGTCTTTTTTCGCACTTGCTATCAGCGAAATAATGTGCAGAGATTTCGCACACATTTCGCAAGTATCTCCGTACCAAGCTTTAAGGTCAGTTTGTAGACAACTGAATTGATACTACAAACTTGATGAAAAAACTATTAAATTGATAAAAGCTAGTACTAAAATGATACTCAAAGTTTGACAATTGAAATGTCAAATTGATAATAGCTAGTATCAAAATGATACTAAGAAAATACTACAAAAGAGTATCAACCTGATACAAGTTAGTATTACTTGACTTTTAGAGTATTCAAGAGAATTTGATACTCAATAGTTTCAAATTGAAGACAAAAAGTGCCATTTTGATGATTCATTTTTTTGGGTGCAAGCATTCTGACTGCCTAGACGCAGTAGTGCCCAAGTTCTATAGAAATTAAGAGTGTGTCATCAAGTTATTATAACTTACCTTGCCTTCAACCCCTCGTCTGGGGAAGTCTCCGATCAAAGTAACTAATTTTCCACCAAAGCTTTTTTCTCCTAGAGGTACTGATGTATTCAGTCTAGAACAGCGTTGGGGACGCCCTTGCTCCCATTGCTCCGAGAGGCGTCAGTCAGTTTTCTAATAATCGCGTCGCTTCGAAATCTGAACAACAACAAAGTCCATGCGAATCTGAGCACGGCGCCTGCAAGACGCACACACAGAGGGCGCAACAGGTGCATTTTGCTCCATCGAAACTTGCTGATAGCGGTGGTTTTTCTATTGCTGTTGCTGGACTGCTCCCAAATTCAAATTTCGTGCTGCAGCGCGCTGGTCTAAAATTACAACACAAGTATTTGTTGACATTAAAAATGTTTGGTTTCAAAATAATACTTTTTCGTATCATATTAAAAGGTTAAGGATGAAGTTAATACCCAAAATATCAATTTGACAATTTCTCGTTTCATATTGATACCAAAAAAAACAGATACTGATTTTAGTTGTAGTAGATAGTCATACAAATTGTTTTTGTATAGTATACTTTACTATCGCACGTTAGCAGAAGTTATGTCGAAATTGCCATAATTCGAGGGGATCCCCAAACAAGTCAACTGACTGAGTTTAAAAATCTTTCCTTCACAAATTTCTCTCGGTGCACAATTACGTCTACATTTGGGCACATGACTGTTTCAACTGACTCTGGTGCCCATAACAAACGTAACGAAAACAATTACACGAAAGAAATCCTTAAAAAGCACACGGGGAAACGAGAGACTGCGACACACCCGCCACACCCGCCACACACACACACCCACCCGCTCTCCGTTCGCACTCACATTAAAATAACAAAATCCAAACAACGCAAACTTTTGAGTGCAAAGCCAAACAAGAGACCCGAGAGCAAGCTCCTCGCACCGCCAGGCAGTCGCCAGCCAGTCTCGACGGGGGACTCCGATTCTGATTCGAGCCGAGCCTACAATAGCAATATTTGGGGAAAAGCTTTCTGCAGGCCCGAAGAACGGGCCAACGAGTCTCAAAGTTCTAACCCGAAAAGTAGTCAGAGAAGTGGAGCCACACGGTCAAGACGGGGAGCTCCGCGCTGAAGGAAAAACATTGAAACGCGCTTCGGGGAAACGCAAAAAAAAAAAGAAAAAAAATTAGCATAAAATTAATTGTAAAACCAGTAGAAGGAAAATTTAATTTGCTGTGCAAAATGAAAGCGAAAAGAAAATGCTCAAAATGAGCAATTTGAAACGAAGGCAAAAGCCACGCTGGGCTCTTCACAATGTTGTGTGAGATGATGTGTGAGTGGAAACCATGTAGATACCTTCAAAGTCCAGGCTGAAGGGCCTGGTGAAAAAAGCAGAAAAACAACAAATTACAAAAAACTACAAAGAAACAAAAATTAAAGATTATTCCCTAATTGAAAACATCATAAAGAAGGTAACCTTGAGACGAGGCAGAAACTGGTCTGCTTTGGGCCTTGGAGAAGCTTCTCTCAAGGCACAACATGGCGCTTGGGAACATATGCATGTGGAGCACGCCTTGTGTGTGGGCAAAATAAAATAAAATATTAAGCAAATAAATAAAACGGGAATTTATACTTGAGTGAGTGGCTGTGTTTGTGTGTGCAAAGTGAAGGCAACCCGATGCCTCGATGACGCATTCGAGAGTAGGGCAGAAGGTTAAATTACAAAACGTCAAAATTCGCCACGTACAACAATTCGGACTCAAACAGACCGAAAAGTACTCCGAATTCCATAAGTTTGTCGGATTAACTATACTTACACCCCCCACCCCACGCCAAGCAAAATAAAACCATACAAAATCCACGCCAAAGTCTCGACAAAATATCGTTCTTTGCGAAAAAAAAATTATAACAAAAACCTACTCAACCAGAAAATGTGTGTGTTAACTCTCTGCGAGAGAAACTCACCTCGATTCTAGGCTCTCCTGGACGCAGCAAAAAAAAAAAAGAAAAAAACTTTCACTCTCGGCACAACGTGGCGGCATCTCGCAAGAGCCAGGAAGCGCATAAAGTGACAGACAGACAAAATCAACGAGAAAAACCGAAACTAAACTGAAAACTAAACAACACGAATATCCGCAGTGGGGGAAAACTTTCCTTTGCATGCAGCAGCAGCAGCAGCAGCGGCAGTGGCAGTGGCAGCGTCAGCAGCTGACTGTTGCAGGAAGCCCGACAGGCGGACAGGACACCCACCGTTCGTCCGGCCCTGTCATAATCAATTGAAAAGCCTCTCCTTTAAATAAACATTTGTGCTGTGCCAGGATACCAGCCCAAAGACCACGCAACGGACACGCAACGTAAAAACAGCAATTTCAATGTATCCTTAGAATTTCAAACAGGTGAGAGCATACATGTACAAAACTACACCGTAAAAGTGTAACGAAAAGTGGCAACAGGAACTCAGATAGGCAATTGTTGTAAAGCATAAAGCCATGGAAACCATAGAAAGTCCCAGATACAGTCAATCGGAAATTAAGAAAGTAGTTGAATTATGCCATTCAAAGAGACCACGGTATATCCAGAAATCGCAATACTAGTTACTAGTTATTCGTGAATTAAATTGATTTTATAGTTGAGTCTTTTGTAAGTTCTTGAGCTTGAGAAAAATTGTGAACAAATGCCGATTTGATCTCGAATGAAGATCGCTTGTTACGCTATATCTTGGAAACAGAGGGTGATGTGGGAAAACGTATGACAAATTTGGAATCAGGACAATCCAAATAATATGAAAAAGTTGGAAACATTGATGGAGGTCGAAAAAAGTTGAATTTTTTTGCCTTGTGTTGTTTATTATGAACCGATTCTACTTCGATTTTAAGAATCACTAACAGTGAAATCAATACCAAAAGGCTGCGAAAATTTACTTTTTATACTCTGTAACAAAGGTTCAAGGTGTATATTAAGTATGTTACAGTG